>CM040622.1:10716908-10926270 GCA_022817965.1 Solanum lycopersicoides | reverse complement strand
AAATGAGTTGTGAATTTGTTCTGAGAGTGAGTGTCGAAAATTGATCCTTATACTCAAACTAAAATCATTGTGTGAAAATTGAGGATGTTATTTGAAGTGAGGACAGGAGTTGCAATACCGAAATATTAGCATCTCGGTGAGAAATTGAAGAGGATAGGTATCATTGCGTAGTGAGTCTGGGTCATGGTTTGATTCTACACAAGTCAATGCCTAATAGTGAAACCATGCATGAATATAATGTGAATAATCGGGATTGATAGCCAAATGATTGCGGAAGTTAAAATATGGATACTTTTGTACAAAGATTTTGTAGTGAGTCATAGTGCATCGCTTGAGGACAAACAACGAATTTAAGTTGAGGGTGTTGATGTACCGTGGTTTCACGGTATTTCTAATGCTTTTTACTTAAGTTTAGTGTGTGTCGAAAGCCTTTTTCTGTTGATTTTTATGTAAGTTTCTCTTTGTTTGCAGAAAATTTGTCCAAGGATGAACGCGGGAGTTTTTGAGAAAGAAATGCAGAAGAGACCACCTACGGAACCTATGACGGTCCGTCGAGGCTGTGACGGTCCGTAGGTGGCATCGTAGTGAAGGGAGAAGTTGCTGAAGGAAAATGGGGAAGTCTGACCAAGTGTGGGATTACGGAAGTCCATGACGGACCGTCATAGCCACGATGGTCCGTCCTGCTTGTTCGTCGTGATGATCAGAGAAGTAGTCCCAGTACCCAAATTCCAAGAAGTTCAAGTATTTTGGAACGAAGACCCTCGACGGACCGTCGTGCTTGAAATGGTCCGTCATACCTGTCCGTCGAGGGGAATGAAGAAAGCAATAGAAGAATGGTGAAGTATGGGACGACGGAGTCTATGACGGTCCGTCGTGTCCATGACGGTCCGTCACATGGTCCGTCGATCCAGACGCGTTTGGACAGATTTTTAGTAAATAGAATCCTTATTTGATTAGATTTTGTTTTTATTATAAATAGTTGGAAAAACCTCGTTTTTGGGGTTAGACTTTCTGGATAATTTTTAGTTTTTAGTTCTTCTATTATAGTATTGAATTCTCGATTTTGGGAATTAAGATACTTTTTCGGGAATTGATTGTTAGTGATTTTGTTGATTAATCAAGTTAAATTCTGGGAAATTATTCGTTTTCATAAAAGTAAGTGCATGAATTCTTCCATTAACAATATGAATTGTGTAATTATGAACATGGGTAACTAAACCTCATAGCTAGGGTTGTAGGAACCATGGGTGAATAACAAGGTAAAAATCTAACTTAAATAACAATTCTAGAGTGGTGTCTTGCATGTATTGATAATTCTTTCGTGTAGAAGTCTTTTTAACGGATGGCCAACGTTAGAACTCGCCTTAATGCTACTTGCCGGACCAAGGAGGTAGATAATAGGAAAAGAATTATCAACATAGATTTAGTGTAGACTATCTAATAGGCTAGTATTGGTTGGTACGAGTTAATAACTTAGTCAAATACCGAATACGATGTTTAATATGAGGTAAAGATAAGGGTTAGTATAGCAACACACGTAGCCGGACCAAGGTGCGGAGTGAAATTCTCTAGATACCGGACCAAGAATTTAGAGATACATAACTTATCACTTTACATGCAAGATATCAGGATAGAATTGTTATAGTTAGATTTACCAAGTTAGGAACCTGTGGGGAACACTAGAGCCCTAGTTACTTTTATAATTTGATTAGACTCCGAAAGCTGAATCTGTTAGTTGTTTATTTTTATTTAGTTAATCATTTTTATTAATTTAGAAATAAAACCCCCCTTTTGTCTCTTGATTTCTCGGAAAATAGTTGGCTAAATAATAGTAATAATAGAATAAAGTTAAGTCTGAACTATTTTCCTTGTGGGATCGATCTCAACCTCATTAGTTGGGTTCTTTACTTGATACGACCGCTTTACTTCTTATTGGAGAAGTAAATTTGAGCGTATCAGTAACCAATACACTTTATTTAGTCCAAATTCTAAAGAAAAAAATACATATAAGTACCATGAACACGAATGTCCTACTTTAAAACATTATTTCAATTCTCTTTCGGGAAGAAAGTACAAGTTCTCCTGTTATGTCCTTCTTGTCCACATTGCCCACAAGAATTATTGTTCACTGTTATTTTCTTATCCGCATTTTTTTTCTTCGCTTTCTTGATCGTCCAGTCAACCTTCTATACCTAGGTGGCCGGACAATTTCATCTAAAACATCGTCTGGAACGGTCCAATCCTCCTTATCTGGCATTGGAACCATTGCAACCTCGTACGTTTTTTCTAATGCATCAGGCTTGTAGTAATCAGAGCAATATGGGTGCAAATTTATAACATTCTTGTGCTTCAAAACTGCAATTGTGTGTGCGCAAGGTATCTCATCATGTTGAAACCTTCCACATGTGCAAGTTTTCCTCTCAAGGCATACAATGTATCTTCTTCCGGCTTCATGAACTGAGAAAATATATTCAGATGATGGAACAACCTAAAAATATAAGAAGTTAGTGATACATTACGTAATATGCAATTTATATATCATTTCCCAAACATTGTTTATCATTGAAAATCAGTTTGTTTCTAGTAAATAAAACAGAAATTTAGGGAAATTGATAAATACCTTCATCTTTGAACTTTTAGATGCGTTTACAATCAATATCTTCTCAAATCTTCGGCCCAATGTGTCCTTTGTATATGACGCTATTTCTCTATTTTTATAGTTCCAACTATCAAATAGAAGTCTAGCTTCCTCCAAGAAGTCTATTATAGTTAACCTACGTGCATCGACAAGGCATCCATTGATACACTCAGCGATTTCCGAAGTCGTCATTCTACCTCTGTTTACGATTGAATGAACTCTTGACCACTTCTCATAACCAGCATCTTCAAGGTAATCCTTCACCCTATGATCAACTTTCACCACCTTAGCCATTAA
The DNA here is from genome assembly GCA_022817965.1 of Solanum lycopersicoides. Classification (NCBI taxonomy): domain Eukaryota; kingdom Viridiplantae; phylum Streptophyta; class Magnoliopsida; order Solanales; family Solanaceae; genus Solanum; species Solanum lycopersicoides. Next base: position 10,923,335 of record CM040622.1, on the reverse strand, counting down.
TTTATCAAAATCTTCCTTTCTGTATGCTTTTGCCATTGAGTAAAATATATCACTTAGTGTGTTTTTACTCCTTTTGAAGCTTGAACATACATTCTTTCAAAGATGTCATATGCATGCACAATGAGGTACATTTGGGTACACAATGCTTACACTCTTCATGATACTTTCATTTCTATTGATACAATACACATATTTTCACGCTCGCCAAATGCATTTTTGAACTGTTCGAAGAACCATGTCCACGAACAGTTATTTTCAGTGTCTACAACACCATATGCCAATGGCAATATGCAACCTAATTACAAAGAAGCACACATTTAACTTCATGATACACAATGTTTACACTAAGATACATTAACTATAAATATAAAACAAGTTTTACATTACATCAGTATTATAACAGTCATACCTGCACCATCGAGTGTGCTCGCTGATACAAAAGTACCCTTGTAAGCCCCGCCAAAATGTGCAGCGTCCACTACAACTACAGGCCTGCAGTAGTCGAACCCTCTTATCAACGGTCTTAGGACTATAAAAAGATACATGAATTTATTATCTTTCGTATTTTGCATCCTTATATATGAATTTGAATACACTTTATTTAGCATCCATATGTATCTCGGCATCTGCTTATATCCTTCTGATGGCTTACCCTTGAGCATTTCTAGTGCACGTTCCCTAACACGCCATGCTTGCTGGGTATGATATCTCAGCCCCATATAATTCTCTAATATCTTTAATTACATATCGAGGAGTATGGATTCGTTTATGATTTACCAAATTAGGTGCAGTCACACCACTAATAAATCCAATTGTTGCTTGTACTTTTGTTAGTATCCTATTCCGCATCGGACATGTATGTTCACTATTGAAATATCTCACTTTGAATACATCAGATTTTTTTCTGCAAGAAGACTTTAAAGTCCATCCACATTGATCACTGAAGCAAACCAACACATAGCTGTCCAAATTTTTTAATTTGATTAATTCATATAAGAAAAGCAATGTTATAATTATAACAATGAAATATATACTAATTATACTTATGTATCACACACAATATAAATAGAACTATACTAGAGAAAAACAATCAAATTAGAGAGAAAGTATTCCAATACCTTTTTTTATTCGATTTTTTCACTCGAAAATTGAAGTTGTTCTTTATTTTATATTTAGTCATTACAGCAATGAGTGTTCCTTTATCCTTATACAACTGCCCCGTCTTCACATCAGTACTATTGGAATCAGTTATGTAATTCGTAGCATTTAATTCTGGAATATAATCAATGTCACAAATTCTCGACTCGACCAGACGAAGAGCTTCAGTATATCTTTCGGTACCTTCCACGCATACGACTTTCCCGGATGAACAATCAAAATTACGTATCTCCCCTACAATTTTATCAGTTGTATCAATACAAAGCGGATACATGCCGATTCCAGGCGCATTCTTTTTTACTTCCAAATAAAGTTTCACACCCATGTCGTTCTTGATTTTCAATAGACATGAGCTTCCCTCAACAATGTATCGGATTTCAATATCTTTTGTAACAGTGTCGATCTCAAGCTCAGATAAAATCAACGCTTTCAGATTCACAAATGAAATGGAATGTCCAACAATTCCATCAATCTTGTAACCTTCATAATTAACATCGCTTACCCAAATTCCAGAATGCCGTAGCAAAATTGAGATATTCATCTTCTAACCTGTTTTTTTCGATTTCTTAGAATGCAGATCAACTTTATCAGGACTAATGTCGTTTTATGAAGCTACTCTAATTTGAAATTTGAATTTATCAATCATTTACGCAAGCTGTCGAGCGTAAATTATGTGATTATAGTTATTAATAACAAAATTTACGTTATTTGTTCCTAATTAACCGCAACAGCTGTCAATTCATATGTATCAAAAGTAATGTATCCCGTGCTTCTCAAGATGTATCCCGCAAACTACATTTTTAAGGGATTTTTGGTAAATACAATACTAAAATGGATAAAACGTTATTTTGTATTTATAATATGTGGGGGTAATAGGACTTTAGTATAGTATAAGTGTCTCTAGATTTTAGGCATAGGTTGAGGGGGTACTTATGCATTTTCCCTAAATTTAATAAGTAAATCCTATTTATTTAATTTTTTCTATAAAGCTACCAAAATTTGCTTTTCCTTAAAAATTTGAACAAAATTCAAAAGTAATTATTTAATTTAAATTTAATAAGCAAATCCTATTTATTTTATTTTTTCTATAAAGCTACTAAAAGTGATTAAGGCTCCATATAAAATTACTTTTAAAAACGCTCGTTTAATTTTATTTTTTATTTTTTATGTTTCCTTGCTAGTCATCAGTGGTTCGTGAAATCTTAAAGCATAAGAAAGATTCCATACTAAATTATATTTTCTCTTTGTTTTTTTCTTTGTCCATTCACATCCGATTAAACAAACATGAATATTATAACTAATTATTATGTAGTTGATTATAAAAATTTTGATATATTTTTTTATTAAAAAATTAATCATTAGTGTCACGTAGTTTGATTTACAATTTTTTAGTGTATCCATTCTTTAAATATTTTTATTTACCTATTTGATTCTTAGACATCCTTCATAAATTTTCTGGCTAAGCCATCTGAAAGTCTCTATAGCAAGACGTCGAATTTCAGCAACTATACTATACAACGTCTTTTATTTTTCTCACACTTTTTGGAAGAAGAAAATAGACGGGGGCTGCTCCAATAATCCTCTAAAGACACCTGGGAAGAAATTAGTGAAGAAGATTTGAATGAAACTAAACAATTTACTGATTTTTTTAGATAAAATTATTTTGCTAGTCTATAACCGATTTTCATTCCTAATAAAGATATTTTTTAAAATTGCCAAGGTTGAAGAATCATGACGGAGAAAACCTCTCATACAATTATCAATACAATCACGGTTAGCATTAGAATTTTGAGGAGCCTCTACTTCATTATTTGTTGCATATATTTAAATTTTTAATACAACATTTTGACCTGCACTTTTATGCTATACTTACGAACTTCTTCCGATAAAATTACCAAAGTTTCATAAATTATATTAACAAGTGTTTGTCCATCTCGTAATTTATATTATGGGTTAAACAAAATAGCAGTTAAAATATTTGAGGAATAGGAAAATATATTTCAAATTTATGCATTTCTAAGACTTAGCAAAATAGTTTGTGATGATTTAGCTTTTCAAGCTTTATCAATTGCTTCGGAGACTACTTTAAGTGTGACAAAATCTTTAATTAAAGATCCAAATTAGTCGAAACCGACCATGATATTTACAAATCGAGATAAATTAGAAAAAAGTAATGGTTCTCAGATTCTTGCCTCTTTTACTGGTACTTAATTAATACAAAAAAATTATCTTCTGGATCATTAAAAACAAGAAAACATATATAACATAGTCACAAAATTGAAATTAATTATTCGTAATTACACCAATATTACCCGATCTAGCCATTCCATTAAGGCATTCACTAATTAGCTTGTTTATGTGGAGACCATGGTATTGCCGACACTAATTAGTACCTAACTTCTTCTTTATACGTTCGATATTTGATATTTGAATTCATGCTATAGGGATCCATTCTTATAAACATAATAATAAATAAATTGACTTTAAAAACTTATTTTCATTCTTAAAAACATAATAATAAATAAATTGACTTTAAAAACTTAACCAAACGGACTCTAAATTTCTAATAATTTAATCTGAATCTTTTACACGATTAGTTCATATATATAGTTACTAAGCAACTGCTTAATAGTAAGTAAAATTGATAACCCGAAAAGTAAGACCAATATTTATTTGGAACAAATTAAAATAGAGAAAAGTGTTTGAAAAATATTTTAACTTTGGCCGTAATTGCTGTGGCGATACCAAATTTTATGGATGACCTTTTACCTCGCTCTACTATTTGATAGTGCATTTTAAAAGTATATATGTTCCCACGTGTACACATTACTATTTTTAATTATGCAATATTTATGATGTCCACCTAGACATATATACCTTTAAAATACACTATTAAATAGTGCATGGAGTAAAAGATCGTCCTTTCCAAATTTGGTATTGTTACAATAATTTCGATCGAAGTTCGGATATATTTCAGATCTTTTTCCCATTAAAATACATGTTATGTGATTTTTTTTTTATAATACTATTTTTTTTTTTTTAAAAAGATTTTTTTTTAAGAAAAGATATTTATTTAATACATTGTGAATGCCTTTATAATTTAAAATTATAAAATTTAAAAAATTCTGCTACTTTCTTAAACTTCAAAAGATAAAACTAAATATATAAATATAATTTAAATCCACTCATTAAACTTTTGGCAAAAAATGGAAGCTAACAATCATTACTATGCTTTTTAACAAAGAAGGCGTTAATTAAGTCAATATTGTGAGTGCATTATTATTTTATTGTCTTTAGTTAAACCATCTCAATATTCAATAATTTTTTGTTAATATATATTATAATATAAAGCATGGTCCATGTACAGAGAGAAAATTACAAATTCATTGAACTAATTATTCAAATACTGACTAAGTACTTGAATCATGAGAGTCATCTAAATCTCTTTTAGACAACAATATCTCCATACAACTATTCTTTTTGTTCTTCTGTCTGTTCTTGCCTTTGCAAATTAATAAATAGTTTAAGTTCGTAAGTATTATAATCAGAATTTTTATTAACGAAGATCGAAATGAATTTGATTATTTATTTTGATTCAATTTATTTGTCTATTTTTTTGTAGTTCGTTAAAAAAAACGTCTCTTTTTTGGATAATTTTTATATTCAACATTTCACATAATATGTTAAGTGCATCAATATGAGTTATGATGCACTGCTGGGAGTGTTTCACCTTTAACCAGAAGTCTCGGGTTCGAGCACTGGGTATGAAAAAAATCTTATTGAGAGTGTCACCCCCGAATGGACCCTGCAGTGCGCGATCCTGATTTAGTCGAAGCTCCAAACAAAACATGTTAAGTGCACAAGATCTACATATTGCTAATTTAAAATCATAAAATTTAAAAATCTTATTTATTTTCGTAAACTTCGTATCTGATAAGAAAATCCCCTAATTAAAATGAAAATAACACAGTATGGTATAGTTGACATAATGTAATTTTGACAATGTACATAAAAGAAAGTAAAGCATGAGGTAAAGTAGAGCCGGTTAAAGCATATGGCAAGTAAAGCAAGGCTTTAGGCCCCAATTTTTTGAGCCCCATTTTTATACTAGTAATGGGTTTATAAATTAATTTAAAAGATAAACATTTTGAACTAAAATAGTACAAGGTTTTAAAATTAATAAACTAAGAAAAAACCTTTAAAATAGATTTGAACAATTCAAAGTAATAATAATAAATATTCATTATGATTTCATAAGTGGAATTTAGGAAGGGCACCAAGTGTAGAAAGAGTATTTTTGACAAACCATCAGTTTAAGAAAAAGCATTACAAATTATAGATTTGAAAAATACATGAGTGAAGAAGCTATGATGAAAATCTTAAAAATCGAACAGTAGTGACTAACAAAAATAGTAAGACAATCAAAGTAAAGAAGAAGTCTCTTTTTATCAGTCACATACGTGAGACTTTTTTTTATATGAGTAGTGATGAAATTTAATCTCAATAGCCCTGTCTGCATTGATATCATGTTAAAATGATTATCTCATATAAAAACTTAAGTCGTTTGAGAAAGTATTAATTTATATTTAATTGTATTCTTAACATATAGAACTTAAAAGCCTTAAATATATAATTGACGTACTTATAAGATGGTTTATCTAAGAGAGCATATTCTAGTTAATCATATGTTGGAGATTAATATATATAGTCAACTAATTAACCAATTGACAATCACGAAACTTGAAGTTGTCAACAAAAATTAATGATAAAAATTAACACATAATGATGGGCTTAACAAGCATTCATATTTGGCTCATGAAATTATAATAAATGTTTGCTACAAATTGCACTAAAATATTGAGAAAATGAATCACTTTAAGATTTGATGCACGGGATAAGGTAAAGAAAAAAACATAAAGAAATTAAAGTAGAACACCTTAGCCTTTAGTAGAATCAAAAAGCTTCACATACTTAATAAATAAAATTAAGAGAGAAGTATTTGAATTATTATTTTCATCTCGAATTATTGACAATTTTAAGAGTACTTCTCTATTTAATTATCCAAATTTATATACATTACGATCTGCCAGATGACATTGCAAGTAATCTCAAACTCTTGTAAAAGTATGAGATTTTTAATAAAAAATCGACAAAAATATTGAAAACACCTCAGGGTGTAATCACTCGTGTATTTAAGTATCAATGACGTAAAGGGGTGTTTTTAAGAGTACTATCAATAGTTCAAAAATAAAACTAATAATTCACATTAAATTTAAGAGTGTTTTCGGTACTGAAATAAAATAATAAAAAAGTGGAGAAGAAAAGGACTTGCCTCCCATTAAATGTAACAAAAGCCAGTCCGAAAGGCAACCTTAAGAATCTTTTGATAAATTTAAAATGTTTTACTTTTTGCAAAATTCAATTGGAGAAAACATCGTGGGTATATATAAAAACATGTCAACGACAAGAAGTCACGTCTGTTACTTCATTTTTCTTAATTCTAATAATAAATAAATGGTACATTTTTTGTTATCAATGATAAGGAAAACCAAACAATATATAATTATTAAATAACTAAGTGTTAATTATTTGATTCTTTATTTCTTCCTCAATTATTAGTTGAGTTGGCAGAATCTTTGCTTTTGTTTATAAGCTACATTTTGTTGTTTGGCTACTAATCCAAAGTTTAATTGTAGCAAAAACATTTAATTAAAATGGGAAGACAACCTTGTTGTGACAAAATAGGACTCAAAAGGGGTCCTTGGACAATTGAAGAAGATCATAAGCTTATGAATTTCATTCTCAATAATGGTATACAATGTTGGCGTCTTGTACCAAAATTAGCAGGTAACAAACTTAAATTAATAAAACAACACATGTAGTGGGTTGAATTATTTCATATAGATATCTATCGCGTGTAAATATTTATCGTTTTTACTCTATTGTTGTCGTATAGTAAGGTTCTTCGTCTAGTTCATTATCCAAGAGATCTGTTGGTTGAAAAATTCTATTATTTTTATATTTTGTAGGTGATAAGTTCGACAGAGTTGATTGCTCATATTTTTTATTTTACTTTGAATTGTATCTTTTTTCAAGAATAGTTTGAAAATAACTAAACAGGTAAAAGTAAAAAATAGTGTTCAATTTATATATGTTTTTCTTCTTCTTTAGGAGTATGCATTGCATGCCCTCACAAATTTAATTAGCATGAACTAAAAAGAGTATTTCGTAATTATTCTAAAATAACTTACCTAGATTTGATATTTATACTAATACTAACTAAATAATTGATCTAATATTATCTGTTGGCAGTACTATAGAACATAAATATTTGGATTTTCTTTCTTGACATAGTAAAAGAAATTTTAAAAGAATAAAGTAATATTATGTAACATATTTAATTGATGATATTTTGAAGGGCTAATGAGATGTGGGAAGAGCTGTAGATTAAGATGGATAAATTATCTAAGGCCAGACCTCAAAAGAGGAGCACTTACTGAAGCAGAGGAAGACATGATCATCAAGCTTCATTCTCAACTTGGCAATAGGTAATAACCTTGCACATCCATATATTTTTTGCACAATTGATGTACTCGCGTTATTTTTCATGTTACTAATTTCACATTTTTTAATACTACAGGTGGTCGAAAATAGCAGGACATTTTCCAGGACGTACTGACAACGAAATCAAGAATCATTGGAATACCAGAATCAAGAAAAAGCTAAAATTTCTTGGCATAGACCCTCTAACTCACAAGCCAATTGAAGAGATTAATAATGATGATATTAAGCAACAAGTTAGTGAAGAGATTAATGAAAAGGTGATGCCAGGAAAAACTTTAGAGTATACACAAGAGCAACAAAATTCAACATCTAGTTCAAGCATAAATGAGAGTAATAATTTGGAAATGTTCCAAAATTCACATACTTTGGATATGTATTATCCAGGAGTTGAAGATCCTTTCCAAAATTGGATAGCTAGTCCAATTCATAATTGGGATCTTTTCGACAACTTACAAGACAATTTTCTATGACGATCAATAAAAATTTCATCTTTCAAAAAATATTTAGCCTTTGAAGAATCGTACACTCATATGTATGACTGCATTTTTGAAGGATTCGAGCAAGTAGCATGAGCTTTTATTATTCAAGTTGAGTATATTGAAATATTTAGCCTGTCATCAACATTCTTTTTTTTTTCTCTTGGTATTTGTTGGATGGATGGTTCTATAGTTTGTTTGAATAAAAATATTAATCATGATGTGACCTAGAATATCTTTGCCAGCCACAATATTTGTATTTAACCTTATAGCTATATTTTCTTTACATATAAACGTATAAAATATAAATGAACTACTCTACAACAATAAAGTGAAATCGAGTGCATAATTAATTACGTCAAAGAAATGTACAACAATATACACGCTCAGTGAAATTCTACTACATTACTTGTGGAGACCAAAGTCTATTTATGAAGGATCCTCTGCTCATGCACAAAAAATTTCGATATAAAAAAAAGGAGAAAATGGAGAGAATATCACAAATAATAAGAAACAATGTTTAAACAATTAAAATAACAATTAAATTATGTGATAGTCGAAATACTATAAACAATAATTACGAAAAAGTAATATACATGCATAAATTGGTTTATATGTTGATGATTTATGTGATACGGTTGAAAATAGTATTGTAGCACACAATTGGTAATATTGAATTATGAATTGAGATCAAATATAGTATTAGAATGAACATATTTGAATATTTGTACGTGGGTTTGGATTGTCTATAGTGTTTCTAAGGTTTATTTTTGTCATTAAATTGCATGGTTTATCTTTTACATATTAATTGATTTTTATCCTTATTAGTCAAACTGGGCATAAGTTCTTTAAGAAAGCGCTTCAAGCATAATTTATATAATATTATAATATAAAAATATAAGTTATATTACCAAAAAAAAAAAAAAAGAGAGATTATTACCTTTGACAGTAAAAATTAAAAATAGCACAAAATAGGGGCAAAATACAAATGACTTATGTTTTCTCCCAAATTGTATGTTTAACCATTATACACTATATAATAAAATAATAAAAATATACATGTAGATTTCTGACAAAAAAATACGAAAAGAATTTGAAATATATTTGAACTATTTTTTTTAATATTGTATTTCAAAAATATATAGCGTTCAAATATCGTAAATATTGTATAATTATAAATAGTAATTTATCCAGCTGGATATTTATATATCCTTAAAATATACTATTAAATAATATAGGAAATAATAAATCTTGCCCAAAAATTTGAATTATTATACAACAATTCCAATCAATATTCTAATATATTTCAGACTTTTTCTCCAAAATTATATATAAATTTGTGTTTTTTTCCTCAAAGTAACCGCTGTCAAGTGGCACCTATAATCATATATATATAACTTTTAAAAGACTAGTTCTTAATTATTTTCCAATCCTTAATTTGTCCATGTATTAGCACATCAAGAGCTGTTTTTTTATTTTTTTTTATTCGAATATGCAAGGCACAAAATAAATAAATAAAAAAGCAGAATCATTAACTAAAACTCCACACTAAGTCACCAAATATGTGGTCCTGGACTTATCATGCACCTTCTACCAATATCCTAGAACTTTCTGGATGTCAACAAAGACAAATTGATATATGGGAAATTAAAAATACAAATCATATGGTAAATATATTATTATATACATTTTTAACCAATCCAAGAGAATTTAAAGAAGTTCTAGAGAAGTCTAGTTAATATTTCCAGATTATTCTCCTCTGCCCTTTATATTTTCATCACTCACATTTGCTCTTTATTCTGATTTTTGAGTTTGAAACTTCATTCATTAATAAACATGGCTCATTGCTTATCAAGATTTCCAATTTCTCAACCTATTTATTCATTTTCAAATAATCCAAAATATTCCAACTACTCTCTTCCAATTTCTAGTAGAAAAAAATATCATGGTAATTATAAGAAATTGAAGGTCATGTCTCTTGATGAAAGATACAATCTTGATCACTTGCAAAGACAAAACAAGGCTCCTCAACCTAGAAAAAGAACACCCCAAATGGCCCCTGTTGGTAAGAATTTAATCATTACATCCTCTTTTTAACTTTTAATTTTTAATTTTTAGGCCTAAGATATAAATATGTCATTTAATTTGGCTTCAGATATGATATCTGTGCCTTCAACTAAAATATTTATGCATTACTAAAGTTAAAAAAGTCCTAGGTAAAGTTCATGTTACTTTTATTTAGCATAACATATGATGTCAAAGTCTTTGATGATGAATTTTCCAAAGGGGGTGGGCCAATATGCACAAACCATTTTTATAGGTGAAGTCCTATACATATAAATAGGTTTATTATTATTTTTTCTTAGGTTATTATTTAATGAAAATTATAAAAAAAATAAAATAAAAATTAATTATATATCTTTGACTTGTCTCTAGTTTTGGGCCATTTTGTTACATATTTAGTAATTTTGATCTAGAGATGCCAATATAACATTTTGTTATGTTTATTTTGTGGCAGGGTTGTGGGATAGGTTCCCAACAGCAAGGACAGTCCAACAAATGATGGACACAATGGACAGAGTCATGGAGGATCCTCTTGCTTTTAATGGAGGTTGGGTTGTAGGTATAGTAAATAGTTAATTTTTAAATTCATTCTTAAAATTGGAAGAAAATGATTTTTCAATTTTTCCATATGGAATTATCAGGATGTTCAGAAAATATTTCCTCTTCAAAAATAATTTTTTTAAAAATAAAAAAAACGAATTTTCTAATGGGAGCAGAAAAACAAATTTAAATTTGTTGTATCCACCCCACCTATTGAATTGCCCCAACCCTGGTTCCACCTCTTTGACCATCTCAATCCTAAATCACAAATCCCCATTATATTCTGGCTTATACGATTCTTTATATAATATATAAATATCTTTTTTTCTAGATAATATATAGTTCCTCCATCTTATTTTGGGTAATATTTTTCGGATTTTTGAGTTTTAAATATATTTATTTTTGATGATAGAGTTTTATAGGTTTTTAAAATATTTAAATTATCAATTATTGTTACTTATACTATTTTCTTCGTTCCAAATTAACTGAATTATGAAAGCTCATAGAATTAAGACATAAATTAGATATAACTTTTCATATTTATCCTTATTATAATCGGTTATAAATTATGATTAAAATAACTAAATATTAATTAAGTAGTTAATTTTAATACTAATTAATTAAGGATAAAAATTAGAAGATTATTTTAAAAGTAGTCTTGTAATTAAATTGAATAATTAAGTTAATTTAATAAATAAAAATATCTAAAAAGTTTAATTAATTTAAAATGGAGGGGCTACTTTTTACGTAGTTGATAATTAGACAAATTTTGTTTCAATTTTTTTTCGTAGATTCGGTGTGTACATTTTTCAGTCAAATTTAAATTATTTTGACTTTCGATAAATAAAAAGTCTTACGTAAGAGTAAGATAGAGTGAGTAAATATTTTGATGTTCGGTATGCTAGATAATATATAAATGTTTTGGGGTAACTTCCAGTTAATTCTATATTGTACTTCTAGAAAATAAAAATAAATAAGGAACTCATTTGTTGTTCTATATTTGAGGTGAGGAAATGATTTTTTTTGAAATACATTTTCCTATGTACCAAACACCCCTACTTCATAATTATTAATCCAAACATAATATTTATTAGTGATCTTATACATATATGTATTGCTATACTCCGTATCGGAAGTACTGATAATCGACTTAACTCATTGATTGTACGTTACATTCACCTCGATTACAGGGCCATCGACCGACGATATCGGGTACAGAAGGGGAAGGACACCATGGGAGATAAAAGAAAACGAAGGAGAATACAAAATGAGGTTTGACATGCCAGGACTGACCAAAGAAGATGTAAAAGTTTGGTTAGAAGAGAAAATGTTGGTTGTAAAAGGTGAAAAAATGGTGAAGAATGATGAAAAAGAGGAAGAATGGTCAGCTAAGAGCTATGGAAAATATAATACAAGAATTGCTTTGCCTGAAAATATTGACTTTGAAAAGATTAAAGCTGAGGTTAAAGATGGTGTCTTGTATATTACTATACCTAAGGCTAGTAGTAATCCCAAAGTTTTTGACATTAATGTTCAATGAACAATTTTTATGTATATTGGTTGGTCCCAAGTTCAATTTTCTTCAATGTAAAATTGAAATTCTTCTTCTAATTTTACTTTATTTTATATAAATATATAAGAAAAAACTTACATAAATATACAACAAATAAAAAATATTTATCATTTATAGCAATAACATTTTTTTAAAATTTAAAGTATCGCTAGAATCAGTAATTATTTATTAAAAGGTATCGATGCAAGTAATTTTTCCTAAGAAAATACTATATTTTGTCTCAATTTGTTTTTCTTATTATTTGGAAAAATTACGCGGATAAACAAACTTATACTATTTAATTACTTATTATCGCTATAATTTGCTTAATTATTACTCGCAACTAACATTATATATTAATTACGTGGGCTGACTTCGAGTTTGAATAATTAGCCATGTTTGTACATGTATAATTTGCCAGGATATACAAATAAATATGTATAATATACAATTTTTAACCTATATACATATACAATTTACTTTTCTCCTACTCTCTGCCCTCTCTCGCTCACCTCTCTCCTCCATCTCTTAGTCTCGCTCGCCTCTCTCCTCCATCTCCCAATCTCACTGCCATTTATGCAAATATATATGTATAATATACAATTATATACGATTATATACGTTTACAATTCATCTATTTCCCTCTCTCGCTCGCCTCTCTCCTCTCTTTCTCGATCTCGCTCGCCTCTCTCCTCTCTATCTCGATCTCGCTCGCCTCTCTCCTTTCTATATCGATCTCGCTCGCCTCTCTCCTCTCTTTTCCAGTCTCGCTTGTCTCTCTCCTCCCTCTCCCAATCTCTCTTGCCATATATACAATTACATATGTATAATATACAATTATCTAACCAATATACATATACAATTCACCTCTCTCCCACTCTTTTCCTCCTCTCTCTCTCCTCTCTCCTCTCTCTCCCAGTCTCGCTCGCCTCTCTCCTTTATATAACATGTAGTTACAAATTGTAATTATCAAACTATAGCTATGGAGAGTAATTAATTATTTTTAAGTGTCTATATGTGAAAGTTTTCCTACATATTTTTAGGAGAAAATGCATAAGTACTCTCTATACTGTCACCGAATCTCAAAGATACACCTAATCTTAACTAGAATTTTATCATCCCTTTAAATTAATTTAAAATAAAATAAATAAATCACAAATGCTGACATGTCATAGAGAGTGTGCACGCTTTCTTGAAGGCAAGTGATGAATGAACAAATTAGACATATATCATTTTTTAATTGGTCACTTTGTAATAGTTAGTACACATATTTATTGATAAACTTTTTACACATTTAATTATTTTTGTTTTTTCTTTGTAAAATATTTATTTTAATTTGTTTTTCACTTTAAATTTTTCAATCTATTATCTTTTCATTGTTGATTATTTTAATAAATTGTGTGTATTTAAAAAAATAATAATTTAAAAGTGTCTTTTAATTTTATATTTTAATATTTTTATGTTTTATTTGATTTTCTTTACGTCTTTTGATATCTGTTCAAAATTAATTTATTTTAAATACAAGACATTTGAAATAAAATCAAAACGAAAGACAAATAAAATAAACTCAATAGAAAAATAAAAGAGAAAAAAGTGAATGCAAGTAAAAAAAAAAAAATTTAAATACAAGATAAAAAATAAGAATATTTTTCTTTAAAAGAATTAAAATTTTATTTTTTAAAGAAATTATGAAATATTATTTTTTAAAAATTAAGAAATATTTTTTAAATTTTTTATTAAAAAAAGTTATTTACACACATGGCGGGCGAGTGTGTACGTACACAACCAACTTGGCTGATTGAAGGTGTCACATCAGCACAAAAGGTGCACAAAATACGCATAAAATGAATTCAGGGGTAATAGGATCTTAGTTGAGTTTAGGTTGTAGTCACTTAAAATTTATTAAATATAAATTTATAAGTTGTTCGGATTATATTAAATTAATGAATATATTAGTCCAAATAAATATATGGATTAATATAATTGATTTAATTATTTAAAATAAAATCACACCCTATACACATTTAAGGCTATATATATCGAGTTATAAACATACTTTTTAAAAATCATTACTTATAGCATATTATTTTCGAGTTATAGCATGTCAATTAAAAATATATTTAATTAAAAATAAAATATAATCTAATTTAAATACTAATTAATATGTTCAAATTTTTATTTTTATTTTTATAGTTTCCTTTTTTAAAACAAGCTCTTTAAATTTTTAAACAGATTAAGTATTAATAGTTTACTGTTATCTTTTTGAAATTAAATACTAAATTAATATTATTAGTTTACAGTTACCTTTTTAAAAATAAAAAATAAATTACATATTTTTAGATATTTGATTTTATCACCTTCCTACTTTACCGTTACCCAATCACAACCCACCCCCATCACAGGCCAATCGGTGTATACACCATCATTATTCTTCTTCCCCAATACGTCTCACGCATTGAAGCACTATCCACTCCAATCTTTCCCAACACCCACAACTCAAGATACACAATTGTTCTTCCACAACACTACTCAACAATATTTGAGCGTTGATTTTAAAAATATTTTCTTTTAAGTTCTTATACAATGTCGAAGAAAGTTAGTGGAACACCCCGTGAAAGTTCAAGATTTGTTGAGAGGACATCTGATGATTTTCATGTTCCTTCGTTTAATATTTTAACTCAAACTCCACCGTACAATTTTGCTGAAAAAGAGACGGATAGTTCTGTTAAATCAAAGGTTCAAAAAGACAAAAAAAAAAAAAATGAGGCAAAGAAAAGAGGATCTCCAAAGAAAGGGAAGAAGAGGAAGGGAAAAACTATTCAAACCTCTTCAGAATCTGATTCTGACTTTGTTGATGAAATAAAAAAAAAAAATTAACTAATGTTGAACTTGGTCAATCAACAAATCATCAAAAAGGAAGGAGTCAGAGATACAAACTTCAAAGAAAGTCAAAAAAATGGTTAAGGTAAGTAAAACACTTAATTTAAAATTTGGGTAAATTGTTATATGTATGTGAGTATAATTTTTGATTTTGTTTTGACAATCGTATTATGTATTACTATTGTATGGGTTATGTATGAATTGATATAATAGTATTGTATGAGTACAATTTATGAGTTTGATAGTCACTGTGTATATTTTTGATAATTTTAATATGTATTACTATTGTATAATTTACGTATGAATTTGATGTATGAATTGAAGTATTAGTATTTTATGAGTATTATTTTGTAGTTTGAAAGTCACAGAGTATATTTTAACAATCGTAGTTTGTATTAATATTGTATGATTTCTTTGTGAATTGATGTATTAATTTGTGTGAATTGTGTATAAATAATGTATAAACTGAGATATGCATTGATGTATTAGTGTTGTATGATTTGTGTATGAAAGTACCTCAGAATTTTATTTTTATGCTTTGTGCATGAATTGATGTGGTTGTCCCTTGATATGACAGTGTATGAATGATATTTGTATGAAATTATATATTTCGTTAAAAGTCTTAATTTACTATTACCAATTTTATAGGAGAAGAAGGTACAAACACATTGGTCTTCATGTACTAACATGAACGTGTTCGCTGATCTGTTTGACCTTTCTCGGTCAAGATAGGTTCCAACAATTTCTGCAAGAAACACCATTTGATTTTTTTTATGAATTACATATCATAAAAATTCAATGTCAATTGTTGCGTCATATTTTTCTACTTAAATATGAAAACGTCAGAGATGACATGTTTGTTATTAATGTAAAATAGTACATACTTGTTTGTTACTAAACACACTGTAATATCAATTTTGTTGGAATTTTTTACCAGTAAATTAACTCATCATTATTCATTTTTTTTACTTTTTCAGAAATCACGTATTAATCAAATTTTCAATTTTAATAACATTATGACGTCTATATTATTCCATGTTGTTGCAAATATGGTACCTATCAATAAGCGTTGTGAAACAAAAAACACCATAAACTGTATAATGAAGAAAACTACCAAAAATAAACCAACAAACTATAATAAATACCAATCTGACGGATTCCACCTTCCACCATGTTTAATTAATATGGGTACGTTGTTGTCCATCACAACAAATCATGTTTTTTCCAAAAAAATATCTTCAATCACAAAAAAAATAAATCGAAAATGCAATCTGCAAACAAGAGAGAGAAATAGGAAAGAGAAAAAAAACAGATTTTAATTTGATTTCAAATTATTTGAGCTTTTTAAGGAATCAAATCAGAATTTAATTTGATTTCAACTTAATTGAGCGCTTTAAGAAAAATGAATAATCTGATTTTTTTTTTTGAATTCCTTAATATGTGCTAATTAGTTATTATCTATTATTAAATTAAATTATTTATAATCACAACAAACGTGCTATTTTCCATTTAAAAATAGAAACGTTATTTATCTTCTTTTTTTTTATAAGAAAAACAAATGTTTTCAATTATTTAAAATCAACCTTTAATTTATAATAATATGTTATAACTTGATATATTAAATGTTATATACTGAAAGTCAAACTCTAATGCTATAGCTTGAGAATATTACTATATAAAATGCTATATACCTAATTTCACTTATTTAAATTCAATAAATTTAAATTTAAATAAAGCCCGCTCCATAAAGCCCATATGATATTTCATTTAAATCTGATTGGCTGAAGGGAGTCCTGTTCCAATCGCAACTCCTCTATTCTAAAACTATAAATAGGGGTCTCATAATTCAGAAAAAGGACCAAGAATTTTAACAAGAAGCTAGAGAAAGCTCGTGGATCAAAAGCTGCAGATTTCTCTACAAGTTCAAGAATTCAAGCATTCAAGTTTCAAGAACGATAAAGATCAAGAACGATCAAGATCAAGACCGCCGGATTCAAGAGCAAGCTCGAAACCCTTGGATTCAACTAGAAGTCAAGATCAAGAAAAAGTTCAAGATCAAGATAAAATTCAACATAAAGTTCAAGTCAAGATCAAGTCCAAGTCCAAGTTTAAGATCAAGTTCAAGATCAAGATAAATCTCGAGTTCAAGATTAAGCTTTAAAGCCCTTGAATTACATTTGAAAAGACGAATTCAGAGGAATCATAGAGATTGTAACACTCACACTTGAAATAATAAATCAATTGTTGCTATAATCTTCTGTTCTTGATTATTGTTTTCTCGACGCGAATTTTATTGTCTACATAGGTGTGTCTCTGAAATTTCGTCATCGGATAGAGGGGGTACTTATGTATTATCCCCATTTTTAGTTTATATGATTCAAAAGTTTTCTTTAATAAATTTTGTTTTGAATTAAAATAAAGAAATAAATTGAAATGGTGAGTAGTATTATTTTGATGATCGTTTATCTAGCAAAACTAAAATCAAAATTAATTTAATTATATTTCAAATTATTTCAATCAAATTAAATGAATATAATTTTATCGTTTTCATTGTTATCGATTCATTTATTTTGTTAGTGATTATACACAAAATTAAAATATGATTTTATTCATGAGAGAAAAAAAGGCAAATAATTAGAATGTCTAATATTACAAATTTTTGATAATTGAATTTACTGTGGATAAACTTTAAAATTAGCTATTTTACCTAAAAGGAAGAGACATTGACATTTCTAGTCTCATTAAAAATTGTCATAGATTATAGATACTCATATATTATGAAACGTATAACAAAATGCTCTCGTCATTGGACGTTTTACTTTCATAAATAAATAATAAATAAATTTTAATAAAAAAATATATGAAGATTTTAAATTATAAAAATATATTATACATATAATAATAAAATATATGTATATAATTTATAGATTCGATTCGGTTATTTCTTCAAAAAAATTGAACAAAATAAAATTCAAATTAAAAGTAAAATCCAAATGCATACTAAAATAAAAATTAGTTTATTGAATCGATTTAATTTCGATTTTAATATGTAACGACTTGAGCTAGTCATTATGAGTAGGTCCACGAATGGAATTTGGGCCAGAAAATTTTACGCATTGTAATTTGAAAATTCTTGATTAAGCCAGTCTTAGATGAGATTTGGGCTAGGTGAGGTCTAGGGTCATCCATGAAAGAGTGGGATCTTTTTCTTTTATATTATATTACATTTATTTATTTGTTATATATTATATTAAAAGGTTACATATTTCACATTGATTGGTAGTGACTTCTTCGAAGGGTTGTAACTTTTTTGATGAGTTATGACATTTTAAAATAATTGTGACTTATCTGATAAGGCACATTAAGTACCTTTTCATACTAACTATAATTTGGTGTCTATAAATAGAGGGGATACCACACATTTTTAATCGATGAATTTGGTAAGTTTTCTATTATTCTTCATAAAACAAGAAAGAATGTGAGAATTGTTCAATTATACAATTACAATATTTTTGTGGGTAAATTATACAAATCAACAAAAATTGATGCTACAAGGAGAATGAAATAACTCAACTTCAGACGAGAAGACTATATAGATAATTAATACGTACACATTTTCATTGCTATAATTACTTTTGCAGCAACTTCTATTTTACAAGAAGTTCAATGATTTTATGTTGCACAAACTGCAACTTGGTGTTCAAGCTGTAAAAAACCTCAAACTATTAGAGAAAAGGGATTTGATCAAAAACGTGTTTAAAAAATCCAAACTAGATTTAAGGGAGAAGACACAGGTACCAATCACGCCCCGAGCCTACAACCTGGACGTGGGGTGCACTCAAAAATCATTGTTGGCCTCGAGCGAACCCTTGGCCTGACTTACTTAACTCAGTGGAAGACTAAAACATTAAGAAAAGATTTCAAATGCTAAAAACTTAACTGCTTCAAACTGAACTCATAATGTTTTAAAAATAAAGATTTCACTTAGCCAAAATGACAGCTCAAATCTGGACATAAGCCAATAACAAGATAATGACGAATGAATTAACATCTGACTATCTATGAAGCCTCTAAAACTGAGATGGATGTCGGGACATGACTCCCAATCATCCTTATAAGTGAAATACTGAAAAGAAGTGAAAGAAATAAAAAGGGGTCGTCCAGAATGCAAGAAGGTTCACCAACAGACTCTAGAGTGCTCAACTGGATCAACGGTGCGCTGGTTGCCGATCCTCATTACCTGCATCTGCATTATAATGCGATGAAGGCCAAATGACATCAGTACATTGAATGTACGAGCATGCAAGTTGGATTGCTAAAACAACATAGGCTTCAAAGAGATTATGAAAGAAACACTTATCTTGGATATTTTCAACTCATGAATACTCAACTGAACTGATGTAAACTCGTAACCATAATATCATAAAAACATATCATACTCCCTCTGGAAGTCTACTTGTGCAATACATGAATGAAGTCTCATACCCATTCATACAAAGTAGGACCCCTTGAGGAACCATGCAATTACTAATGTTGGAGTTTCTCTTATCGACAAACACCACTATGAGCTTAAGTGGTGATACAATGTTTTACCATCACGTTGTCAGATTGTCCTATACTTTGCCGTCATATAACACTACTTAACTTAGTGGATCCACTAGCTTAACTTATGTGATCATTTAAAAAGTATGACCCATTAATACCCATGATGACAACATGGTTTATGGAGACTTGGATTAATATGAACTCGCATCTCCGTATCGATGCTCAATACTACTCCCAAAATATTTTTAGCTCATATATTTTTTAAAAATAACTTCTTTCTTTGATTTGAGATAATTACTCAAAACTTAGCCTAAAAGCTCTCTTGGAATCAATGTTCCCTTTTCTTGCTCAAAGTGTGAAAACATTTGTAAACTCTTAGGGAATACTTAGTCCCCTTATAACTTTTAAGAAATGAATTCAGCTCTTTACTTTTAGCTTAAAATGAAACTTGAGCCTTAAAACAAAGTTAAAACATTTGTTAATGACTCTTGAAAACTTTAATAAGCTTTGCTTTGACTTGCTTCTTAATTTCTAGACTTGAATCTTAACTTCTATGACTTTGATCTTAACATTCCTTGAAATAGATTATGCATTCAAGGTTCATGACCTCATGTTTATGGATGATTTCATGATGTTTAGATGTACCTTAGAGTGTTAGAATCAACTATGAAACATAGGTACATCACTTAGGAACTAGTACGAAAAGGTGGGGGAAGAATGGAAAGAATTGGCGTCCCTGGCGCTCTGACAGGGGCAGGGCGCTAGCCCTCAAACTTTAGAGGGCTGGTTGGGGAGCCCTGGCTGGCGCGATGCCCCAGAGCCATGTGGATAGAGTTTGCTTTGGGGCGCGCTGGCTTGTACGACTCCCCACCCCTTTCCTCAGGTAAATCCTGACATTTCTTGCTCGTTTTTCATCTCTAAACTTCAATGGTTCTTTCCCCAAACACTTAGGATCATTGTACTATCAATATACAATAGATTCAACCCAAAATTACACCCAGAAACATGAATCAATCCATCAAGAAACTTCAACAACATAACCATCAAGAACTCAATATCTTAACATTCACAACTCAAATTCGTTGAATTAAAATATGATTGACGCGTGGGTGAACTAACCCAACGCTATGTGATCTCACATACCTTTTAGGGATCACCCCGACGAATTGCACTTGCAAATCTTGAACATTCCTAGCGTTTTCTTGATTTTCTCCTCTTTTTTCTCTTCTCCAAGCCCTAGCGTAAATTCTATTTTTTCTAAACTGAACAAAGTCTTGTTTTACCCCAATAAATTCCTGAAAACAAAATATGCAATTTAATTAAGGAAAATACTAGTTTACCCTTCCTTAATCCAACAATCCAACTTTCGAAAGACATAACTTACTCATAAAATTTTGAAATAGCGCAAACTCAACGGCGTCATCTTTCCACCCATATACAGAAGTACCTCTAACTCATCCTGAGGCTAGAAGTTATGGCCGTTTGAAAATGACTAAAACTCAGTATCCTAACTTAAACAAATTTTCCAGATTTTTTTCATTCTTTTCTAAAAATGACTATTTTAGCTTCTAAGCTTCTTCCTAACTATACCGATTTTGCGAGATGTTACAGTCCCCCCCCCCCCCCATACAATGACCGAAATTTCAGAGACACACCTTAACTAAACTAAAGTCTTATTACCCGCCGCCCCCTCAACTCATTTTTTTTGTAATCTTGTACACCTTTTGGCTTATGTGACACACCCTGCGACTCCACACAGTTGAGGCGCATGAGAGATATTTAGATGCCACTTAAGCCAAAAAGGTGTACAAATTATAAAAAAAATAATAAGAATTCAGGGGTAATAGGTTCTTAGTTTAGTTAAGGTGTGTCTCTGAGATTTTGATCATAGTATAGGGAGGTACTCTACCTTTTCATATTTAATAAGTACTCTTCCATTTCCAATTTATCTTTTATAATTTTATTTTTATTTAGTTTAATATAAAATGTTCAATATTTTTATTTGAGGGGGGAGGGGGGGGGGGGGAAATGTTTAACACCACAAAGTGAAAAGAATTTTTTATAAATTCTACTTATCCTTACATTGAAAGTCTTCTTTATTTTTTTAAAATTTCATATCAGATTAAAATTAGACAAATATATATCGATCCCCCCCTAAATCCAAAATATCAAATTATTATATTATATTATATTATATTATATTATATTATATATTATATTATATTATATTATATTATATTATATTATATTATATTATATTACATTATATTACATTATATTATATTATATTATATTCCATTACATATTATTGTGTTGCATTATATTCCATTATATTCCATTATATTATATTATATTATATTATATTATATTATATTATATTATATTATATTATATTATATTATATTATAAACAGACACATTTTCACATTGAAAGGTTGTGACATTGTCAATGAGTTATAATTTTTTCTTTTTCGATTACGTTGAAAGTCTTTTTTATATTTTAAAGGGAAAAGACACAAGTATCCCCCTAGATTATGATCGAAATCTCAGAGACGCACCTTAACTAAACTAGGGTCTTATTATCCCCCTGACTTATCTTTTTTGTAATTTTGTGCACCTTTTTGGCTTACATGGCATCCAAATATCTCCCACGTGCCTCAATTGCGTGGAGTCACGGAGTGTACCACGTAAGACAAAAGGTGTATAAAATTACAAAAAGAAAAAGTTTAGGCCGGTCATAGAACCTTAGTTTAGTTAAGGTGTGTCTCTGGAATTTCAGTCATAGTCTAGGGGGGTACTTGTGCATTTTCCCTATTTTAAAAGTTTCATATCAAATTAAAATTAGACAAATATATATCGACCCCTCCCCCCCAAACCAATTTTAGTATATTATATTATATTCATTTAGATTATATTATATTAGATTAAAAACAGACACATTTTCACATTGAAGGGTTGTGACTTTTTCAATGAGTTATAATTTTTTCTTTTTTGATTAGTTGTGACCTTTCGAAGGGTTGTGACTTTTTTGAAGAGTCTGACTTTTCTGAAGGGTTGTGACTATTCCAAAGAGTGATGACTTTTCCGATTGGTTGTAATTTTTTTTGAAGATTGTGACTTTTGTAGTTAAAGGATTGTGACTTTTTTTTATAAGACACAATAAACATTTTTCATACACTATTCTTTGATAAGTCTCAATAAACATTTTATCATACACTATCCTTTGATAAGGCTTAATAAATATTTTTGCATTTTTAAACTATGATTTTGTAATGTTTTCTTCACTTTTTAAAAACTCAAGTGCGATTTACAGACATTGAGAATCTCAGAATTTGAACACTCTCTAAAATGAATGTTAAATTAATATGATAATCCAACTAAAAGCATCCAATTTAGTATATCTTCTATATAGTATATCAATATTTATTTATATTATATTATATTAAAAGTAAGAACTCTAACAATACAATGATAACTAAGTAATGCACTATAAAGGAGGGAGGAAAAAGTATAATAAAAAGTTGTAACTAAGAGATTTTAAGATTGATCTTTTTATTTACATATTACAATTAACTTTAAAATAAGAATAAATTCAAAAAAAAAAGAATGAAAAAGATAAATTTAATTGAACGCCATAGAGAAGTGTCAAGTCACTTTATCTATGTCTAGAGTTATATTATAAACAGTGAAAAGTGTTTTTCAGTTGTTTATTTGACAACTTTCAATAATCAAAAGAAAGTTTACATTCACTATATATAGGAACTTATACTTTATCATTCCATTTATAATATTTATTTAATTATTTTAATTAATAATACTAACAATATTTTTGAAAAATAGTATTGTACATAATTTGATATTCACTTGCATCAAAACTTGTGTGTGTATATATACACCGATATGGGGTAAAAGCTTAGACAACACATATCTCATAAACTGAGTAGCCAACGTAGGATAGGATTGTACTGACATTCAGATGACTTCTCATTTCCTCAAAAGGCTTTTTAGTGGATCCATAAGTTGAGTTGTGTTCCGTAAATCACAAGCTTTTGGTGAGGCCTCTTAGATTTTGGAGGACTCTAGTCTTTACTTTACTTTTAGTAGTTGTTTAAGGTTATCCTGAGTATTGTCTCGATACCTATATTAAAACAGTAGAGACTTCATAGATAGATAATATTGAGAGCCTTTCAGTATTGCTATTAAGATATTTAAAAAAAACAAACTATTAATACTTTTATTTGGTATTTTCAGACAGTTTAATTGAGTAGTTTGACAAATTAATTTATTTTGGTTTTAAAGTTTATATTTGCTTAAGTCAGTCTTCTCGCTGAGTAGTCAGCCAGGCCAAGAGTTTGCTTGTGAACCAACAATGTTTCTTGAGTGTCGGCTATGTCCAGGATATAGACTTGGGGTGAGACATATGTAATGAACCTCCATGTCATTTCCTCTATTTTTTGATATATTCAACATTTAAAGCTTTTCCGTAGTGGCTCCAATTCATTTATTACTTGCTAGGTTTGAAGTTCAGTCATCGGGTCATTCAATTGAGTTTGATGTAAGTTTCTGTGTTTGGGAGCCTCTGAAACTCAATTGGTTCATAGACGGCCTTGAAACGAAATTCTGATCGTTTCATCAGCTTTGGAAGGGCCATTTCAGGCTAGGGTTATGGTTGGTTCATGCTTGGAGGCTTTTGGTGTGAGTTTGTGTAGTTAGGTGTATTAACTTTTGAAATTAAGTCAAAGTTTGACTTTAGTCAACATTCTTAATAAACATGTTCAAAGAGAATAATATCAGCGCGTTTAGCTTCGATTGCCGAGTTTGGTCTAAAATGACATTGTTTGTAGTTGTCCTTGCGTGCTCGGTCTGCTTTGAGGTAGGCTAAGACTTGCCGGTCTTTAGATTTAGCTTGTAAATGTAAATTCATGTTGATTGTGACGGGTTTATAGTTGGATCATGTGTAGTTTTTAGAATACATGTTGTAGCCTTATTCTTGGGAGTTCTTAGTATTGTTATATGATTATTTCTAGCCTCGTAGATGTTATGTTGTTTCTCATATTGTTATTAGTAATTTGTTATTGTCCTTAGCGCAAGGTGTAGGCTAGTGAGTGCCTTAGACTTGTGTTTTTGAGTCGATAGGTCTTAAAGATTCTCATATGTCTCTTAAGACGACTTATCTCAAATAGACTGATATAACAAACTTGGGTATGATATTATGATCCTTATATATGTGAAGGCTTAACTCATGACTAATCATCCATAATTTCCCTTGTGTTTCGACTCAAACGTATTCATTGGTGATTTCAGGTCTTATTTGGCGCTTTGGAATCGAGTCATGGATTTAGAGATAGAGTGGTCCCTGGTGACTCTGAAGAAGGTTTTTCCTTACAGTTGACCGGTTTGAGGAAAAGCAGGTGATTTGGGAAATTCGAGGTATTTAAGCCACTGTTCGACTCCCTCACATATCTCTTTTTAGCCATGATTCGAGGCCCTAACATATCTCTTTTTAGTCATGGTTCGAGGCCCTGGCGCATCTCC
This sequence comes from Solanum lycopersicoides, assembly GCA_022817965.1. NCBI lineage: Eukaryota > Viridiplantae > Streptophyta > Magnoliopsida > Solanales > Solanaceae > Solanum > Solanum lycopersicoides. The sequence continues at coordinate 10,898,022 of CM040622.1, read as the reverse complement.
TTTTAGTCTCAGTTTGAGGCCCTGAATTAGCTTTATTTGCCAATATTTAAGTCCAGGCACACCTCTATTATTTGGACTCGAGTCTTTACTATGTGATTATATTGGGTTCTTGGGGATGCCTGTACCGTGGTTCGATTCCCTAGACAATTGTGGCTGTTCAAAATTACTCTTGAACAAGGCTAGTGATTTTTCATAGTCCATCTGTGTACCTGTCGGACTTATAGGGGCCCGTTTGAGTTATTTACTTTCAATTGCGCATTAGTGTACCTTTTGGGCTTATAGGCGTCTAGTTAAGTTTAAGATTGCTACTTGTATTATCATTTATCCTTTTCTAGATTCCTGTGCTTTGTAGTTAGTTTTTTGTTACCGACCTCTAGTTGATTATCTTCTTTCTTTTTGTTATTGTCTTTACTTTCTGAACTCAGTCCACCTATAATACTTATTGGGTACCTATTATTTTGGTAATCATACTACGCATATTTTTTCTTGATGCAGATCCAGGCACTAGTCGCCAACATTGATTTCAAGCCTGTTGCGGGGATATCGGCGAGCTTATGATGTGTTTGATCAACCTCTCTCCTTCATTTGAGACAAATTTGTATATTTTATCCACCTTTGGGCTTGTACTCTATTAGCAACTCTATACATATATCCACCAGGTCATGGGTTTTGATTTTTTTATTTTGATTGTATATATTTGCTCTTGTTCTTATTTTCCGTTGTTCCCTTCAAATATATCAGTTATCTTGTGTAGTTGTTGTTGTTGCTACCTGATATGAATGTTACTTATTGTTTTGGGATATATGTTAGCTTACCTACTGATGAGTTATGGTAGGTGTCATCATGACTCGAGGTTTGGATGATGACATTTGATTTCATAAAATATTAGTAGTCTGCGACTATTTCCTTCTTTTCTTTTCAGTACAATTCTTAAAATGAAACAAAATTCACTTTTCCTTCCTCAATATGTGAAAATATGTTAGTTTGGTAAGTGTCTTTTTGCAATTATTTTATGTATTAATTTGCCTTGAAACTAATTTAGAATTTCTTTTATGTAACAAAAACAAAATATGAGCATAATTTGATTTTCAATATAATTGAAAAGTAATATAATATTTCTATTAAATATAGTTTCTTCCTAAATTGGAGAAAACGATAATGTTCTTTTATAAGCGCTGCAATGACTATAGTCATAACTCATACGCATTCCCCATTTGATACTCAATAAACATTTAAATTTTATTAACCACTACATTAATTTATATTGTATTATTTGTATATATTAAAATAAATATTTTCAAATTGCAAGCCAATATTTTAAATTCTTACTTGTTTCAATCTTTAATTTTGTACCTTCATAAATTGAAATACAATTTTTTTTTCTAATTTTCTTGACCAAAAAATCATTTGTTAATACTCCATGACCATCTTTTATGGACAATACTTAGATTTAAATCAATTAAATTGTTTTCCTTATAAGAAAAATTTGACAAAAAAGATTGCTCAACATAAGACTAGAGTCATAACTATATTTATCTCAAGATGATAGAATCTAATTTGATATTAAATCTGCCCTCATTTATTTTCATGCCAAATAGTAATGGTGACAACTAAGTATTCTCTAATTCAAATTAGTCAAAAATTCAATTTCCATCATTCACGTATTGCTAGATTCCCCAACTTCCTATTGAGGGTTTAATAAAGGTTTTGATAAAATATATTATAGAAGTCACATCACCGAAATATTCATTTGATAACACACAAGAAAAATTGAGAAAATCGCATAATTCGTGCAAAGTGGATAATAAATAACGAAAATATGTATTAAAAATGGTGCAGTTTTTGACGTGCTTCTCTCCAAACTCCCTATAGAGTTTCGCAAAGGTTTTGCCTAAATCGTCTAAAAGTCATATCATCAAAATATTAATGGTGCTAACAAACACGAAAAAACTGAGAAAATCTTCTAATGCAAGAAAAAAAGATCCTAAATAGCAAAAACATGTGCAAAATATGGTGAGACTTCACGTATTCCTCTCTCAACTCCAGACGGAGGATTCCCTAATGGGTTTTTTTAAAAAGAAAAATCATCAAAAAATCATATCACAAAAATATTTATAGGCAAACTACAAACAAAAATGTGTGAAAATCACTTAATTCTTATAAAATGGTTCTAAAATGCCAAAAGTATGTGAAAATTGTAAGGCTTCTTAAGTTTAAGGGAGCACATCAAAAAAGGAAAAGTCACAAATTAATGATTAATAAAGATATCTTTCAAAATATAGTTCTTAGATTAAATGTTGAAGCATCACTTATTAAAGTGAAATTCCATGGAGTCTTTTTACTTTCTTTTGGTTTTTGGTTTCCTTCTAGGAAAAGAACTTCTCATAGTATGTAATTTCCATTTTTATTATAACTTGTTTGGACGTAAGTTGTTCCTATCATTTCATAATATATTTTATTGACAAATATAATGTTCGAATTAACTGTGTGATTCACATCATTAAGCTTACAATATTACAAAGAGAAAATATGGTATAAGATAAAATTATTGATTAAAAAAGATAATAGGGTAAAGGATAAAAAGAAGAACAATCATGTAAAATGATAAGGGCAAGATGAGGAGAAAAAGTAAAATAATGACACAATAACACCAAATCAGTCGTTACAAAATAAATGATTTAACATTGTTATATAGTAAAATATAAGTAAATTAATCATCAAAACAAACATTGTATTTAAAGTCAGTGGCGGATCCAGAAATTTTATTTCATGGGTGCTCAATTATTTTTAGTTTAAGAATTACTATATAACGTGGGTGCTTAGTTAATACATTTGAATGAATTATTAGATATTACAAACAAATATTAGTGTTTATTGCAAAAAACAATGGGTGCTTAAGCACCCATAAGCCATAACATACATCCGCCACTGCTTAAAGTAACAATATTGAGATTACTATACTATACTTCATCCCAAATTTTCCAAGTTGAGCTTGATGATTTAGTTTGCTAGACTATGCCAAGTTGATTCTCCTTTTAGTAGTGTGGATACCTGCGGTCAGACACATATTCAGATTTTAAAGTGTATGAATTTTTATAATGACTTAAAAATTAATATTACTATTAAAATTGATTGACAATCAAATATTTATATATTTCCAATCTGTATTTGCAATTTTGAAAATATTGCAAATACATTATAATTAAATTAAATTTTGTGCACTATTTAGGTTTGGGCCTAACTCAAACCCCAAAGCTAACTCAAAGGAAGGAGAATTATCCAAATCTTATAAGAAATTCACCATCTCATTAACTTTCAATGTGGGAAATTTTCTCATTCTTCAACACCCCACCTCATGCTAAGCTGTTAGCATGCATGGGTAATATTTAATTTTGGGGGACCTAACATCAGGTGAGATAAACCTATACTAATACCATGTTAAATTAGGTCTTAGGCCTAACTCACACCCCCAAAGCTACCTCAAAAGGAAGACGATTGTCCAAGCTTTATAATGAGTTCACTGATCTCATTAACCACTAATGTGGAACTTTGGTCATTCTTAAATATTTCACCTAACGCCCAACACTGAGCATGTGTGGGCAATTTTTAATTTTGGGGGTCCAACTTTGGTGAGATGAAACTGACTCTGATACCATGCTATATTAAATCTTGGGCCGAACACACACCAATGCTAGCTTAAAGAGAGGGCACACCTCTATTATTTGGACTTGAGTCGCTACACTGTGATTATATTGGGTTATTAGGATGCCTCTACCATGGTTCAATTCCCTAGACGGTTGTGGCAGTTCAAAATTACTCATAAACTCGGCTAGTAGTTTTTCTTAGTTCTTCTGTGTGCCCGTCCAACTTATAGGGGTCCGTTTTAGTTATACCTTTAATTGTGCATTAGTGTACCTTTTGGGTTTATAAGGTTCAGTTAAGTTTTGATAGTTGTTTGTCTTATCGTTTATCCTTTTCTAGACTCGTGTGCTTTGTAGTTAGGTTCTTGTTACAGTTCATTTTGTGACCTCTAGTTGTTTCCCTTACCTCCTTTTGTTACTATCTTTACTTCATTTCCAAACTCATTTAACCTATGATACCTATTGGGTACCCGTTATTTTGGTACTCATACTACACTCTACATATATTTTCTTGATGAAAATTTGAGCACTAGTCGACAAAATGGATTTCAAGCACGTTGCGGGGAAATAAGAATCGAGGGTGATATTATGGCATGTTAGATCAACCACTCTCCTATTTTTTATTTTTTATTTTGTAGATTTTGACTAGTATTTTGCATTTGAGACAAATTTGTATATTTTGTCTACTTTTGAGCTTGTACTCTTTTAGCAACTCTATACATATATCCACCAGGTCGCTGTTTTAATCTTTTATCATGACTGTTTATATTTGCTCTTGTTCTTATTTAATTTTTCGTTGTTCCCTTCAAATTATTTCAGTTATCACATGTGGTTGTGGTTGTTGTTGTTAATATACGATATGCATGTTACTTGTTGTTTTGGAATATGTGTTAGCTTACCTACTAATGAGTTATGGTAGGTCTTATCATGAATGGAGGTTTGGATAATGACATTTGATTTCATAAAATATTAGTAGTCTACGACTATTTCCTCTGTTTTTGACTACTATTCTTAAAATGAAACATAATTTTCTTTTCCTTTTTTAAATGTGAAAATATGTTTAGCTTGGTAAGTATTTTTTGCAATTATTTTATGTATTGACTTTCCCCGAAACAAATTTAGAATTTTTTTACGTAAAAACAAAATTTGAGCATAATTTGATTTCTAATACAATTGAAAGCAATATAAAATTTCTATTAAATATAGTTTCTTCCTAAAATTGGAGAAAAGGATAATGTTCTTTTCTAAGACCTATGCAACGACTACAGCCATACACATATCCCCATTCAATATTTAATAAAAATTTAAATTTTAGTAACCATTAAATTAATTTATATTGTATTATTCGAATATATTAAAATAAATATTTTAAAATTTTAAGTCAATTTTTTAAATTTTTACTTGTTCAATCTTTAATTTTGTACCTTCGTAAATTAAAACATAATTTTTTTTCTAATTTTCTTGACAAAAAAATCATTTGTTAATACTCCATGACCATCTTTTATGGATAATACTTACATTTAAATCAATTAAATTATTTTCCTTATAAGAAGAATTTGACCCAAAAAGATTGCTCAACACAAGCCTAGAGTCATAACTACATTTATCTGAATATGATAAATTCTAATTTGGTATCAAATCTACCCTCATTTATTTTCATGCCAAATAGTATTGGTGATAATAAGTACTCTCTAGTTCAAATTATTCAAAAATTTAATTTACACCATTCATGTATTGCTAGCTCCCTCAACTTCTTATTGAGGGTTTCATAAAGGTTTTGAAAAAATATATTCTAGAAGTCATATCACCGAAATATTCATCTAGTAAAACACAAGAAAAATTGAGAAAATGGTACAATTCGTGCAAAGTGGATAAAAATAACAAAAACATGTACAAAATATAGTGCAATTTCATGTACATCTCTCCAAACTCCCTACATACAGTTCTGTAAAGGTTTTGCATAAATCTTCAGAAGCCATATCATCAAAATAGTAACGGGGCTAACACACAGAGAAAGTCTTCTAATTCCTATAAGAAAAAAAGACCCTAAATAGCAAAAAAAATGTGCAAAATATGGTGAGACTTCATGTATTTCTCCCCAACTCTAGAGGAAGGGTTCCCTAATGGTTTTGTAAAAAATTCATCGATAAGTCATATCATAAAAATATTAATAGGTTAACAACACACGAAAATGTATGAAAATCGCATAATTCTTGTAAAATGTATCTAAAATGACAAGAATATGTGAAAAAATGGTACAGACTTCTTATGTTTAAGGGAGTACATCAAAAAGGGAAAGATATATTTCAAAATATAATTCTTAGATTCAAATGAATCAAACGTTTTTGTCCCGACGTATACAAATATATGTATTTAGGGTTTTAACATTGACGCAACCTTTAATTGTTGAGGCATCACTTATTAAAATGAAATTCCATGGAGTCCTTTTTTTTTTTTTTTTGGTTTTTCATTTTAGGAAAAGAACTTCTCATAGTATTCTAATTTCCATTTTTATTATAACTTGTTTGAACGCAAGTTGTTCCCTGTCAAATCATAATATATTTTACTGACAAATATAATGTTCGGATAAACTTGTGGTTCACATCATTAAGCTTACAATATTACAAAAGAAGTATGGTATAAGATAAAATTATTGATTAAAAAAGATAATAGAGTAAAGGATAAAAAGAATAACTATCATGTAAAATGATAAGGGCAAGATGAGGAGAAAAAGTAAAATAACGACTCGATAAAACCAAATCTGTCGTTACACAATAACAGATTTAACATTGTTATATAGTAAAATATAAGTAAATTAATCATCAAAACAAACATTATATTTAAAGTAACAATACTGAGATTACTATACTATACTTCATCCCAAATTTTCCAAGTTGAGCTTGATGCTTTAGTTTGCTAGGCTATCCCAAGTTGATTCTCCTTTTGATAGTGTGGATACCTGCGGTCAGACACATATTCAGATTTAAAGTGTGAATTTTTATTATGACTTAAAAATTAATATACTATTAAAATTGAGTCACAATCAAATATTTATATATTTCCATAACAATTAGCACATCAAATGTTTGTTACGAGATTTTGCATCTCTAACATGCACATAGACAACCAAACTTGTATATTTAGTAAACATCACACATGTTGATGAAAATGTTCTCTGCACCCCTTCGTTTCCTGGTTCGAATTCCGGTAGAAATTCCTACAAAGTTTTGTCATAATGTAAGTAGGAAGGGCATCAAGAACAATAGCGATGATGGAAACAAAGCATCTGCCTCTACTCGGACCAATATTATACTAGAAAACATGTATAGAACAGAAAATGCAAACGTAAAATGTACTAACATAATAGGGGAGAGAGAAAAAATCTTACCCATAAACTCCCAGCTGGCCAAGCAAAATTTGTCTGGAGAACTCGAAGGTTTGGACAAAAAATACCAGATTTTCTGGTATAAAACTCAACATTTTCCAACACCAACTTATCTAGGCTTTTCGAAATTAGGCATAAACTTTGTTCACGCATATAAAATATCTCTAATAACTTGAGATTATGGTGACGAATGCTCAGATCGTCTGAATGGTAGGAACATTGACGAAGGGTCAATTCCTCCAACTCCTTGCAATTCTCGAGGATTTCAACTAGGGTATTCTCACCCATTAATAAGCAAGCTTCGAGTTTTAGGGTCTTAAAATTAACACAACCCTTAAAGGGTAGACCATCTATTAACACATAGTCATTAAGCTCCACAAATTGAAGAAATCTCCCTTGGAATATGTTTCCTTTAGGTATAACGCTTCGAACAACTTGTTCTCCCGAATTTGATCGAATTAACCACTTGATATAAGTCGATCTAATGGGTTCACTACTAGAAAGTGAAATTCTTTCAAGTTGTTTTTCATTTTTCAAAAACTCGATCCACCGGAACATGTAATCCGAACACACCCAAGTTCGTGGGGAGTGACGCAAATGAAAAAAATTGACTTTAGAAGAGAGGGATGAAAGAACCTTGTCTACAATGGTAAGACTTCTAGATCTGTGATTGTTGATTTGGGGTAGATCAAAAGAGAGTCGGGACAAGGATTTCCAAAGAAATATCCAGCGTTTGGAATAAACGCTAGTTGCTACAGCTTCTTTGGTTGGCAGAAACGAGATTATTGAGTGTAAAACTTCATCTGGAAGTTTGCTTATTAAGTCTGGAGCTTTACTTTCTCCATCAATGGCGATATCGTTAAGCTTTTGACGTTTTCCCTTTTGCATTTTGAGAAATGGTACGCTAGGAAGACCAAGTCAAGTACTTTTATAATGTATCATTAAAAAAAATATTGGTAAGTATTTATTTTTAGGCTAAAATAAGTAAAAATTCATGATGTATCCATTCTTGTGGAAGGTTATGCAAGTGAAAATTCATGATGTATCCAACTTGTGACGAAAGAAACAATTGTCCACAATGAACTTGTTTTCAAATACGTTCCAAAGTATTATGGACATAACTTTTCATAACAATCATGATCATTGTCAATATCATCAATTTTTATATCAAAACAAAGGCGAGTTAATTACTTCCAAAAAAGCTCCAACATTTCGATAATAAACTAGTTGCTAAAACTTCCTTGATGGGAAGAAAGATTATCTCCAAGATCATGGACTTGAGGCTTTTGTTTTATTTGCAATTTTGGAAATATTGCAAATACTTTATAATTAAATTAAATTTTGTGCACTATTTAGGTTTGGGCCTAACTCACACCCCAAGGCTAACTCAAAGAAAGGAGAATTGTCCAAATCTTGTAAGAACCCATCTCATTAACTTTCAATGTGGGAAATTTTCTCATTCTTCAACACCCCACCTCATGCTAAGCTGTTAGCATGCATGGGTAATATTTAATTTTGGGGGACCTAACATCAGGTGAGATAAACCTATACTAATACCATGTTAAATTAGGTCTTAGGCCTAACTCACACCCCCAAAGCTACCTCAAAAGGAAGACGATTGTCCAAGCTTTATAATGAGTTCACTGATCTCATTAACCACTAATGTGGAACTTTGGTCATTCTTAAATATTTCACCTAACGCCCAACACTGAGCATGTGTGGGCAATTTTTAATTTTGGGGGTCCAACTTTGGTGAGATGAAACTGACTCTGATACCATGCTATATTAAATCTTGGGCCGAACACACACCAATGCTAGCTTAAAGAGAGGGCACACCTCTATTATTTGGACTTGAGTCGCTACACTGTGATTATATTGGGTTATTAGGATGCCTCTACCATGGTTCAATTCCCTAGACGGTTGTGGCAGTTCAAAATTACTCATAAACTCGGCTAGTAGTTTTTCTTAGTTCTTCTGTGTGCCCGTCCAACTTATAGGGGTCCGTTTTAGTTATATACCTTTAATTGTGCATTAGTGTACCTTTTGGGTTTATAAGGTTCAGTTAAGTTTTGATAGTTGTTTGTCTTATCGTTTATCCTTTTCTAGACTCGTGTGCTTTGTAGTTAGGTTCTTGTTACAGTTCATTTTGTGACCTCTAGTTGTTTCCCTTACCTCCTTTTGTTACTATCTTTACTTCATTTCCAAACTCATTTAACCTATGATACCTATTGGGTACCCGTTATTTTGGTACTCATACTACACTCTACATATATTTTCTTGATGAAAATTTGAGCACTAGTCGACAAAATGGATTTCAAGCACGTTGCGGGGAAATAAGAATCGAGGGTGATATTATGGCATGTTAGATCAACCACTCTCCTATTTTTTATTTTTTTTTTGTAGATTTTGACTAGTATTTTGCATTTGAGACAAATTTGTATATTTTGTCTACTTTTGAGCTTGTACTCTTTTAGCAACTCTATACATATGTCCACCAGGTCGCGGTTTTGATCTTTTATCATGACTGTATATATTTGCTCTTGTTCTTATTTTTCGTTGTTCCCTTCAAATTATTTCAGTTATCACATGTGATTGTGGTTGTGGTTGTTAATATACGATATGCATGTTACTTGTTGTTTTGGGATATGTGGTAGCTTACCTACTAATGAGTTATGGTAGGTCTTATCATGAATGGAGGTTTGGATAATGACATTTGATTTCATAAAATATTAGTAGTATACGACTATTTCCTCTGTTTTTGACTACTATTCTTAAAATGAAACATAATTTTCTTTTCTTTTTTTAATATGTGAAAATATGTTTAGCTTGGTAAGTTTTTTTTGCAATTATTTTATGTATTGACTTTCCCCGAAACAAATTTAAATTTTTTTTACGTAAAAATAAAATTTGAGCGTAATTTGATTTCTAATACAATTGAAAGCAATATAAAATTTCTATTAAATATAGTTTCTTCCTAAAATTGGAGAAAAGGATAATGTTCTTTTCTAAGACCTGTGCAACGACTACAGCCATACACATATCCCCATTCAATATTTAATAAAAATTTAAATTTTAGTAACCATTAAATTAATTTATATTGTATTATTCGAATATATTAAAGTAAATATTATAAAATTTTAAGCCAATTTTTTAAATTTTTACTTGTTTCAATCTTTAATTTTGTACCTTCGTAAATTAAAACATAATTTTTTTTCTAATTTTCTTGACAAAAAAATCATTTGTTAATACTCCATGACCATCTTTTATGGATAATACTTGCATTTAAATCAATTAAATTATTTTCCTTATAAGAAGAATTTGACCAAAAAAGATTGCTCAACACAAGCCTAGAGTCATAACTACATTTATCTGAATATGATAGATTCTAATTTGGTATCAAATCTACCCTCATTTATTTTCATGCCAAATAGTATTGGTGATAATAAGTACTCTCTAGTTCAAATTATTCAAAAATTTAATTTACACCATTCACGTATGGCTAGCTCCCTCAACTTCTTATTGAGGGTTTCATAAAGGTTTTGTAAAAATATATTCTAAAAGTCATATCATCGAAATATTCATCTAGTAAAACACAAGAAAAATTGAGAAAATGGTACAATTCGTGCAAAGTGGATAAAAATAACAAAAACATGTACAAAAATAGTGCAATTTCACGTACATCTCTCCAAACTCCCTACATACAGTTCTGTAAAGGTTTTGCATAAATCTTCAGAAGCCATATCATCAAAATAGTAATGGGGCTAACACAAAGAGAAAGTCTTCTAATTCCTATAAGAAAAAAGGACCCTAAATAGCCAAAAAAAATGTGCAAAATATGGTGAGACTCCATGTATTTCTCCCCAACTCCGGAGGAAGGGTTCCCTAATGGTTTTGTAAAAAATTCGTCGATAAGTCATATCATAAAAATATTAATAGGCTAACTACACACGGAAATGTATGAAAATCGCATAATTCTTGTAAAATGTATCTAAAATGACAAGAATATATGAAAAAATGATACGACTTCTTATGTTTAAGGGAGTACATCAAAAAGGGAAAGTGAAAAATTAATTATTAAGAAAGATATCTTTCAAAATATAGATCTTAGATTCAAATGAATCAAACGTTTTGTCCCGACGTATACAAATATATGTATTTAGGGTTTTAACATTGACGCAACCTTTAATTGTTGAGGCATCACTTATTACAATGAAATTCCATGGAGTCCTTTTTTTTTTTTGGTTTTTCATTCTAGGAAAAGAACTTCTCATAGTATTCTAATTTCCATTTTTATTATAACTTGTTTGACCGCAAGTTGTTCCCTGTCAAATCATAATATATTTTACTGACAAATATAATGTTCGGATAAACTGTGTGGTTCACATCATTAAGCTTACAATATTACAGAAGAAGTATGGTATAAGATAAAATTATTGATTAAAAAAGATAATAGAGTAAAGGATAAAAAGAATAACTATCATGTAAAATGATAAGGGCAAGATGAGGAGAAAAAGTAAATAACGACTCGATAAAACCAAATTTGTCGTTACACAATAACAGATTTAACATTGTTATATAGTAAAATATAAGTAAATTAATCATCAAAACAAACATAATATTTAAAGTAACAATACTGAGATTACTATACTATACTTCATCCCAAATTTTCCAAGTTGAGCTTGATGCTTTAGTTTGCTAGGCTATCCCAAATTGATTCTCCTTTTGATAGTGTGGATACCTGCGGTCAGACACATATTCAGATTTAAAGTGTGAATTTTTATTATGACTTAAAAATTAATATTACTATTAAAATTGAGTCAGAATCAAATATTTATATATTTCCATAACAATTAGCACATCAAATGTTTGTTACGAGATTTTGCATCTCTAACATGCACATAGACAACCAAACTTGTATATTTAGTAAACACCACACCTGTTGATGAAAATGTTCTCTGCACCCCTTCGTTTCCTGGTTCGAATTCCGATAGAAATTCCTACAAAGTTTGTCATAATGTAAGTAGGAAGGGCATCAAGAACAATAGCGATGACGGAAACAAAACATCTGCCTCTACTCGGACCAATATTATACTAGAAAACATGTATAGAATAGAAAATGCAAACGTAAAATGTACTAATATAATAGGGGAGAGAGAAAAAATCTTACCCATAAACTCCCAGCTGGCCAAGCGAAATTTGTCTGGAGAACTCGAAGGTTTGGACAAAAAATACCAGATTTTCTGGTATAAAACTCAACATTTTCCAACACCAACTTATCTAGGCTTTTCGAAATTAGGCATAAACTTTGTTCACGCATATAAAATATCTCTAATAACTTGAGATTATGGTGACGAATGCTCAGATCGTCTGAATGGTAGGAACATTGACGAAGGGTCAATTCCTCCAACTCCTTGCAATTCTCGAGGATTTCAACTAGGGTATTCTCACACATTAATAAGCAAGCTTCGAGTTTTAGGGTCTTAACATTAACACAACCCTTAAAGGGTAGACCATCTATTAACACATATTCATTAAGCTCCACAAATTGAAGAAATCTCCCTTGGAATATGTTTCCTTTAGGTATAACGCTTCGAACAACTTGTTCTCCCGAATTTGATCGAATTAACCACTTGATACAAGTCGATCTAATGGGTTCACTACTAGAAAGTGAAATTCTTTCAAGTTGTTTTTCATTTTTCAAAAACTCGATCCATCGGAACATGTAATCCGAACACACCCAAGTTCGTGGGGAGTGACGCAAATGAAAAAAATTGACTTTAGAAGAGAGGGATGAAAGAACCTTGTCTACAATGGTAAGACTTCTAGATCTGTGATTGTTGATTTAGGGTAGATCAAAAGAGAGTCGGACAAGGATTTCCAAAGAAATATCCAGCGTTTGGAATAAACGCTAGTTGCTACAGCTTCTTTGGTTGGCAGAAACGAGATTATTGAGTGTAAAACTTCATCTGGAAGTTTGCTTATTAAGTCTGGAGCTTTACTTTCTCCAGCAATGTCGATATCGTTAAGCTTTTGACGGTTTCCCTTTTGCATTTTGAGAGAATGGTACGCTAGGAAGACCAAGTCAAGTACTTTTATAATGTATCATTAAAAAAAAATATTGGTAAGTATTTATTTTTAGGCTAAAATAAGTAAAATAATAACTTCAAGATCAGATTATAAAATTATCTAAAAATATTTGTTTGACCATATATTTTGACTAGATTTTAAATTTTTTCTTAAAAAATCAAATTTTAAAAGTTTGTCAAAATTTTTAAACAATTTCTCGATTACTCACTAAGGTTTAATTATTTTCCCCAAATGCTCCTTCTGTCCACTTTTACTATCTTATATTAATATGAGAAACGGTGTAACAATCTTAATACTTTTGATGTACATTATTTTTTAATATTTAAATTCTATTTTTAGAATATTACGTTAATCTAATCTAATTTAACTTCAAATATTAGTCAAATTGACTTTTGAAAAATAAGCATGACAAATGATACTAAATGGTAGAATTATGACCTACGTCAATTTTCCACCATCACCCCAAAAAACCCTAGTACAATAAACCTCTAGAAAAAAAAACTAACGCAATCGGTGTCTATAAGCTATTATACAATCCGTGAAGGAAAACCATACTCTAACGATATGAAACAACTTCAAATATTCAGAATCTCAACTTTAAAATTAAAATTCAAGTTGAGAATCAGTCTTAATGACCTTGGTGGATACAATTATCCACTAGTGGAACATATACGTGACTCGAGGTTGACTTGAAGATTTGGAGGACATAAGTATGAAATAATATAAAGTTAAATGACATATTTATATACAACATATGTTTTTGCAATGCCATCTTTAGTATATATTCTTTCACTAAATAGGAAGGTAAAATTCCTATACATGCATATGATAAATCTCTAATAAATTGAGTTCCTTCTGACGAATCTTCATATTCATGTGATGGACCAACCAATTGTTACAACCACATAGGCACAAATTCTGCAACAACTCATAATTATTAAGGACATCGACTAGGGTTTCCTCGTTCACACTGCACGTGATGAGTTTTAGGATTTTTTCATTGACACAACCTTTAAAGGGTTAATCATATATCACTATGTATGCTCTTATTTAAATCATGTGTTGAATGCGCTCATCGGTATAATGTTTCTTACAACAACCTATTTGCATCTTTGAACACAAACAACCCACCTTTTCACACCATACGTCATACTACTTCTATCACAATAAAGTTAATCTCCTTGAGTCCTTTCTCATTTTTTAAAAATTCAATCCACTATAGCATGTTAATATCCCAATCTTGTGGAAGGTTATGCAAGTGAAAATTCATGATGTATCCAACTTGTGACGAAAGAAACAATTGTCCACAATGAACTTGTTTTCAAATACGTTCCAAAGTATTATGGACATAACTTTTCATAACAATCATGATCATTGTCAATATCATCAATTTTTATATCAAAACAAAGGCGAGTTAATTACTTCCAAAAAAAGCTCCAACATTTCGATAATAAACTAGTTGCTACAACTTCCTTGATGGGAAGAAAGATTATCTCCAAGATCATGGACTTGAGGCTTTGTTTTATTTGCAATTTTGGAAATATTGCAAATACTTTATAATTAAATTATATTTTGTGCACTATTTAGGTTTGGGCCTAATTCACACCCCAAAGCTAACTCAAAGGAAGGAGAATTGTCCAAATCTTGTAAGAACCCATCTCATTAACTTTCAATGTGGAAAATTTTCTCATTCTTCAACACCCCACCTCATGCTAGGCTGTTAGCATGCATGGGTAATTTTTAATTTTGGGGGACCTAACATCAGGTGAGATAAACCTATACTAATACCATGTTAAATTAGGTCTTAGGCCTAACTCACACCCAAAGCTAGCTCAAAAGGAAGACGATTGTCCAAGCTTTATAATGAGTTCACTGATCTCATTAACCACTAATGTGGAACTTTGGTCATTCTTCAATATTTCACCTAACGCCCAACACTGAGCATGTGTGGGCAATTTTTAATTTTGGGGGTCCAACTTTGGTGAGATGAAACTGACTCTGATACCATGCTAAATTAAATCTTAGGCCGAACACACACCAATGCTAGCTTAAAGAGAGGGCACACCTCTATTATTTGGACTCGAGTCTCTACACTGTGATTATATTGGGTTATTAGGATTCCTCTACCATGGTTCAATTCCCTAGACGGTTGTGGCAGTTCAAAATTACTCATAAACTCGGCTAGTAGTTTTTCTTAGTTCTTCTGTGTACCCGTCGAACTTATAGGGGTCCGTTTTAGTTATATACTTTTAATTGTGCATTAGTGTACCTTTTGGGTTTATAGGGTTCCAGTTAAGTTTTGGATAGTTTTTTTTCTTATCGTTTATCCTTTTCTAGACTCGTGTGCTATGTAGTTAGGTTCTGGTTACAGTTCATTTTGTGACCTCTAGTTGTTTCCCTTACCTCCTTTTGTTATTGTTTTTACTTCATTCCCAAACTCATTTAACCTATGATACCTATTGGGTACCCGTTATTTTGGTACTCATACTACACTCTACACATATTTTCTTGATGAAAATTTGAGCACTAGTCGACAACATGGATTTCAAGCATGTTGCGGGGATATAAGAATCGAGGGTGATCTTATGGCGTGTTAGATCAATCTCTCTACTATTATTTTTTTTATAGATTTTGACTAGTATTTTGCATTTGAGACAAATTTGTATATTTAATCTACTTTTGGGCTTGTACTCTTTTAGCAACTCTATACATTTGTCCACCAGGTCTCGATTTTGATCATTTATCATGATTGTATATATTTACTCTTGTTCTTATTTTTCGTTGTTCCCTTCAAATTATTTCAGTTATCTCATGTGGTTGTGGTGGTTGTTGTTAATATACGATATGCATGTTACTTGTTGTTTTGGTATATGTGTTAGCTTACCTACTAATGAGTTATGGTATGTCTTATCATGAATGGAGGTTTGGATGATGACATTTGATTTCATAAAATATTAGTAGTCTACGACTATTTCCTCTATTTTTGACTACTATTCTTAAAATGAAACATAATTTTCTTTTCCTTCTTTAATATGTGAAAATATGTTTAGCTTGTAAGTGTCTTTTGCAATTATTTTATGTATTGACTTTTCTCAAAATAAATTTAGAATTTTTTTACGTAAAAACAAAATTTGAGCATAATTTGAATTCTAATACAATTGAAAGCAATATAAAATTTCTAGTAAATATAGTTTCTTCCTAAAATTGGAGAAAACAATAATGTTCTTTTCTAAGACCTGCAACGACTACAGTCTTACACATATCCCCATTCAATATTTAATACTCCATGACCATCTTTTATGGATAATACTTAGATTTAGATCAATTAAATTGTTTTCCTTATAAGAAAAATTTGACCAAAAAAGATTGCTCAACACAAGCCTAGAGTCATAACTACATTTATCTCAATATGATAGAATCTAATTTTGTATCAAATCTACCCTCATTTATTGTCATGCCAAAATAGTATTGGTGATAATAAGTATCTCTAGTTCAAATTATTCAAAAATTTAATTTACACCATTCACGTATTGCTAGCTCCCCCACTTTCCTATTGTGGGTTTCATAAAGGTTTTGAAAAAAATTTATTCTAGAATTCATATCACCGAAATATTTATCTAGTAAAATATAAAAAAAATTAAGAAAATCGTATAATTCGTGCAAAGTGGATAAAAATGACAAAACATGTACAAAAAATAGTGCAGTTTCACGTACATCTCTCCAAACTCCCTACATACAGTTCTGTAAAGATTTTGCATAAATCTTCAGAAGTTATATCATCAAAATAGTAATGGGGCTAACACACAGAGAATTTATCTAAAAATATTTGATGGACCATATATTTTGACTAGATTTTAAATTTTTTCTTAAAAAGTCAAATGTTAAAAGTTTGTCAAAATTTTAAACAAGTTCTCGATTATTCACTAAGGTTTAATTATTTTTCCCAAATGCTCCCTTCTGTCCACTTTTACTATCTTATATTAATATGAGAAACGGTGTTACAATCTTAATACTTTTGATGTATATTCTTTTTTAATAGTTAAATTATAATTTTAAAATGTTACGTTAATCTAATCTAATTTAGCTTCAAATATTAGTCAAATTGACTTTTGAAAACTAAGCATGACAAATGATACTAAGTGGTAGTAATTATGACCTACATCAATTTTCCACTATGACCTCCAAAAATCCCAAGTACAATAAACCTCTAGAAAAACAAACCTAATGCAATCGGTGTATATAAGCTATTATACAATCCATGAAGGAAAAACATACTCTAACGATATGAAATAACTGCAAATATTCAGAATCTCAACTTGAAAACTATAATTCAAGTTGAAAATGAGTCTTAATGACCTTGGTGGATACAATTATCCACTAGTGAAACATATACGTAACTCGAGGTTGACTTGAAGATTTGGAGGACATAAATATGAAATAATATAAAGTTAAATGACATATTTATATACAATATATGTTTTTGCAATGGCATCTTAGACTACACGAAAACTTTGAATTATATGGGGATTTTCCTAAGAATTAGTATAAGAATCCGCATGAAAAGATTTTTCCTACAAATTTTCATTCTAAATCAAAGAAAAATCCCCATGTAATTCGCTCTTTTTTTTTTTAGTGATAACTATATATTGTTTCACTAAATAGGAAGGTCAAACTCCTATACATACATTTGATAAATTGTTGGTTTTGGAGCATTTTAATATTATAAAATTATAGTTAAGGTGCACATTCCATTTCCAGAAGGTTGGTCTCTTTTGTTTTATCCTTGGAACAATGTATTATGAGATTAATTATATTGATTAAGCCAATTCTGACATTTTCATTTGGTGCACATTATTGCCTTTGTGCAACTCCACATTCTGCGTGGCATTCTTCATTGTGCCTGTTAGTGGCACTCATTATATTTCACTCTTAATTCCTCCATTATTTTATGTAACCTATGTAATTACTAAAGTCATTATCTTCACTATTTATTACACCATTTATTTTTATCTTCATTGCTAGGAAGACTTCTTGTAGTATAAATAGTGGTGGTCTTCATTTGATTTGATACACACAACACACAAGAAAAATATAGAGTGCATAAAATTTGTCAAAAAGAGAATTCTTATTAGTTGAAGGGAAGTGATATTTTTGTGAAGCTTTGGACTCAACTCTTGTCCAGAGTTGTTGAGTTATATATTATGATTAGGCTGTTGTATCCTGGAGGGGACAAGTCAAAGAGGACTACCGCTGGACCGGTGAAAACATTTGCTTAAGTGGGCTTGAATCTCTTTAAAGAGAGCGAGATATTCGTGCCTCAACCTGAAGAGATTTATTATTCATTTCATTTTCAGTTGTAATCTTCTACTATTGTTATATTTTAAGTTTTTCACTAACAATTTTAAGGAGATTCCACATGGCTACAATTGAAAAAACTGCGGATGTCAAGATGGGAGACATTAACAAGCCATTTCGGTTCAATGGTAACCATTTCAAGAGATGGAAGGTAAAGTACTTTTCTACTTAAGTCTTCTCAATGTTGCCTATGTATTAACTGAGAAGAATCCAAATAAAGAAGACATCACCTCGATGATTGATGATGAAACTATTTCTCATCTCGAAAAAGTGGAAAAGTATGATGGTGATTCCTATAAGTGTCAGTATTATCTTCTTAACTGACTATCTGATAATTTTTATGATTATTATGATAGAACTTACTGCCACGATCCGAAAGTACCCCCTAGAAGTTAGGGCTAACTCTTGAATCGTGGCCTGGCGTACTTGACCCTTTGGGGTCTCGTACAAGTCCTTCAACTCTCTTTCATAACATAAAGCATGAAAAGTAGTGCGGAATTAAAACTTTTCACGATAATAATAATAAAATAAGTTTTTTCATAAATACTAGGAAATCTTGTCGTCACAAGCCAACTTAAAGACACAACTTAGAATCTTAGGGACACGGCCCTTTACAATAAAAAGGAAATACAAATTAAGTCTTAATAGAAAAACTAAGAAACATAAACTATGTCCTCGAATATATGAGGACATACCAAATTCTTGAGAGATACAATTCCCAAGCTTCAACTTCGATCCTCCAAAAGGCTTCCAACCTATACTCATAAGGTATATAAAAGTATGGGGTTAGTACAACAATGTACTAAGTATGGCATATACAAAAACATGTAAAAGGGACATTTTTAGTAAAATAAGCTTTCATGCCAATCTAACAAAACATTCATGAACTTAGGAACAAAACAACATAAGAAGCATCATTTAACACTTAAAGAAGAATTTCCATAACTTTACCTCAAGATTACACTTTACAGTAAAGACATCACACATTATAGTGAACTATGCATATATACGACTCTCACACAAGTACTCTCCTCCAATAGGACTCTTAGGTCACACTAAGTGCAATGTGAGAGTAGCATCCCATACTACCAATCCCACTAGCGCTCCTAATGGATTCCCAAGGATTTGAACACGTTACAACAAATAGATCAAAAGGATGCATTTACGAGTGAACTATTCAATTGACATTACAGTGAACCATTTTAAGTCATTATCGTAGATTTAAAAGCTTTACATTAAACTAAAGACTCCAACAATGGTGAACTTCCAAAGTATTGCAAATGAGGAAATGAGGCCATTTCCGTAGGAGTTTCCCTACCTAAGGATAATCCCAAGATTCTCTAAGGTAAGACATGAAGGAAACGTCTAAACCCATCCTTCAATGCACACCCAATCGATCCTCAAGACTAACCCGTTCGGCTTACTCGCCTCGGGAGAATGAATCATCACTCAAAGACAAAACCTTAGAAGAAAACCCAACAAAACACCAAAGGCTTCCCTTTCGGAATGCCTACTTAGTGCAATGAGTAGGATGGCTTACCATACCACCACCTATCCTAAGTAGTACATTCTTTTAGAAGGTTTGGCACCAAGTCTTCCCTTTCGAAAGGTCCTACTTAGTGCAATGGATAGGTAGCGTCCCATACCACCACCTACCCTAAGAGCACGTTCTTTTAGAAGACTTAGTTCAAGCAAATCACATAGGTATTACATTAATTAGACAACTTATCATTTTTATTACTTTTGTGGGGTGTTAGCTTAACCGACAAAGACCATGAGAGCTAGGCATGGAATCCCGATATTAACCCCTATCGGATGAGGGATCCTCACTTGCCTAGAGTAAGGTCATACTTCTTAGATTTTACATGGTTTTTCCAATAGCTATACCTATGCGGGCACATAGTTAAGGGATAGGGATATTGCTACTAAGTAACTCATTATCTACTAACGAGGAGTACTCATCTCAAGAGGTATAAGGGAATATGACATCTCGACTCACGAAGTGTATTCCACCTCTTCTTCCTATCCTCTCGGTGCTAGGCATAACTCCCCACGGATTCTCACATTATAGACTATAGGTTAAGGATAACTAGCGAATTCCACATCTCAACTCACGAAGTGCATTCATCCTCCGACCTATCTAGGAAAGCTCATTATGAATAATGAGGTTAAAACTAGACACTTCATCTCAACTCACGAAGAGTGTCCACCCCAAGACTCCCCTTCTTACTAAACTTAGCTTCATTCATTCACTTAAAGTGTGTGTACATGTGAGCACACCTTGCATATAGACATAATTTCATATACATCACTTCTAAACATGCTTTACACTTCCATTTATTCAACTTACACACTTTACATACTTCACTTAGTCACATTCTTCAATTAGACCAAAATTTAGGTCAAACATACCATTTAAGCTTCACAATCACAAAACAAGACCCATTTACAATTTCTATTCATTCTTACAATTTAGACTTTCAAGATCACATTCTCAATACATAATAAACATCACCAATTAATCAAATAAGCACGGCCACCAAGAAGGTGGACCATACCACTCAAGATCAATTTATCATAAGAACAATACAATATAAGCAACTCTTCAATTTACTAAGCCATAACAACCTATAAACATTTTATCTTTAATTCGTCATAATAAGTCCCTTAGGGCAGTAGCTAAACCATCATTACAACACAATAAGACCAAAGTTCATTTTGTACATAATCATGATCATTTGACCCATTTCATAAACCACAACTAGAAAGGAAACTTTAACATGATTTCATCAAGGTTTTAGCATTACATACACCAACTAACATTAATAACATCATTAATTAACTTTTTGAACCATTTTCATGCAAGACCAATAATGGGTTGAAGATAATAAAAGTTAGGGTTGAAAACCCCATTTTGAAATTCATTGGAAATGGCTTCTTGAATGAAAGGGTATTCAAGAATGGATACCATACCTCAATAAGCAAGCAAAACCCAAGATCTTTTGATGAAGAGACACGTCCAACCATCCCTCTTTCCTTCCTTGACCTCTAGCTTTCAATGGAGTCTTGAGAGAGTTTGTCTTTGGAGACAGAGTTTGAATTTTGAAGTGAGGGGTATTGTCTAGGTCTAGGGCTTAAAACTAACTTAATATAACTTAAAAACACTAAAAATATTGGCCTAGGGTTATAAAAGACTTGGGGTGAATTTATACAAAACACCCCAAGTAGGCAGCAAGCTCCAACAGCTTTTTTGAAGGAGCCAATCGACGACCTAAGCTACTGGGCGTCGATGGGTCGATGGCCCGTCCTGATGGGCCTCGATGGCTTCAGATACTGCACCATAGGGGGATAGATTTCCCACTAATTATGGGACTATGCCCCCCAGTCGACGGGGCGTCGATGGGCCTACGCTCAGTAGACAGCTCCGTCATTTGGTCAGTGTTCTTGGCAGTTTGGTGCTAAGTCTTGGGTCCCTTGTGGGTCCTAGGTGGGGTCGTTCCCAGACATTAAACCCCTAAACTAAGTCGTCTAAGTCTTAGGAACATCTCATGCAAGTTTCAAGCAAAATGAACACGTAAAACTCATCCAAACACTACAAGACACAATAGTACATTCTAGGGCACACCTTTCGAACGTCATGGACGTTTTTGGTCGATTGACCTCCAAACTCAACCAAAATTCACACACACCTTAGGAATACTAAAATAACTCATTTTAACACAAAATTCACTCAAGCAACACTTACAAAGCTCTAGTTCACCTTAATTCATTTTAGAGCGTTACATTCTCCCCCACTTGGGATAACATTCGTCCTCGAATGACATTTAAACTTCAAGAACAGCAAGAACTCACTTAGCATAACATAACACCACACAATCATGATTAAAGATCAAAATCAAAGCATCAACTAACAAAGAGCATCATTTTACACTTTTTTCACACTTAGCAACATAGGTAACTTTTACTAAACTTCACAAGTCAAAACTCATTCTTAACCTTCTTTTATGGAGGAACTACCTTATCCAACATTAAACATGCTCATATACAACACTTTTGAACATATTGAAACTTCAATTCAATACAAAACAAATTTTCTCAAAAATCACAATTTCTACACTGAATATCACTTTAGCACTGCCCAATATTTCAAAATTTCCAAAAATTCATTCTTTGAGAAATTCATCAAGATGAAATGATCATATGAACTATAAAACCTCATAAAATCACTTCATAACATAAAAAAAACAATCAAAAGGGTTAAGACTTACCAAAATCATCAAAACCGGATTAGTTATCCTTCCTAGCCCCCATCCCATAGGAAGGGTTCTTCTTGGGAGCATTAGGATCTTGGGAAGCTTGATTGACATATTTTCCCCTTGCTTTCATATTAGGGCAGTCCCTCATCTTGTGGCCTTTTTTACCACAACTAAAACACCCATCCGTTCTGACAAGACACTTATCCGAATGTTGCTTTCCACAAGTAGGACACCTAGCCCTTTCAAAAGTATGATCACCACCTTGAGAATGTTGGTTTGGAGCCCAGTCCTTGTTTCCCATAGAAGAATCTCCGTGATAAAACGTCTTCCTAGGCTTTTGGTGACTAGAATCATCCGACCTAGGCCTTTTACCCTCTTGCCTTATCTCCATAATTTTGGACTCCTCAATTTGTTGTGCATAAACCATGAGCCTAGATATATCCATGTCATCAAGAAGCATTGCCGTACAACACTCTTTTTTCCACCAAGCTAGACACTCCCATCACAAATTTGTTCATCCTAGCCCTAGGGTTGGCTACCATAGTCGGGACATACTTAGAGAGTTGGGTAAATTTGAGAGATTATTCTTGCATACTCATTCCTTTTTGACGAAGATTCATGAACTCAAACATTTTTTTCTCCCTCCACTCTAGGGGAAAGAACCTATCTAGGAAAGCCTCTTTGAATTACCTCCAATAAACCAAACCTCTTTCTAAGGTTCTCTCACCTCTCCATTGCTCATACCACACTTGAGCAACATCCTTAAGTTGGTAAGCGACCAATTCCGCTTTCTCCCTAGGGGTCACACCCATAGCATCTACCACTTTGAAAATCTCATCTATGAAGCCTTGTGGATCTTCATCCACCTTAGTGCCATGAAAAGTATGAGGGTTCATCCTCATGAAATCACGAATCCTAGAAGCGGGTGTACTAGCATTTGGTTGGGGCTTATCTCCTTGATTAGCTTAGGCAACAAAGTGATTGTTGACGACATGAGCTTGAGCCGTCATGAGTTGGGTCAAGTTCATTAGGGCATCCCTCAACTCCGCATTAGTTATATCTCCCTCAACAAAAGGAACTTGAAGCATAGGAGGCACTTGAGGCCCTTGGGGTTCCGGAGGCACTTGAGGTTCTTGAAGGGGAACCTCCACATTCTCTTCCTCCTCTAGGCCAACAATAAGAACTTGGTCACGGAGAGGGATCCTCTCATTAGGTACACCACCCTACTCCCTTCTAGCGGTCAATTTTCTCGTATTCATATCCTAAAAACACAAATAGAAGAGGTTGAGAAAAGACACCTTATAAACTCAACTCTAAGGCACGATATTTTAATAAAGAAGAAAGTGAAACTTCTATCATCCTATAGCCTCTTCTCAATGGATGTGTCGCGACTCACATCAATGACCAAGATACTACTAAATGTGGCTTGTGAGACTTTTAGACCTTAAACTATTTCCCAAAACCTTATGCTCTGATACCAAGTCTGTCACGATCCAAAAGTACCCCCTAGAAGTTAGGGCTAACTCCCGAATCATGGCAGGGCGTACTTGACCCTTTGGGGTCTCGTACAAGCCCTTCAACTCTCGTTCATAACATAAAGTATGAAAAGTAGTGCGAAATTAAAACTTTTCACGATAATAATAATAAAATAAGTCTTTTCATAAGTACTAGGAAATCTTGTCGTCACAAGCCAACTTAAAGAAACAACTTAGAATCTTAGGTACATGGCCCTTTACAATAAAAAGGAAATACAAATTAAGTCTTAATAGAAAAACTAAGAAACATAAACTATGTCCTCAAATATATGAGGACATACCAAATTCTTGAGAGAGAAAATTTCCAAGCTTAAACTCCGGTCCTCCAAAAGGCTTCCAACCTATACTCATAAGGTATATAAAAGTATGGGGTTAGTATAACAATGTACTAAGTATGGCATATACAACAACATGTAAAAAGAGACATTTTTAGTAAAATAAGCTTTCATGCCAATTTAACAAAATATTCATGAACTTAGGAACAAAACAACATAAGAAGCATCATTTAACACTTAAAGAAGAATTTCCATAACTTTACCTCAAGATTACACTTTACAGTAAAGACATCACACATTATAGTGAACTATGCATATATACGACTCTCACACAAGTACTCTCCTCCAATAGGACTCTTAGGTCACACTAAGTGCAATGTGAGAGTAGCATCCCATACTACCAATCCCACTAGCGCTCCTAATGGATTCCCAAGGATTTGAACACGTTACAACAAATAGATCAAAAGGATGCATTTACGAGTGAACTATTCAATTGACATTACAGTGAACCATTTTAAGTCATTATCGTAGATTTAAAAGCTTTACATTAAACTAAAGACTCCAACAATGGTGAACTTCCAAAGTATTGCAAATGAGGAAATGAGGCCATTTCCGTAGGAGTTTCCCTACCTAAGGATAATCCCAAGATTCTCTAAGGTAAGACATGAAGGAAACGTCTAAACCCATCCTTCAATGCACACCCAATCGATCCTCAAGACTAACCCGTTCGACTTACTCGCCTCGGGAGAATGAATCATCACTCAAAGACAAAACCTTAGAAGAAAACCCAACAAAACACCAAAGGCTTCCCTTTCGGAATACCTACTTAGTGCAATGAGTAGGATGGCTTACCATACCACCACCTACCCTAAGTAGTACATTCTTTTAGAAGGTTTGGCACCAAGTCTTCCCTTTCGGAAGGTCCTACTTAGTGCAATGGATAGGTAGCGTCCCATACCACCACCTACCCTAAGAGCACGTTCTTTTAGAAGACTTAGTTCAAGCAAATCACATAGGTATTACATTAATTAGACAACTTATCATTTTCATTAATTTTGTGGGGGGTTAACCGACAAAGACCATGAGAGCTAGGCATGGAATCCCGATATTAGCCCCTATCGGATGAGGGATCCTCACTTGCCTAGAGTAAGGTCATACTTCTTAGATTTTACATGGTTTTTCCAATAGCTATACCTATGCGGCACATAGTTAAGGGATACGGATATTGCTACTAAGTAACTCATTATCTACTAATGAGGAGTACTCATCTCAAGAGGTATAAGGGAATACGACATCTCAACTCACGAAGTGTATTCCACCTCTTCTTCCTATCCTCTCGGTGCTAGGCATAACTCCCCACGGATTCTCACATTATAGACTATAGGTTAAGGATAACTAGCGAATTCCACATCTAAACTCACGAAGTGCATTCATCCTCTGGCCTATCTAGTAAATCTCATTATGAATAATGAGGTTACTACTAGACACTTCATCTCAACTCACGAAGAGAGTCCACCCCAAGACTCCCCTTCTTACTAAACTTAGCTTCATTCATTCACTTAAAGTGTGTGTACATGTGAGCACACCTTGCATATAGACATAATTTCATATACATCACTTCTAAACATGCTTTACACTTCCATTTATTCAACTTACACACTTTACATACTTCACTTAGTCACATTCTTCAATTAGACCAAAATCTAGGTCAAACATACCATTTAAGCTTCACAATCACAAAACAAGACCTATTTAAAATTACTATTCATTCTACAATTTAGACCTTCAAGATCACATTCTCAATACATAATAAACATCAACAATTAATCAAATAAGCACGGCCACAAAGAAGGTGGATCATACCACTCAAGATCAATTTATCATAAGAACAATACAATATAAGCAACTCTTCAATTTACTAAGCCATAATAACGTATAAACATTTTATCATTAATTTATCATAATAAGGCCCTTAGGGCAGTAGTTAAACCATCATTACAACATAATAAGACCAAAGTTCATTTTGTACATAAACATGCTCATTTGACCCATATCATAAACCACAACTAGAAAGGAAACTTTAACATGATTTCATCAAGGTTTTAGCATTAGATACACCAACTAACATTAATAACATCATTAATTAACTTTTAGAACTATTTTCATGCAAGACCCATAATGGGTTGAAGATAATAAAAGTTAGGGTTGAAAACCCCTTTATTAAATTAATTGGAAATGGCTTCTTGAATGAAAGGGTATTCAAGAATGGATATCATACCTCAATAAGCAAGCAAAACCCAAGAGTTTTTGATGAAGAGACACGTCCAACCAGCCCTCTTTCCTTCCTTGACCTCTAGCTTTCAATGGAGTCTTAAGAGAGCTTGTCTTTAGAGGGAGAGTTTGAATTTTGAAGTGAAGGGTCTTGTCTAGGTTTAGGGCTTAAAACTAACTTAATATAACTTAAAAACACTAAAAATATTGACTTACGGTTATGAAATACTTGGGTGAATTTACACAAAACACCCCAAGTAGGCAGTAAGCTCCACCAGCTTTTGAAGGAGCCAATCGACGACCCAAGCTACTGGGCGTCGATGGGTCGATGGCCCGTCCTGCTGGGCGTCGATCGCTTCAGAGACTGAACCATGGTGGTGCTAGACTTCCCACTAAGTATGGGACTACACCCCCCAGTCGACGGGGCGTCGATGGGTCTACGCCTAGTAGACTGCTCCGTCGTTTGGGCAGTGTTCTTGGCAGTTTGGTGCTAAGTCTTGGTCCCTTCATCTAGGGACCCTTGTGGGTCCTAGGTGAGGTCGTGCCCAGACATTAAACCCCTAAACTAAGTCGTCTAAGTCTTAGGAACATCTCATGCAAGTTTCAAGCAAAACGAACACGTAAAACTCATCCAAACACAACAGGGCACACTAGTACATTCTAGGGCACACCTTCCGAACGTCATGGACGGTTTTGGTTGATTGACCTTCAAACTCAACCAAACTTCTAACACATCATAGGAATACTAAACTAACTGAGATTAACACAAAATTCACTCAAGCAACACTTACGAATCTCTAGTTCACCTTAATTCGTTTTAGGGCGTTACATTTACTCTAGTGCAAAGAAAATTTGGAAAGCATTGTAGAGTAAGTATGATACCGAAGAGGATGGAGCGAAAAAATATGCAACTAGTTTATTTTTTCATTTTCAAATGGTGGACAACAAATCAGTGGTAGATCAAGCTCAAGATTTCATAATGATTGTTGGAGAGCTTAGGTCCGAAGAGGTTAAAATTAGAGATAACCTTATTGTTTGTGGCATAGTGGATAAACTTCCACCTTCTTGAAAGAATTTCAAAAAACTATGCCCCACAACAAAAGGAAACCTCTCTTAAAACCTTGATAGTAAAAATCCGTATGGAAGAAGCAAGGGGCCAAGATGCACTTTTACAAACAGAAAGAGAACAACTTCACATCGAATGTAAACTTAATTACTTTGATAATGCTACTCCTTGAACTCACAAAAACACTTCTTTGAAGCCTAATAAGAAAAAATTCAAGAAAAATAATGGTAGATCTCCCAAGAAAAATAATGGTGAAAATCACCAAGCACAAAATCAACAAGTTCAAGAAAAGAAACCATGCTATGTTTGTGGCTAGAGTAAGCTTATTGCTCGATTTTGCAGATCCGGAAACGTGGTCCTAATCCTCAGGCAAATGTTATCGAAGAAACTTTTGTGGCGGTGATTACCGACATAAACATGGTTGAGAATGTTGATGGATGGTGGGTTGATTCTGGTGCAAACTGTCATATCTGTTATGACAAAGACTGGTTTAAAAATAATACTCATTTTGAGGAGCCCAAAACCGCCATGCTTAGTGATGCGCACACTACGCAAGTGCTTGGAAAGGGAGATGTCGAATTGTGTTTTACTTAGGAAGATGTATTTTATTAACTTCGAAAAGATGTACTTTATACTCCTTCTATGAGAAAAAATTTGATGTCTAGTTTTCTTCTTAATAAAGCAGGATTTAAACAGATTATTGAATCTGATCTATATGTAACAGTGAAGAAGGGTATTTTTGTGGGGAAAGGGTATGCATGTGATGGGATGTTTAAGTTGAATGTTGAGATGAATAAAACTTCTACTTCTATTTATATGCTTTCTTCTACCAACTTTTGACATGCTCGTTTATGTCATATTAATGATCGTTATGTTTGAATAATGAGTAGTTTAAGGTTAATCTCAATGGTTAAAAAGTATTTTGGAAAGTGTGAGGCTTGTAGTAAACCTAAAATTACTAAAAGACCTCGTTTTCAAGTTGAAAGAAAAATTGATATGTTAGAATTAGTTCATACTAATATTTGTGAACTTGGTGATATTCTAACTCGCGGAGGTAATAGATATTTTATCACTTTCATTGATGATTTTTATAAGTTTACATATGTTTACTTGATGAAAAGAAAATTTCAAAACTTATCTCCATGAGGTTTAAAATCAGTTTGGAAGAAAATAAAAAGAATTAGAAGTGATAAAGGTCGTGACTATGAATCAAATGAGTTTAGTTCTTTTGTTAGGTCATTGGGAATAATTCATGAAACTACTCCTCCTTACTCTCCTTCATCTAATGGAGTAGCATTAGGAAAATAG
Organism: Solanum lycopersicoides; assembly: GCA_022817965.1. Lineage (NCBI taxonomy): Eukaryota > Viridiplantae > Streptophyta > Magnoliopsida > Solanales > Solanaceae > Solanum > Solanum lycopersicoides. The sequence goes on along the minus strand of CM040622.1, from coordinate 10,868,843 downwards.
AACTTTGGTTGAATTGACTAATGTCATGCTTATTGAGTCACATGCACCTTTAAATTTTTGAGGTGGAACTATTTTAACTGCTTGTTATGTGTTGAATTGTGTGCCTCATAAAACGTCTAAATTGATACTTTTTGAATTGTGAAAAGGTTACAAGCCAAGTTTGGGATATCTAAGAGTTTGGGATTGTCTAGCCTTTGTAAGGCTAATGGATCCCAAGGTTACAAAGTTGGGTAAGAAAGTGACTACTTGTGCTTTTCTTGGTTATGTTTCAAATAGTACAACCTATATATTTTTTAATCTTGAAGATAATATTGTGATAGAATTCGGTGATGCTATTTTTCATGAAAATAAATTTTCATATGATTCTAAGAATAGTGGGGGTCAACGAATTGAACAAAATATTTTGTCATTACCTAGTTCTTCTACTTCTACTTTGAAAATAAAGAAGTTAATGATTTTGAGTTAAGAAAAAGTAAAAGAGCTAACTTGAAAAAGATTTTGGTCTTGATTTTTATGTGTTTAATATTGAAGATGACCCTCTAACATTGAAAGAAGCATTATCTTCACATGATTCTATTTTTTGGAAAGAGACTGTAAATGATGAAATGGAATCACTAATTTCTAATAAAACTTGAAAGTTAGTTGATTTACCACTGAGTTGTAAAACTATTGGTTGCAATAGGTCTTAAGGAAAAAGTTGAAACCGAATGGATCTATTGATAAATAGAAATCTAGGATATTTGCAAAAGGTTTTAAACAACTAGAAGGCCTATAAAAATTTTATACATTTTCTCCGGTAATAAGAATTATATCCATAAGACTTTTAATTGTTATGATTGCAATTTTTTATTTGCAAATTCATCAAATAGATGTTAAAACTGCTTTCCTAAATGGAGACCTAAATGAAGAAATTTATATGGATAAACCGAGTGTTGTTGAAGCAGGCCAAGAAACCAAAGTATGTAAACTTACTAAATCTCTATATGTCCTAAAACAGGCACCAAAGCAATGACATGAAAAGTTTGATTCCTGCATGATTGAAAACGGTTTTAAAATAAATGGGTGTGATAAGTGCATATACCATAAGTCTTGGAATAATTCATATATGATTATTTTCCTATATGTTGATGATTTATTGATTTTTGGCTCTAATATGAATGTTATTGATGAATCTAAAAATGTTCTTAGAAGCCTCTTTGATATGAAAGATCTTGTTGAGACAAATTTTATTCTTGGAATAAAAATAACAAGAACATGTGATGGAATTTTCATTGACCAGTCACATTATGTTGAGAAACTTTTGAAAAAATATAACTTTCATGATTGCAAGCATGTTGCTACTCCTTTTGATTCAAGTTTTCACTTATTTCCTGTTGAAAGTGAAAAAGACGTAACAAATCAAAAGGAATATGCAATCATAATAGGAAGTTTGAGATATGTGACTGATTGCACTAGGCCTGATATTGTATATGCAGTAGGAATACTTGGCATGTTTACAAGCAAGCCAGTTAATGAACATTAATGAACATTGACATGTTGTAACAAGAGTTATGAGATATTTAATTGGAATGAAAAAATGTGATTTGTTCTATAAAAAGTACCTTGTTGTACTTGAAGGCTTTTGTGATGCAGATTGAAATACTTTGTCAGGTGATTCGTGTTCTACAACTGGTTATGTCTTTACTTTAGGTGGTGATGATGTTTCTTGGAGATCAAAAAATCAAACTGTAATTGTTAACTCTACCATGGAGGCTGAACTAATTATTTTAGCTTCAGCTGGTGAGGAAGCGAATTGGTTAAGAGATTTATTGTTTCAAATTCCTTATTTTGAAAAATCAATTCCTCCTATTTTAATTTATTGTAATAGCACCGCTACAATTGGTAGAGTTCAAAACTGTTATTACAATGGTAAATCCAGACATATCAGGAGAAAACACAGTAATGTAATATCATATTTGACAAATGGTACCATTAATGTTGATTATGTCAAATCTTGTGAAAATCTTGCAGATCCACTTACTAAGGCCTTAACAAGAGAAAAGGTCTGGCGCACATCGAGGGGGATGGGATTGAAGCCTACAAATCCTTGAGTCATATATGAGAAAACTCAACCTGGGGACTAGAGATCCTATAACTAGGTTCAAAAGGAAAAACTAATCATATGATGACTTGTTGTGAAAAATGCACTATCATTTTATTTCCCTCCCTGTGATGTGAGTGCATTGTTTCCTGTAGTTTGTGAAGGCTGAGTTGATAAAACTCTTAATAGATATTTGTAGCCCATATGGGTGGAGTGTTAAGCTTACAGGAGCACTCTCGACAGATTTCACCTATGTGATGTGTGGAAGTAGGTCACTTTCTATGAGAATTGGGCTTATTCTCAAAAGCACTCATGAAACCGTGATAGCACATGGTCATAACGTGTTGGCTTTAAATCTCATGTCAACACCTTGATTATTATGTATGAGCAGTGATATTTATTTCCCTTAAGCAGTCATAGTTCAAGTCTGAGACCACTATGACTCTAGAGTACAAGTTACTGTTTCACTAAGTGGAGGTTTAATGCAGAGCACAGCTTCATTATGCATAGTAGTCTTCTTTCAGCTGATATACTCTTTTTTCTAATATTATAATGAGTGGGGGGTTGTTGGTTTTGAAGAATTTTACTATTATAAAATTATAGTTAAGGGGCACATTCCATTTCGAGAAGGTTGGTCTCTTTTGTTTTATCCTTCGAACAATGTATTATGAGCTTAATTATATTGATTAACCCAATTTTGACATTTTTATTTGGTGCACATTATTGTGCTTTTGTGCAACTCCACGTTCTTCCCGTTAGTGGCATTATTCATTGTACCCGTTAGTGGCATAATGCACTCATTATATTTCACTCTTAATTCCTCCATTATTATTTGTAACCTATGTAACTCCTAAGGCTATTATCTTCACTATTTACTACCCCTTTTATCCTCGTTTTCATTTCTAGGAAGACTTCTTGTAGTATAAATAGTAGTGATCTTCATTTGGTTTGATACACACAACACGCAACACGCAACACACAACACACAAGAAAAATATAGAGTGCATAAAGTTTGTCAAAAAGAGAGTTCTTATTAGTTGAATGGAGGTGCTCTTTTTGTGGAGCTTTGGACTCAAATCTTATCTAGAGTTATTGAGTTATATATTGTGATTAGATTATTTTATCCTGGAGGGGACAAGTCAAAGAGGACTACTGCTAGACCGGTGAAAACATTTGCTGCAGTGGGCTTGAATCTCCTTAAAGAGAGCGAGATATCCGTGCCTCAGCCTGAATAGATTTATTATTCATTTTATTTTCAGTTGTAATCTTGTACAATTGTTATATATTAAGTTTTTCACTAACATAAATCTCTAATAAATTGAGTTCCTTCTGATGAATCTTCATATATATGTGATAGACAAACCCATTGTTACAACCACAAAGGTGCAAATTCTCCAACAAGTCACAATTATCAAGGACATCGACTAGGGTTTCCTCGTTCGCACTGCACGTGATGAGTTTTAGGATTTTCACATTGACACAACCTTTAAAGGGTGAATCATATCTCAATACATATTCTCTTCTTTAAATCTTCTGTTGAAAGTGTTAATCGTTATAATGTTTCTTACAACAACCATTTGTGTCGATGAACACAAACAACCCACCTTTTCACACCACACTTCGTACTTGATCTATCGCAATAAGGTGAAATCTCCTTGAGTCCTTTCTTATTTTTCAAAAATTCAACCCGCTATAGCATGTTAATATCACAATCTTGTGGAAGGTTATGCAAGTTAAAATTCATGATGTATCCAATTTGTGACGAAAGAAATATTTCCACAACTTGTTTTCAAATACGTTGCAACGTATTTTGGACATAGTTTTTCATAACAATCATCATTATTGTCGATATCATCAACCTTTATATCAAAACAAAAGCGAGTTAATGGCTTGGAAAAGAATCTCCAACATTTTGATAATAAAGTAGTTTCTACAACTTCCTTAATGGGAAGAAAGATTATCTCCAAGATCATAGACTTGAGGCTTTTGTTGTATTTGCATTTTTGAAATTTTGCAAATATTTTGTAATTGAGTTACATTTTGTGCACTATTTAGGTTTGCGCCTAACTCACACCCCAAAGCTAATTCAAAGGAAGGAGATTTGACCAAATTTTATAAGGAGCACACTCATCTCATTGACCACCAATGTTGGACTTTTGTCATCTTCAACACCTCACCTCATGCTCACTGTTTACCATGCATGGGTAATTTTTAGTTTTGGTGACCTAACATCAGGTGAGATGAACCTAGCTCTAATACCATGTTAAATTAGGTCTTAGGCCTAAATCACACCCCAAAAGCTAGGTCAAAGGGAGGAGGATTGTCAAAACTTTATAAGGAATTCACCTATATCATTAACCACCAATGTGGAACTTTGATCATTCTTCAATATTTCACCTCACACCAGACACTGAGCATGTTGGGCAAATTTTAATTTCGGAGGGCCAACATTGGGTGAGATGAACTAACTCTGATACCATTTTAAATTAAGTCTTAGCCCGAACATATACACCAAAGCTAGCTCAAAGGGAGAAGGATTGTCCAAACCTTATAACGAGTCCACTCATCTCATTAAATACCAATGCAGTACTTTTGTCATTCTTTAACGTATAAAATATTCTACACCATTAGGTAAAATTGACCTTCTATGATATGTGACCCCTTTCTCTAAGTCACTTTTCCTTTTCATTTTTTAAGTTATTTTTTTTCTTTTTCTCAAAAATAATCAAAAAGAACATTATGAATGTATCTATTTCCTTTAAATTGATCATCTAAATAGATTCTCTCTCAAATCCTCACACATAATTTACTTTAAGATTAATATGTGATGTTTGTAATTTTTTATGGTAAGCACCCTTAGCAGAACGCATAAGCGGCGTGACCCCTTGAACTTCCTGACTAACTTGGCACTTATCATGTGAGACATTTGTTTTAAGGTGGAGTGTGTGAAATTACACATATCCAACGTGGAAAAACTAATCCTACGTGGTAAAACACATCACAAAACACCCAACCTCTCAGTCATTTCTTAAAATCCCCAAAACATGTTCCAGAAAACCCTAGATATTTCTTTATTGATTTCCGCTTAATATGTGGTCAATTCAAGAAAGTTGATCAGTAAGCTTTATGTTTTGTTTCCTACGGCGTGGTCGATTCAAGAAAATAATGTTTGTTGTCGTGTTTTAGGGCTGATCCGAGAAAGTTACGAGATTTTGTGCTCAATCTTGTGAAGCAAGTTCATTTTCGAATCTCTATGACTATTGGTGTTAATTTTCTTTTTAAATATAGCGTATACAGTGATGAGTTTTGTACATATGAGAAACATAGTTAACTATACATTTCTACATAAAACCCCAACTAACCCCACTATAGCGGCCCAACCCACTAAAGCAGTGTTGTCATTGCGGCCCACCCACTATAGAGAGAACTAACTCATCCCGCTACACTAGTGTGACCCCTGTTATAGTGGATTGCATGGAGACATAGACTCGTAAATCCTTCCACAAAACCTATTTTGCAAAACACATTCGAAGCTTGATATTCTGAAAACACCTTCATGCCAAATTCGATACTAGAAGTTTTACTCGCCCGAATTCGATTTCAAGAGGCCCTATGAATTCCTTAATGTATTGGCTACTAGAAAATACAAGCTTAGACATACCCACCGATTACCGAATGACCCTAGACCTCACCTTGCTTAGATTCCGCTGAGACTTGGCCTAACCTAAAAATTATAAATCACTTCTGAAAAAGTTTTCTGGTTTGATTTTTTTCACCAATAGTCTACTCATAACGACTGAAATGGATTGTTACAGCAAATGCAAAATGAGATAAAGTAACATTTATTTTAGTACAGAGGGAATAATAATTTTTATTTAAATTTTATAACTACTAAAGAAATTGAGGTTAAAATCGAGTATGAATTTATATCTACCAAGTATAATGTAAAGCCTCATTTTTTAAATTTTTTACTTTTGAACAACTTATTATCTCAAAATATCAATACTAAATAATTTAGTTTTTTAATTTATTTTCGTCCACATATAAATTTGTACTATTTTTCTTTATTTATAAACTATAAATATAAAAATTGATTGAAACATAATCTGATATTTTAATAGTCCTTAACACATAATAATAATAATTATCATAAGCCAATCTTATTAGGCTTTAGATTCACTTGAACAAACTATATAGATTCAATAACTAGGACGAATCCTACAAGGGTCTTTGTCTTGTGGATCAGCAGAGTATGTCTTCGAATCATCACATACACATTTTCCATCACGACATACAACAGGCTTTTGTATAGGCCCAATATAACACTTGGTACAATCACAATCGTATGTAGTATCACACGTTTGTCCTATCACCGCATCTAAAAATTAAAAAATATTAGCATCAAATAGAAATATATACATATATCTAAATATTATATCCAAAATCAATGTGTTCGAATATTATCGTATATCTGAAGAGAAAGAGAGCGAAAAAGATACTAACCACATGAAAATATCAATAAGGTGGTTAGGAATAGCACAATCATCAAATTTTTCTCCATGTTATATTAAGAAAACTAGCATATATTTTACTTTGAAGTGTACCTATGGTGATAATATATATAGTGCCAAGCTCATTAACATCGTATATATCCTTTCTATTTTTATATAGATAAGATCTTTTATGCAACTTTGAAAATGTCATTAAATAAAATTTACTTTTTATTTCAAAAATATACTCACTTTAAAATTATTTTCCTCTTTTTTACTTGTAACTTTAATTATAATAATTTGACATGTTTAAGTAATCTAACAAGATAGTTCAATTTAATATAACATGTTGATATTTGTTTTGTCATGATTTCATATCACAATTTTAAAAATATCTTTTCACCCTTTTATTTGTTGTCCTAAAATTATGGCGATTTGATATAATTTGTGAATAATCTAATAAAATAACTGATTTCATATCATAATATCATATCATATCATCATATATTACTAAAAGGGTAAGAGGGTATTGGGTTAACCGGGTTATTCTAAATGAGGCGGGGTATTGGGTTAAAAATAGAAAATAGGGTTGTTTTTTTAAAAAAAATCGGGTAATTTGAGTCAATTTTGGGGATATCGTCAAATGGGGATAATTTTGATGAAATTGATAACGGGAGAGATAAAATTAACTTTATTTTAACAGCAAAGATAAAGTTAAACAATAAACCAAAATTAAGAAATATTTTTTACTCTTTTCCCAAAAATATATAACAAATCTCTAGGAATCATAGTGAGATATAGGACAAGAAAGAGCGGACTGATTGAGTAGATTGTTCATCAGTGATAATGGCGAAAGGGAAGGGAATGAAGACGAAGCTTCTTTAAGAACAAATGATTCCTCTGTTTTATCAAAGTCCGGTTTAGAAAGATCTAATTGTAGAGTCCATCTCATATATTTTGGTCAATTTTTGTTATTCAATTCAATTGCTACAAGTAATTGTTAAAAAGGAATAGTAAGAAGAGTTGAAAATAAAGATTTGATAGTTGGCAAATCGGTAAAATTTGCAAACCGTTTTTTACTTTGCTATATTTACCTATGTCATTAGTGACATAGGCATGATTTTCTCCTTTTATAAATAGAGCATTCATGCTCATTTGTAAAACACACCAAGTTAGAGACGAAAAATCATTTTGAGAGCAAAGTGAAGTATTTCATAGAGTATACAAGATAAATAGTGTGTGGACAAAAATAGAGTGAGCGATATTTTAGTAAGGTGCAAACCAAAAAAAGTGTTATTTCTTTTGAATTTGTAGTAGTCACTTTAAGTATTGTATTCGTGACTACACAGTGTAAAATTTCTTACTATAGTGATATCATTGCTCCTCATGGCCCGTGATTTTTCCTTATTTAGAAAATTTCCGCGTAAAATTCTTGGCATCGTTATTTTCCCATTTTATTTTCATTACTTTTTGTAAAATCAGGTCTCATATATATTTTTGTGCTTGTCCACATTTTCCCAACATTAATTTCCTCCTTTCACAGCTTTGTGGTTTTTATGGATCATAGATAGAGTCACTCAGACGCTCAGTTAATTACAATTCCATGACTTTGACTGCTGTCAGCGTTCCACAGTCATGTGTTCCTTTTTTAGTAAATACATCATAAAATCTTTGCATTATACTATAGAGTTTGCAGAATTGACAACAGGGTAAAAAAAGAGTATATGCAGCATTTGCACTTTACACTATTATCAAAGGCTACATTTGCCTCGAAGTTTCTATGCCCATATTATGCTCCATGCCTTATTTATAACGACATATTCAGTATAATCGCACCAGAATAAACATACAATAATTGCTCACCAATCTTCTGTTTTAGATGTCAGTTGAATTTAGAAGACTTCAATGAAATTATGTTATTTTTAAAGTTAAATGATCAAGAATAACATGACATTGCAAATTATACACACGAAAGAGAAAGAAAAAATTTAATTTCATTATGAAATGGAATAATTGGAGACATAGCAATAGCCTTACTATGTACGTTATTTACAAAGTATAGAATTAGCAACAAACTCTTTTCCAACAACTTAATTTTGTTGTTGCTCTATGGTAAAACTTTTAACTACGAGTTTTTTTATTTTGTTGACAAACATATCGATGATGTTGCCATATCATGTGCGGAAATATAATAAATTTTAAGCATAACTAAATTAGCAACCATTTTTATTTCTTGTTGCTAAAAATATATTTATTGTTGGCAACATTATTAATTTTCTCAACAAGTTTCCCTAGTTCTTTTTTCAGTTCTCATTCCCATTTATTTTTTGCTTTTCAATGTAACTTTTCACTCTAGTTTTTTGTTTTTTTTCAATTTAACTTTAAATTTTAACCGTGGTCTTCTCTAATCTGAGATTTGCGGCCACAAAGAAGAATGATGGCGGTGATGATAACATTACATATCAAAGTTTATCGATGGGTATCAGATGTTTTTAAAAACGTTTTTGGGCGAGTCCCAAAGCAAGAAGTACCAAAAACGCTTCGGAACGTAAATTAAATACGTAGATCAAAAGTCCTAAGTTCTAAAATTTAAGGCGTAAGCCTCAAGCATAGAAACATAAATTCTGGCTTAAAAACTAGACACAAGCGTTTTTAATTTATTTTTTTTAACTTTTTTTTTCTTTAAATCATATTTTTTTATTATTGGTGTAATGATATTTCTCAATATAGTAACTATAATACTTTATTTCTTCATTATTAATTATTAATATTTATCTCAAATAAAAATAATAAGTATAATTTCTATATATTATAGGTTATTTATAAACATGTATTTGTAAAATCATTGAAAGGTTTTCTTTTGCTAAGTATTTCATTAGTAATAAATTATAAAATTGGATATAAACCCCATAGATCCACGGATTAATTACGACTGTGTCTTGGAGCTTACGCTTCGTACTATATAAAACGTCTCGCCTCACGCCCCTGATTTTTAAAACAATAATTGGTACTTCTCTCTCCATAACCCTTTAAGTGGTAATTTCTTTTAGTTCTCTATGTGGTCAAAATTGTGAAAAGGAAGAATGTTTAATTTCTTGATTTTAGGTCACAAAAGGGGAGAAGTCTAGTAGGATTAGATGGTAAGTTTGATCAAAATTTCCAAGTATGGTGTTCATGTATTGATGCAACCATATTCAAGGGTCTGTTGTAATTTTTTGTTTTATTTTTCTTGTTTTCAATTTGACTATATTATTTAATTGAACAATAATTATGTAGTAAACAATTCTTTTATTGTTGTTTTTTTCCTTTGTATTTGATGTTTACTGCGTACACACAACATCACTGGAGTTCCTTTTCAACATCATGGAATTAGTTATTCGGGACTTGTCAACCAAACAATAAATTAAGTGATACTATAATTTAAGCAAAAAATTATTTGGTATTAACCTTCACATCAAATTACCCACAGATGTCTCACTTATATACTATTATTAGCATACATACGATTTTTTTCTTAAATAGGGAGTATTGAAATAATATTGTCATAAACATTAATAATATGCTATTTATCAAGAGTCCGAAGCCTAAATGACAAAAATAATTGTTCAAAATTTCAAAGGGGTACATCAATTTCTTTTTTAACCAAAAGGGCAAAATCGTTGACCTATCAGTGATTTTTTTTGAATTTTTTTTACTTTTACAAGAAAATCGCTGCCCATGCAGCATTTTCATTATAAAAAAAAATCGCTGCCTAGGCAGCGATTTTAGAGGGGAATTTTATTTATTTATTTTTTTGGAAAATCGCTGCCAAGGCAGCGATTTCTGTGGAACTTTTTTTCTTCTTTTTAAAAATTTGGTGCCTTGGCAGCTAGGCAGCTACTTTAGTTGATTAATTGTTTTTTTAAAAATATTGCTACCCTTTTATTTTTTAAAATCGTATTAAATGTTGGCGAATTCTTTTTAAAAAAATAATTTTTATGATTTAAAAATAATAATTTGTAGTGATTTATTTTTTTAAAAAAAATTCCACCAAAATTGCTACTTGGCAGCGATTTTTTGTTAAAAAGAAATTCACAAAAATAATTTGGATTTAAAAAGAAAAATCATTTAGTGAAATCTTTATTAACAATTGTAATGCGATTTTTATTTGACCAAAAAAAAATTACCAATATTTAATACGATTTTTAAAAAAAAATATAATTGGCAGAAAATTAAAAAAAAAACAAATTACTTTAATAGATGCCTTGATTTTAAAAAGACAGAACAAAAAAATCTATAGAAATCGCTGTCAACACAGCGATTAGAGCTGTCAATATGGGCTAGCCCACCCCATCCGGGCTAACCCATATAGGCTTTAACATTTTACAGGTCAGGCCGGGCTAGCTAATTTTTTGTGTGGGCCAGAAAACAGTCGGCTCAACCCATAAGTATGTGGGCTACAGGCTTGCCGGGCCAACTCATTTTTTTAAAAATTATATTTTTTAAATAATTATTAAATTAAATTATAATTTATAATTTAAAAACATTATCATAAATATCGACAAAACAATATTATATGATGTTAATGTTACTACTTGTTAATCCAATCCACAAATAAAATTATTTTTATAATATTTATTAAGTTTTTTTTCAAGTAAAAGTATAAATATCTAAATAGAAATATTAACCTAATTATTTTGAGTTTGGACTCTCTTTAATTTTAATTTTAATATTATATTATATATTTTATTTAATTTTTACTGGTCCACGGGCCGACCCTACCGATATTTCTCAAGCCCCTCAAATCAACAGACTTATTCAGGCCGGGCTAAAAAGCCCTTTTCTTAAATGGGCTCCAAAAATCTTAGTTCACCCCTATTAAATCCTAGGTTAGGACAGGCCGGCCCAACGGGCCTAGCCCTTATTGACGGCTTTAACAGCGATTTTCTAAAAAGGAAATAATAACTCCAACTAAAACTGCTACCTACACAGCGATTTTCAAAAAAAACAAATTATAAAAACGCTGCTGTCGCAGCGATTTTAACTTCTTTTTTTAAAAAAAATCGCCAAAAACGCTGTATTGGCAGCGATTTTCTTTTTAAAAAAAGATAAAAAATATGGACAAAATCGTTGATAAGTCAGTCATTTTATCCTTTTAGTTAGAAAAGAAATTGATGTTCCCATTTAGAATTTTTGACAATTTTTTTATAAATACTTATTGCTAACCAATGTAGCTAGAATTCTTGCTAACCCAACCACTTTAAAGTGGTTTAATTTAAATGTTATATCTACAGTTGTTGATATGTTTAGGGGAATGTCTGTGTTTCTATTCTTCTAGGATTTCTTTTTCAGGAACTAAAAATGACTAAGAACTATGAAATTCTTTTATACTATTTTGGAATGAATCCCCTGATCTTCATTAAGCAAACTAGGTGCTTGTTAAAAAAAAAACTAGTTGTTTTCATTCACAATAGTTTTCTATTGAATTATTTTGTGTCCATTTCTTAAAAGTAAAAAGTAGCCTTCAATTTGTATTTCTATAATCACATAAACTAATGCTTCTCACTAGTTCTTATGTAATATGTGCTTATGTAAATTTTAATTTTCTTCAAACAAAGTGTAATTATACTTGTCTTTGTTTTGTAGGACACCGGGGCGGCTCTACAGGATTCAAAATTTAAGGGGCCTCATTTTTAAAAAAAATAATAGATTATAAGTCTTTTATTTTAAAAAAATATCGAATATTATTTATAGCAAAATAAAAAGGTTTTATAAAAGAATAAAAGAAGTAATAGAAGTTTGACAAATTATGAATATTATGTCTTAAGAAAAGATTAAATCATGGACTATAATAAACTTCATAAAAAATATGTATTCAAATTTAAGGCCTTCATTCGAATTTGGCTTTAGGGCACCGATTTACTAGAGCCACTCCGCATATTTTTGAGGTTGAAGTTGACTCGAATGTAGGAAAACTTATGTATTAACCAGGGCCAGCTCTATGCCTATTCGGATAAGGCATTGGCCTTAGTCCCCCAATTTTAGGGGCTCAATTTTTTATCAATAATAAATAATGTATTAATTTTTTTTTAGAAAAAAATAATTATTTATGATAAAATATATATTTTTTAAAAGTATTATTTTATTCTCTTTTATCCCATTTAAATAGAAGAAATCAAGAAGAATTATTTTATTTTCTCACCGTTTCTATGCTAATATTCACATTATTTTATTCATTTAACTCCTTTTACACTCTCTTCTTTACAATTTTGATAAGTTAGAGTGATACTCTATCAAAAATATGATTCAATAGTCGAAAAGTGTTGAGCAAAGTGAATTGTAAATTCTTTTTCTATTTCTTCTTAGATTTTCAAGCATTACAATAAGCATAGTAAAATGTGGAGTACACAAAATTATCAACTTCTTGAATCAAATTCTATCTTAACAATTCATCTAATAATTTCCCGAGTAAGTAAATGTTTTTCAACGTTAAATTGATAAAATCTTATCTATAGCTAATAATTAAAAAAGAAATCGAATAAATTATTTATAAAAAAATAATAAGTATACTTTGCATTAAAAAATGCAAGCTTTTTTTAAAAAAATAATGAATATGAAGTATTTTTTATTTAGGCCTCTAGTTGAAATTTCGTTTTAGGCATCCTATTGCGTTGGCCGTCGTGATATTAATATTTAAATCTATACAATTTATTTGTTTATATACATTCAATAGTTGTGATTTTCTCAATTTATGGCTTTGTGTATATTCATTGAGTGAGATTCAATAAGAAATATGAATTATGTTATTATCAACAACTCAAAAATATTATTGTTGTTAAAAGGTACTACCCCTCCCATAAAATTCTGGCAACAGAAATACTGTTGCAATATGACAACAAAAAATATTGTTGCTAGTTGTTTTCTTAAGTCAAAATTGGATCTTTTTTAACAACAAAATATTATATTTGCGTCAACTTAACTTTTGACAATAATTTTATTTTTTATTGCTTAAAGCTTTCGCATCAGAGTTAATTTTAACATATTTGTTGTTGCGAAAAGCATTTTTGGCAACAACATCCAACATATAGCAACAAAAAATGTTGTAGGCAAATGCCTTCTTATTGTAGTGAGTATTAGGCTGATAAGCCGCAAGCATATCCTTCATTCGAAGGTTAGCGAACTTTTGAAGGAGGATTTGATTTGGATAGTTTAATGAGGAGATAACCATGGTTGGAAGCATGTCCTTATTTTGATAGCTAGTAGGGTAGTATGAAGACTAGAATAGTGAAGGAAGAGACGATATTGTTATAGGGTATCATTTGGATCGCAAAAATAGACGTTCATGAAAGATATGGATGGTTCAACCATAAAATCAATAAATCATTTACTTTTGATCTCTAAGACTTTGCTATTATTATATAACTAGCCATTAGTATATGTTCAAAGTTTATAACTTCGTATGCAAAAGTATGGCTCCCATATCTTATTATATAACTTGGAATAGCTTCTTTCAAGATAATAAAATATTAAACCATTTGTTGCAATATAACACATTGATTGTGTTGTTCAAAAGCTTATGAATACATAAGAAAATTCATATTGTTTAATTCAAAACTCTAAATAGTAGACCAAATAAGGAAATAAGCTTATGAATACATAAGAAAATTCATCTTGTTTAATTCAAAACTCTAAATAGTAGACCAAATAAGGAAATAATGAACTTTCTAAATATTAATTGTAACTTTGTAAAACATATTGTAATTTTTTGTTGGCAATTATTGTTGGGTATATAGCAAGAGTTAACGCGAAATGGAGGAAAGATGAAAAAAGAGGTACTTGAAAGGTTCTTAGTAAAAAGACATTACTCCCTCATTGGTGATTGAAAGAAAAATTGAAATATTTAAATAGAGAAACACTTCTATTAGTTGTTAAAATGGATCAATATTATATTTTTAATGGGTTGGATCAAGTGGGGAGGGTCATTAAATAGTTTAAAATGACATCTTTTTATTATTTAAAATTTGGTTCTTATATAAAAAATTTATATCAGCAAATCTTGATTAAAATATCAATTTAATAAGTTGAGTAACTTTCTAAGAGAAGAACGGATAGTTGAGTGACTTTTGAGATAAAATTAAAAAATGAGTGACTTTCTAAGAAGATCAATGAATAATTGAGTGAATTTTGAATTAAAGTTGAAAGTTGAGTGACTTTCTAAGAGAAGAATTCATAGTTAAGTGATAATATGAGATATTAACTCAATCAACAAACCAATGATTTTATTTATTTTCAACTTTCATTCTCTTTGAAGTTGATTACATTAATGTTGGGATTTATGTAGTTTTGATGATTGACAAAGAAGATGAAACACGTCAGTCAATATGATCCAAAGTGCACTGTCACGAGCAGTTGAATTCGAGAAAGTTGTTAGAATGAATATGACACACCTGGAAATTTCCATGACCTATACTAGAACTTAATATGTCAAGTAATAATGATTTTAGGTCAAAATAACTGTAAATAACATGTGTGAGAAATTTCGGTGCCATAGCATTAAGAAAAGGTCTTAACGTCCGAAAACTAGCGAAATTTAACTAGTTGACGTCCCTATGATTAGTGAAGGTTTCGGAGGGTCATATGAAGTCCAAAACTTGTAAAAAGACTTTGGATAGGGAGAGTGTAGTATAGAGAGTCTAAACGTCCGATAACGACACCCGAAAGACCTCCGGAAGGGTCCTTGGGAAGGACCCCAACATGGGTGGGCAGGCTGCCGAAGCAGCCTGCGAAAGTCAAGAATCGGAGGGCTACTGTGCGACGCGCAGCTAACACGAACCTCACTGCCTCAAATTATATTTGGGAAATAAAGTGCGTTTTGGCCCCGCGACGCGGAGCCACTTCCCAGATTCGTAAAATATCGTATTTTGGGTGTTTTGACTTCACAAATAAACTCATTTAAGTGAGGGGTCTTTTGAGTAATTTAATGGGTGACTATAAATGTACTAGGGTCAGTTTTAGGTCAATTTTATCACTCTAATCAAGTCCCACAAGTTGAAATCAAAAATCTCTCTCTCCTAAATTCTCTCTTTCTCCAAAACTCCATTGAAGACCATTAGAGCTCCAAGAAGAAGATCAAGCCTTTAAGTTTTTCAACTCAATTTCGTGTCTCTCTCATCTATAAGGTATGGTTTCTTTCACTCTTGGGATTCCTTTCCCCAAGAGGTCCTTCAAAAGATGATTTCTAAATCCCCCAAAACAAGGGTTTTTCTCCTCACATGGGTCTTCTTTCTAAAATGAAATTGTCTATCAATTGTGATGAATTATGATGAATTAATGTTGTTTAAGTATGAATTAATGGTTAATTTATGAATTCCTATGAGCTTTCCCTTGACCAATGTCTTTCCCCTAAATCCCTAATTTCTTGGATTGATTAAGGTGAATTGTTGAGGGTGATGAACATGTCACTTGTTTACTTTGATTTTAGTTATGTTAATACTTCATGGATTGCCCTATTTCATATGTTGGTTGTGAGTTCTTGGGTATTGAAGTATGAAGTCTCATGAAGGGCAATGAGGTATGATCTTGATTCTCCTTTAGTCTCAATTGTGCAAGGTGAAATCTACTTATGTGATAATGGTGCTATAGCTAATTGTGTTATTGTGATGTTGGTGACAAGGATCCCTCATACCTAATCCTAGATTTATGAATTGGCTATGAAGTATGTAATTATGTTATGATGTGATCATTATATGATTGAATGTAGTTTCTCATGATTATAGTGTTGTGTCTAAAGTGAAAGGATAGTTTTCACTTGTGGTCACCTATGAGTTATTATGATAAGATGTTTACTTAAAGGTCTAAAAGAGACTAATGTGAACTTGTACGATGTTATATGATGATTACTAAAGGGAATAATTGCTTAGCACCGAAAGGGCATGTTTTATCAAAAATTTAACCTTTTATAAAGGTTTTCGATTTTTTAGAGTCGCCACTTAATTTTTGAAGAAAAATCAAGAAAACTATTGTTTTCAAATAACTTAACAGAGAAAATTGCTTGAAAACATTTAAAGGGTTCGGAGATTCAAATTAATGTTTTAGGAAGGTGTTAGGCACCTAAAACATCCGTCTAAAATGGTTTTCCAGCAACTAACAAATTTGGCTAAAACTTTGCTTTTAACTTGACTTGAATAAAATATTTAGAAGTAGAGAGTTGAAATACTAACTTATTTTTTAGTCATTTCATTTTGCAAAATTATTTTAATTTTGAGTTGATAAAAACATTTACGACATTCGCGGGGATTCGGATTTTTCGAACTTTTAAAATTAACGACAAGTATGCAAACAAATAAGCAAATAAAGTAAAAGAGTCTATAAAGAGAGAGAGGGAAAGAGAATTGGGTCCAAAATCGGGTTCTCTGTCCGCCTTGACCGATTTTTGGACCCACCTGTTTTGGGTTTTTGACCCATTTCCTTTCGTACCTGTCCTAGACTAAGCAAATAATTAATACTAAATAAATACAGTAAAGTAAAAGACGACAAGGGCTAATGCCTTAAAATAGATACAATATGAAAATGCAAAATATAAAACGGGTCTTCTAATTCATCTTCTCCGACTTTCTTCAATTCTTTAAATCCGGGACCCTTCCATCGGCTTAATAGGTTGACTGGAAAAGAGGAACTTTGAGCCTTTACGACTCTTCTCATGGAATGCAAAGGAGAGGGTGAGAGTTCACGTTGAAACTCGGACGAATTTTACATGCAATGAAAAGCAAAAATAAAAATTAGCACTTGAAAATAATATCTTTAAATCATATCTTAAAGAAGATTAAACGATTCCAAAGTAATGAATGTACCTAAGCAGATTGCAACTTAACATCTAAAGCCAAAATGAGTAAATAAATAAATAGATTGGATAAGAGAAGGCAATGATGCCGTTAATTTTATCTAAAAGTACACATAATAGAGAAGCAGTAATATCCAAAATATGTAATAATCTTAGAATTAAATATAACAATGATGCATGAATAACTAAATAAATATTTTAGACCATGATGTAAAACGAAATCTATTTGCTACGGCAAATTAATACACACATAGAAGTATGATAGTAATAACAACTAAACGTTAATACTAATTAAACTTAAGATCCAAATAGTTAGCAAATTGGGTAATTGACAAATTATATATATGTATACATATATGCATATAAAATAAATAAATAAATAAATAAATAAATAAATAAAAATAAATAAATAAATAAATAAATAAATAAATAAATAAATAAATAAATAAATAAATAAATAATGAATAAATAAATAAATAAATAAAAAATTAAAAAATTACCTGATTCTGGGCAGCGAACCGGAACTACGAGTTTGACGGAGACGATTCCACCACCTCTCCAAACTCGAACAGCCGCAAAAAATATTTTATAAATATTAAACTATGGAACCAAGAATTTCCGAAAATTTCTGGGTACTCTTTGGTATCCTCCTTTTTTTTTCTTCTCCTCTTTTTTTTTTCTCCTCCCCCCTTTGGTTAAATGAAGAGGGGCTTATATAGGACCAAATTTTTAGTTTAAAATAGATGTAGAAGCGATGTGGGACAAATGCAAAGTCCAAAATTTTCTATTTGAATGGTTTAAAGCAATTGATTAATAGGATGAATTCACATAAATTAATTTAGCGAGCTTCTTAATCTTAACAAAAAATAAAATAATTAATTTAATCGTAAACTTCCCAAATTTATAAAAACCAATTATTTTAAATTGTTTGAGAATTTAAGAAGCTCATGAATTAATTCCTACCGGGGAGGGTCAAAATTGGGTGTCAACAGTTGTCCCTCATTTTACTTGGATTGATGCAAGAAATTCGAGGAAAATGAAATTGACTAAGCCAATTTTGACCGACCACATATTCATCTTTTAAGAAAAGGGATCTGGTACGGACTTTAGAAATTATGGTCGAGCCCTGAAAATGTGTTTCCTACATGTCTCAGACTATATGAGAATTCAGGTCACTTGTAGTTCGATACGCTAGATTTAACGCACGATTTTGAAAGAAATCAAAAGTCATCTCGATACCGAGTTATGAGGAAATCGGAATGCTTGGGAATAAGACTCGAGTGGAATGTTAGAATACAGCCGAGTTTTCAACATCGAGCCCGCCTACATATCCTTAAACCATAGGAATCAGGCTGTTTGTAGTTCGACTCAATCGGTTGAAAAGGAAATCTATTATGCTAGATAACCTTTGGTTCTGGACAAGTGACAAAATTAAACGAGTATGAAAAGGAGGCTTGTAACCTCTTAGCCATGAATGTGGTGCACTTCACACCCATAATTAAGAACTCACATGGACATAATTTCCAAAGCTCTCGGTGCATTGTCACTCAGATTAGAAACTTGCTTCCGGTAGACCAAAATTTCCGAATGCGAGATCGAAACTGACAAAACCTAAAGAAAAACCCACATGCCTTCTGATAGGGGTGTGGTTTGATTGTGGTGGAAGTCGCTCCTCTGCTCGCGTCCTAAGAGTTTGACACTCCTCTTTGGACTATATCCCAGTTCGCTGCTAAGAAAAAGTTCCACGTTGTGCTGCATCCTTTTGATGTTGTCCGCACCTGTGGTTTGTTTTTGGAGAATTCATCCTTTCGGATGCTCTCGACAAACACTGAGATAAAACTCGTCAGCATAAAAACTCAATTAAAAAGGGAGACAGTGTCTTTTACCATGTCGACACTTAATTGTTCTCCTCGACATTTCACGTCAACTCGATCGGTTTGACGTAAAGTAAATAGAGCTTATGTCTTATGTATGCAATCTTCATTTGATGTTGAAATAAATAAAAACAGATGCAGTGCGCTGATATTTATCTTGATGTCGTCTTTCATTTTCTTCTTGATGTTTACTTTGTCAAAAATAAAATGATACAGTTGATGCCGATGGATGAATATTTTCTTCAGATGCACGATTCCCTTTCTGGCAGTGCATGATTTCTTGCGGGGCATGGGCATCTTCCCACGATGTATGAATATTAACTCGCGATGCATGATTTTCCGCAATGCATGAATATTAACTCGCGATGCATGATCTTCCGCAATGCATGAATATTGACTCGCGATGCATGATCTTCTGCGGGGCATGAATATCTTCCCGCAATGCATAAATTCCGCAAGGTATGAAATTTTTTTGCGATGCATAAATTTCAGCGAGGTATGAAATCTTTTCGCGATGTATAATTTCTGCGAGGCATGAATATCTTCTCGCGATTAACTTGTGATGCATAAATATTAACTCGCGATGCATGATTTTCCGCAATGCATGAATATTGACTCGCGATGCATGATCTTCCGCGATGCATGAATATTTGACTCGCGATGCATGATCTTCCGCGATGCATGAGTATTGACTCTCGATGCATGATTTTCCGTGATGCATGAATATTGACTCTCGATGCATGAATATTTGCTCTTGATGTCATCCTTCGAATCTAGCTGGACGTTCTTTATAGACTTCATGTTGTTGGAAATTGACTGAAATAAACAAATCATATTCCCAAGCCCCTGGTATAAGCAATAAAATAATTATTGCGTCTTCAGGAACATCGTTAATTTGAGAGAGATTTCTCCTCCCTCGACTCCTCCATATTCATCGATCAGAGAAATTCGCTGATTTCTGAGCAATATTATAAGCCTGCATCCACAGAAAAATCATTCGTTTTAAAACGAACTGATCTGTGTCGATTTCTTCAGTTGCCTGTTCCCTTGTTCTGCTATCTCCGGTTGATCTTCCTGATCTCTCAACTATTGACAAATAAGACAAAATACTTTATGCCAAAACAAAGGAAACATAAAAGAAAAACTTTAAGAAAAATAGATTTCTGAAAACTGAATTTTGAAAAAAGGTCACTGCCAAGTGTCATGTCACGTCAGGCTTAGCGAACTTCTCTGAGCCTGATTCTTGGAGGTATATCTGATTATGCGATGGAGAGTATTCAAAGCCAATCTAGACTTGTTGATAAACCCATGTCTGAAATTTTGAGGCCATCCTCAAAATTTTGTCCCAGTTAACGGTATCGACTTATCTTTCAACTGTCGCTAAGCAAATCGTAAAATTTTGGGATCCTCTCAAAAATTCTATCCCAGTTGCAAATATCAAAATATATTCAGTCTTGACTTGTTGAGGATTCGGAGATGTCATTGCTTGTTTTCTGCATGGCAAACTCTGGTGATCTTTGCAACAAGCAAGCTAGCTCAATAATTATCCAACTGTAACGAGGTGGATGTCTCGATAATATTCCAACTGTAACGAGGTGGATGGCTCGATAATATTTCAACTGTAACGAGGTGGATGGCTCGATAATATTCCAACTGTAACGAGGTGGAGACTCGATAATATTCCAACTGTAACGAGGTGGAGACTCGATAATATTCCAACTGTAACGAGGTGGATGCTCGATAATATTCCAACTGTAACGAGGTGGAGCTCGATAATATTCCAACTGTAACGAGGTGGATGATCGATAATATTCCAACTGTAACGATGGATGCTCGATAATATTCCAACTGTAACGAGGTGGATGGCTCGATAATATTCCAACTGTAACGAGGTGGATGGCTCGATAATATTCCAACTGTAACGAGGTGGATGCTCGATAATATTCCAACTGTAACGAGGTGGATGCTCGATAATATTCCAACTGTAACGAGGTGGATGCTCGATAATATTCCATCTGTAACGAGGTGGATGGCTCGATAATATTCCAACTGTAACGAGGTGGAGCTCGATAATATTCCAACTGTAACGAGGTGGATGCTCGATAATATTCCAACTGTAACGAGGTGGATGCTCGATAATATTCCAACTGTAACGAGGTGGATGCTCGATAATATTCCAACTGTAACGAGGTGGATGCTCGATAATATTCCAACTGTAACGAGGTGGATGGCTCGATAATATTCCAACTGTAACGAGGTGGATGCTCGATAATATTCCAATATAATTCAAGAATAGTAACCTGAAATGGAAAAACAAATATATGAACCACTTATGGGGTGGATCGCCCAACAAAACTATATGCAAAGTCTTTGATTGGCCAATCAAAGCACATAATCCACTTATGGGGTGGATACCCAATAAACTATAATTTTGACTCTGACAATAATCAAGAAACACGTACGCCTAAATTGCTACGCGACGAACATACTAAATTGACGTATATGCACGTCGAGACTACGATTCTCTCTTTAAAAGACAGAATTATCGAGGTGAATGACTTAATTCATTCACATGAAGATTAAAGACACTTTTGCCTTCCATGACAAACTCAACAAATTTAAGTTTGTTGTTGACGTTTCTAATTGTTAACAAAAACTTGTAACAATTCGATAACTCCGACTATCAAGGAAATATTGTTGTCACCAACATATTTGTGATGTGATGGACTCGTTGATTCCTTGCAACACTTCTAAGATAGTGTTACTTTTGATCATCTTCAGATCTGATATCGATTTCACATACGATACTGGCTTTACTCATACTATCACCTGCAAAACTCGACACCAAACGTCAGTATTGACGATGAAGTAAAGAATAAAAGTAAAGATAAATAACTAGATTAAGTTATTTGACTTATCGAGATTAGGCTTTGATGAGTCTAATTATAACTTCAATCATGACTCGTGGCTAGTGATCATCCAACACTTTGTTTCTTACAACTTTGAAAGAATCTATTAGTGTTTGGCTTCAATATTCCTGCAACATAAAAAGACATTGTGTATAAATCACTTGAGGTAACGTAATAAAAAGAAGAAAACTTGAGATGAAAAGTTTTCTAGTGATGTTAATGAGGCCACGAGAGGTGTAAATGATGTCATTTTCCATGCTTTGCAGTTTTGACATTGTCGTTTTGTGACTTCGTTGTTCCTGCATTCAAAGAAAAATTCTTAGTTTGGAAAAAACTGATTTATGTTGGTCTTGTCTCCATTCTCCTTCATGCGATTGACTTATATGCTCGTCCATCCTTAATAAATCAGTGTTCATGGAAACTTTTGGGACCCTCCTAAAAATTATGTCCCGGTCTGACATATATTTGACTCTCGTAACTTGCTTCGTTCATTCTGAGGTTGCCCATTCGAGAATTTTGAGGTCCCTCCTCAAAATTCTGTCCCAGTTTGCCTTAATAAGTAACAAATAACATTTGTAGCTTATTTTTGAGATCCTAGTTGCAAACTTGATTATCGTAATTTTCTGAGATCCACCCAAAGCTAACTTCGTAGCATTTTGGTCTTCTGTTTTGACTTGTTCAAGAAGTCCATCTTCAAATGAATTTTTGAGATCCTCTCAAAAATTCTGTCCCAGTTTCCTTTATAAAGTGAAAATGGAAATCTTACTGGGTATATGACCGAGCCATTGTGGCGCCTACGTATCCCGTTGAGGTAGGAATCAGGTCAAACGTAGTTCCCCCTCAAAGGTTAACCAAAAATAGGAAATTTTAATAAGAAAATGACCGAGGCCGACACAGGCCGCCTACGTATCTCATTCTTGAGAATTCAGGTCAGACGTAGTTCATTACAAGGAGAGGTGCGACAAAATGGACAAATGGGATTAAATGTGCATTTTAAAAAGAAATAATATAGCTTTATAGGCAGAACTCTGACCGACGTTGGGCATACTTCTTTCCAACCATTTGATGACGAAAATTTTCAGATGATTCTGTTCAAAGATATTTAGAAAGGCTTAATCAATATTGATCAAATTGTTGTTGATCATGTTTTGAATCTTGTGCTTAAGGGTTGAACAATTATCTGTGTCGTGTCCAATGGCTCCAGAATGATAAGCACATCTGTGGTCAGCTCTGTAAAATTTCCCCAAAGGATTGGCTGGTCTTCCTTCTATAGGATAGAGCATACCCATTGCTTTCAACCTTTCATAAAGTTGAGTTTGAGATTACCTTAATGGTGTAAATACCTTAGGAGTCTTCCTAAAGTTTGGACGGGAATTTTTTTTCTGATTGACATTATGGTTTTGATATTTCCTTTGGGAAGCTGACTGCATATGGGTAGCCGTGACCATACTTACCTCCTCTGTTTTTCCTTTTGATGTATCCATATCATTAATTCTGGTATATTTTCCATTATCTCGGAATGCGGTAAGGTTGGTGACTTTTCCAGTCTTGAAACCATCTTCCAAAGCCTCTCCCACTTTGACAATCTCGACAAATTTTTGTCCCATCATACACAACATTCTTTCATAGTACTCAGGCTCTTGAATTCGAATGAACATTTCAGTGATCTCACGTTCAGACATGGGAGGTTGAACTTTTGCCGCCTCTTTTCTCCAACGAAGAGCGTACTCTCGATAATTTTCTATAGACTTCTGTTTGATCTTCTCCAAATAGTAGCGATCTGGGGCAGCTTCTACATTATGTCCGAATCTTTCCGTGAAGTCCTTTGCGAGTGCATTCCAACTTTTCCATTGTTTCAGTTCTTGTGATGTAAGCCACTCCAGAGCTTCTCCACTTAGACTTCGACTGAAGAGACGCATCAACAATGCTTCATTTTTGCCAACTCCCACAAGTTGATCACAATAAATTTTTAGATGTGCTAAAGGATTTCCAGTTCCATTAAAAGTGACAAATTTTGGCACTTTAAATCCTTCTGGAAGATCAAGATTCGAATGAATGCATAAATTTTCATAATTCAGCCCCACCTCTTCTGAAGCGTAATCAAATTCTTTTATCACTTTCGCAATCTCTTCCTTCATGATCTGCTTAGTCTTTTCCTCTTTGGCCTTCCACTCCTTCTTCTTATCTTCGTAGTGGTCAAGTTCGGTATATACAGTATTGTGAAGATGTGATTTGGTTCGAACTGGAATATTAAAAGTGACTTTTGGAGGTAAGGATTGAGAGTTTTGTAGATTTTGAGTGTCTATAGAAGGGGTTTGATATATGAAAGGGGGTGTTTGATGATTGTTGATGTTTAAGCTCTGAAATAGAGGGAGTATTTGAGAGTTATTTGAGTTCTGATTTTGAAGAGGAGGAAAAACTTGAGGATTGGTATTCAGGTTTTGAAGAGGATGCGGTGCTTGATATGAAATGTTGGCGTGATGAAGATTTGACGTGGTTAGATCAATGGTAGAAGAATTTTGAGTAGGGTTGGAGGGTGGCTTATTTAGGACATCTTTCGAATTTGAAGTCAGAGAAGAAAAATGGAGTGGAATACTTCCATTGCCTAGAGTGTTGACATCGATAGTCGAAATTGACAAATCTTGTTTTTTCTGGAGCTCAACCCTCAACTCAGCAATCTGTTGCACCAACTGTGCAATTAACTCATTTTGTTCAACGACAGGCGGTTGAACTATAGCAACTTCAGTCAGGCAGGTATTCTCATTATTCTCAGTCATTTTTCGTCTTTCTTTCAATAAATTTCGATTGGGAAAATAATCTTTAAAAACTTTGAATGTTCAACCACTAATCAACACAAATCAGTTTTGAGTACCTGACAAAGAAAAATAACTCAAACAATAAATGTGTTAGTTTGTGTAGGTAGTAGGTAATACAAGATATCACACAAACCTGTAAGCACACAAAAGTCGCTTCATTTGAATAAAGACTAACCCACATAAAAAAAATGATTAGATAGACAGAAATTTGTCTCTCTGATTTTTAGCTTTGTGAGTCAAAAATATCGACCTGAGTCAGGACAAAGTCGATTAATTCTTCTGATTTTTGATTGAAATGTAACTCTAATTCTTTGTAAGAGTTGAAAAGATAAAATTTCTCAGAATGGGGACCGAACCTTGAAAGGCTGCCTACGTATCTCACAAAAGAGAATTCAGGTCCTACGTAGTTCGACCTCTTTTTTTTTTTTTTTTTTTACTTGAAATGCTGAATCTTTTTTCTGATATTAAAGAGTAATTTTTTGAAAGATAAAGTTCGAATTTCATTGGGAAACTAAAGACTCAAAGAGTATTTGGACGTACTTTTGGTAGTGACTTGATATTTATGCTTAAGGAGTTCTAGAAAATATTTTTAGAGAATCAGTAGGCTACAACATATCCAAATGAAGCAACACAATCAGACAAACAATTATAACACATAAACAGTTATTGCGCGTTCTAAACAAATATGTGACCCTTTTGTGCCAAGGATAGCCTAGCGATTTGAGGGATGTATACGTCATTTAAAATATTTTATTGTCCCAAAACCCAAATTTATATAAATTTATGAATAAAACTTAAATGGGGATACATAATCGGGAAAATGGGATACAAAATAATCAGTCCCACGCAGGGGTACAATTCTGAACTATGCTTCCATAGAAGGTCCTTCCCTCTTCATTTCTTCACGAGGACAATGATTTTTTCAGATGATGTATACATCCTTCAAACTTAAACAAATAAATATGATCGCCCGTTCAGGCCGTAGGCCCTTTTGGACTCCAGGTGGTCTATCTAATGAGCCCAACACGCCTTGGGCGTTGGGTCATCTTAGTTCAATGTTTTTATTTGGATTTGGTTTTGCTCTATCTTAGGCTCACTAGAATAGTTTTCAAGTTGACGGTTACCCGAGTCGGACAAACAACGGGGTGAAGCTATCAAACAACGTCGGATGACCGCATTCCAACTATTCGTTTGATACTTCCAAATGAAACTCTTGTGTATTTCTGAAAGAAGCCGTGGAAAGCCACGTAACTTTCGTTTTCCTAATGCATACTATTTGCCATTTGGCGGAAAGATGCCATGAAAATGCAACAATTCAAAAACTAAGATAAACTAAATAAGTCAACGATTTATCACAAATAGCCAAATAATGTTAGTTTTAAAGTTAGAATCCTCCAAATCCCCAGTGGAGTCGCCATTTCTGTTTTATCGAAAATTTAACCTTTTATAAAGTTTTCGGTTTTTTAGAGTCGCCACTTAATTTTTGAAGAAAAATCAAGAAAACTATTGTTTTCAAATAACTTAACAGAGAAAATTGCTTGAAAACATTTAAAGGGTTCGGGGATTCAAATTAATGTTTTAGGAAGGTGTTAGGCACCTAAAACATCCGTCTAAAACGGTTTTCCAGCAACTAACAAATTTGGCTAAAACTTTGCTTTTAACTTGACTTGAATAAAATATTTAGAAGTAGAGAGTTGAAATACTAACTTATTTTTTAGTCATTTCATTTTGCAAAATTATTTTAATTTTAAGTTGATAAAAACATTTACGACATTCGCGGGAATTCGGATTTTTCGAACTTTTAAAATTAACAACAAGTATGCAAACAAATAAGCAAATAAAGTAAAAGAGAGAAATAAAGAGAGAGAGGGAAAGAGAATTGGGTCTAAAATCGGGTTCTCTGTCCGCCTTGACCGATTTTTGGACCCACCTGTTTTGGGTTTTTGACCCATTTTCTTTCGTACCTGTCCTAGACTAAGCAAATAATTAATACTAAATAAATACAGTAAAGTAAAAGACGACAAGGGCTAATGCCTTAAAATAGATACAATACGAAAATGCAAAATATAAAACGGGTCTTCTAATTCATCTTCTCCGACTTTCTTCAATTCTTTAAATCCGGGGACCCTTCCATCGGCTTAATAGGTTGACTGGAAAAGAGGAACTTTGAGCCTTTACGACTCTTCTCATGGAATGCAAAGGAGAGGGTGAGAGTTCACGTTGAAACTCGGACGAATTTTACATGCAATGAAAAGCAAAAATAAAAATTAGCACTTGAAAATAATATCTTTAAATCATATCTTAAAGAAGATTAAACGATTCCAAAGTAATGAATGTACCTAAGCAGATTGCAACTTAACATCTAAAGCAAAATGAGTAAATAAATAAATAGATTGGATAAGAGAAGGCAATGATGCCGTTAATTTTATCTAAAAGTACACATAATAGAGAAGCAGTAATATCCAAAATATGTAATAATCTTAGAATTAAATATAACAATGATGCATGAATAACTAAATAAATATTTTAGACCATGATGTAAAACGAAATCTATTTGCTACGGCAAATTAATACACACATAGAAGTATGACAGTAATAGCAACTAAACGTTAATACTAATTAAACTTAAGATCCAAATAGTTAGAAAATTGGGTAATTGACAAATTATATATATGTATACATATATGCATATAAAATAAATAAATAAATAAATAAATAATAAATAAATAAATAAATAAATAAATAAATAATAAATGAATAAATAAATAAATAAATAAAAAATAAAAAAATTACATGATTCTGGGCAGCGAACCGGAACTACGAGTTTGACGGAGACGATTCCACCACCTCTCCAAACTCGAACAGCCGCAAAAAATATTTTATAAATATTAAACTATGGAACCAAGAATTCCCGAAAATTTCTGGGTACTCTTTGGTATCCTCCTTTTTTTTTCTTCTCCTCTTTTTTTTTTCACCTCCTTTTTTTCTCCTCCCCCCTTTGGTTAAATGAAGAGGGGCTTATATAGGACCAAATTTTAGTTCAAAATAGATGTAGAAGCGATGTGGAACAAATGCAAAGTCCAAAATTTTCTATTTGAATGGTTTAAAGCAATTGATTAATAGGATGAATTCACATAAATTAATTTAGCGAGTTTCTTAATCTTAACAAAAAATAAAATAATTAATTTAATCGTAAACTTCCCAAATTTATAAAAACCAATTATTTTAAATTGTTTGAGAATTTAAGAAGCTCATGAATTAATTCCTACCGGGGAGGGTCAAAATAGGGTGTCAACAGGGCATGTAAATGAGATGGAGGTTTCACGTTAGTAAGTCTGGCCTCCCACATGGGTTTTTTTACGACTAGTAGTGTGGATTGCCAAGATATGTGTTGTCTCATGAGATGGAAACCTTCACGATTAGTAGTCAAGGTTTCTAGAAGCAATCTCCTTGTCCCTTAACTATGTGCCCGCATAGGACTCTAGCTTAGTGGATCCACCTAGAATAGCTAAGTACGAATGGTTGCACTTTAGGCAAGTGTTAACCCTCTCTTTTCGGTGTGGGAGTTGAACACCGGATTCCATATAGCTCACATGGTCTCATGTCGGTTATGGTACTTATTTCCCTAAAGTAAAGGTATGAACAAGTTATGTATGTGAACTTCTATTAGGGTTGTCTTAAAGGTTACTACATAGTGTGAGGGAGGGTATGAGACTTCTCTTACACATTGCACATGTGGAATCCTATAGGATGATGTTAGTGGTGTTCTATTATGATTATGATAATGTTGATAAGCTATGACTAGTGTTGGTATATGAAGCATGTTATATATGAGAATATGTTGTAAGTATGAAATGGGTTGCTTAATGTGATACTTAGCTTTGAATAGGGTTATGGGGCTTTATTCTTGGCATTGCACAAATGTTGCTTGAGTTACTTATATGTTGATATGATTATGATGTTCCTTATATGTGTATATTGAATTGTTGGTCATTGTGCATAGTTTTGACTAAATGGTGCCGTTTCTCATGCATTAACGATTTTTATGCATAGGGACCATACTTAGTACATGTGGTTTGTACTAATCCATATTTCTTTCCTTTTTCTCCAAACATTGTAGGTTCGGACCGTTGAGGTATCATTGAGGCTAAAGCAAGAAGGCTTGGACTAGACTCTCCAAGTTTTGGTATGCCCTCTAGTTCGAGTATGCTACCACACACTCTATCTTAGTAGTATTTGTATTGTCTAGTAGACATTCATTTCTTTCCTATTGTTGAAGATATTGATGTAAGCCCTATGTGGCAACTATGGATTTGTATAAGGGCTTTGTCCGGATTGTTTGACTTCGTTTAGATGGTTGATATGAGACAAAGTATTAGACTAAATTTTTATGCGTTGTTATGATCTATTGCGAGAAGCCTATGTATGCTTCCTATGTAGAGGTGTATGTAAACCTCCATGCTATATAAGTAAAAGTTTTAATTTTTTCGCGATTTTGACTTATGATTTGCTATGACGAATGCTAAGAGGCTTGTCTTAGTCCTCATAGAGGACGACGACACTGGTTACGCCTAGGGAGTACTTTGGGTCGTAACAGAATAAAGACAAGAGTGCAGAAATAAAGAAATGAATAATGATAATTTCGTGAGAAAACCCAGTGAAAATAAACATCTGATTAATTGAAGAATCAATGAGTTTGATTTGAAGGAATCTAAAGAGGCAAGGAGCTTTAATTGAAGAAGGAGTTTCACTTAAAGTAGAACTCTTCAAGTTATTGTTGAATTGAAGTGTTGGAGTTTGACTACAATACAAAAGAATCAATGAATGTAATTTAAAGGAGTCTAAAGAAGCAAGGAGTTTAAATTGAAGGAGTCTTACTTGAAGTAGAACTCTAAGTCAAGAGAGTTTAAGTCAATAAGGAGTTTGAAGTAAATAATAACTCTATGAAAAATTGTACTTAAATAGAAGTGAAGTCGTTCAGAATTCTAGTGCACTTACATAGCAAAAAGAGCAATTCAGAAATTGACTTCGCAAGTGCTACCAACGGATTGAAGGAACACATCGAAGAACCTCGTCCTTTTACAGAGTTTATGTGTTAA
Organism: Solanum lycopersicoides; assembly: GCA_022817965.1. Taxonomy (NCBI): domain Eukaryota; kingdom Viridiplantae; phylum Streptophyta; class Magnoliopsida; order Solanales; family Solanaceae; genus Solanum; species Solanum lycopersicoides. Next base: position 10,838,756 of record CM040622.1, on the reverse strand, counting down.
GAGTTTTTCACTGTGACTGAGTCTTGATATAATCTTAGTTTAGTGAGCTATAAACTGAATTAGGAGTGTTGTCTTCAGGTTATGATAACTAGAAGAGTTGGGAACACATATCTTGGGAGGTTTGTGTTGAAGGTTAGGAATTAGAGTTAGTTTCTAAGATTACAAGAGTTGTTGTCCAAATCCATAACTTGAAGTTAAGGTAGGTTGCAAAGTTTGTAATCTATCTTTTGTGGAGGCTCGTAGTTGATTTAGTGAAGTTCGAGTTAAATCATGTAAGGTTACAGGTCGTGATTTTTACACCTTTTGAGCCGGGTGTTTCCACGTAAAAATATTGTGTTTTTATTTATAGTCCTTACTGTTTTGTTGGAACACGTTAGGCAACCTGTTTCACACTTAGGCGAAAAGTGAAACTCAATAAATTACTAGATCGTGTAGAATATCAATTAAGTGTCTTATTTTGTTGTTTTATGTTGTTTTACTTCACTTTCATAATCAAACTTTTGGGAAAATGAAATAATTCTGTTAGATTGATTGATTATTGTTCTTCTTAGAATATTTGTTAATATTGTAAAAATATGACACCATGAGTTGATTTTGTCATTGTATACCTTGCTCAGTATTTACGACTTGTTAACTAAGGTAGTTATGCCAATGAAAGGCAATGTAGAGTCTTGTGAACAAAGTTCTTCAACTTCATTGAAATGACAAAAAGGAAAATATACGTGGTTTGGAATTCTTTTGCTAGGCTTAGTGACGAAAAAATTAAAGTTAAATGCACAATATGTAAATAAAAATAATAGCTTAGATATTGCTTAATCAAATTGTTCGGGTACATGAGATATATGAAATTAGTGTTTTAAAAGGTGGGGCGTAAAGCGAGGCGAGTCGTTTTACTTAGTATAGAGCGAGACTTAGTCTCGAAACGTGAGGCATAATCCCTTCGTATCTTTAAATTTATAATTTACAATATAATATAACAATATAATAACACAAAATTATAAAAATACATCAATAGTTTGAGATAATTACAAACATGATTAAGGAAACTCACAGAAAATAAAACTTCTAACATGATTATACTAGTATAAATAATCTAATATCTTAACTTTCTTATAATAAAATAATCATTATTTCTAAAAATATTTTTTCATATTATACTATACAATTTATCCCCCCTAAAAAATAATCAATAAAACTTACTACTATTGTAATAAAAGCAACTCTCTATCATGAATAAAAGTCAAATTACTTTCAAATAGCAAAATAAAATGTGATAATTTTGAGACATATGACAAAATCATGTATGAAGACCAATGATGAGTGAAAAAGTAAATTCGCTATGTATATTTAAAAGAAATGTTGGATACTAAATAATTACCTTCACAATGTTATCAAATAGCAAAAGACACGATACTACAACTTATTATTTGAGTTACTTTCAATCTTCTTAGCTCTATAAAGTAAAAGAATTATTAAGTATTATTCATTTATTCAAGAATTACGAGGGTCAACAATGTTAACTAAAGATTTTAACACATAATTTGTGTAAGATTTATTGGGCGAGCCCCGAGCGTTGGGCGTGCTTAGGACGTACAATCGAACGTTTAAGGTGTAAGTCTTATAGAACTAAGTCCCACAGTTGAGTCTCGAGACATTTTGCTAGAGTCCTGCCCCAGTGCGAGTCCCAAAAAAGTGTTTTGAAACACTACATGAAACTATTACTTGTGATAGATGTGTTTTTTACTAGCATTATTTTGGAAGGACCTTTTTCGCTTGAATGGTGCTAAATTAAAATTTAAAGCTCAATGCACAAGAAATTATGTTTTAAGAAAAAATAAAGAGATAAGTGGTTGAAACACATCTGAACTATACCTTTTTTTTTGAGTTTCATACCCAAACTATCAAAAGTGTGAGAAACACACCTAAACTATTACACTTTAGCTTGAGAAACACACATCTGTGCTGACTGGACCAAATGTGTGTGTACACACTCTTTTACGCGCGTGTAGCCTTTTTTTTCGTCCACATGGCTTCTTCTTTCTAAAAAAATAAAATATAAAAAACACACATAAACTATATAATTGTTTGACTTTCCCACCCAAACTATTAGGAGGGTGAGAAACACACCTAAACTATCTTTAATAAATTTGAGAAACACACCTTAAATATGTTACACTAGTTGTAAATATTTTGGAATACATATCAAAAATATTTTTTACTTGCCGCCACAATTTTTTTTATATTTTTTAGTTGTTTATGTTATATTCGGTATACCAGTAGAATTTGTTTTCTAAAAATATATGTACGTGCATATCTAACACAAAAAAAAGAAAAACGTAAAAAAAATAAAAAATACGAACGGAAAATTAAATATGATAGGTAGATTTTTTAAAATAAAATAATATCAATTTCTATCGGGGGAGGGCGGAGGATGAAATATGAAAATTTTAAAAATATTTTATAAATGATTTTTTTTTTTAAATGATGGGGTGTTGCGGGGGAGGGGCGGTACGTGGAGGAGGTGGTGGAGTGAGATAAGAAAAATAATTTAATTTTTATATGGATAATAATATTTAATTTTTAATTAATATTAATTTTTTATTATTTAATTTTTATCTAGATAAAATATTTTATCTATGTGAAATACCATGTGTCAAAGTTTTTTCATATAAAAGAGAGAGTGCACTACACACACCACTGAGGTGTGTTTCTCAAACTAAAAAGTGATAGTTTAGGTATGAAACTCACACTTTGAATAGTTTAGGTATTAAACTCAAAAAAAGTGAATAGTTTAGGTGTGTTTTTGACATTTATCTCAATGTTAAACTTTAAACTTTTGCCATGGTGGAATTTGTTTCCACGTGGCAATCGACGTGGCATTTAAAAAAAATAAATTGAGAGAGTGTAATACACACACTATCACATTTTATTTGAGGTGTGTTTCTCAAACTAAAGTGTAATAGTTTAGGTGTGTTTCTCACACTTTCGATAGTTTGGGTATGAAACTCAAAAAAAAGGTATAGTTCAGGTGTGTTTCAACCACTTATCTCAAAAATAAAATTTAAACATTTTTCTTTTTCCATTCCACCACCTCCTCCCACGTAACCCCTCCCCCATTTTATTTTATTTTTCTAAAATAAAATTCTTTTAAAAGTGAATTTCTTTTATTAGTGAAGCTTTGGTGCGCGTGTAGATGTTTTTTCTACATAAAAGGACAAGAGTATAGTTTTTTTTTTAGGGAGGGAGGGAGGGCGGGGGAAGGAAGACAAAACAATTTGATATCGTGGGATATAATGTTTTAAGTTGTCACTTTACATGTCATTCTCAAATGTAACATACTTATTATTAATATTTAAAAAAAATATCAAAATGATATAGCAAGCTAAACATAAAGGATTTAAAATGAACAAATACATCGATATCAACTTTAGATGGTCGATCACCGATAAATTCAGCCTAATTTTATTAAGTTAGACAATTGTAATGCTCGTATACTAATTAGAGGAAAACCCAATACTTTTTAGGAAAGTGGCCGTTGTAATATTGGTAATTAGTGAGATAATTAGTAATAATACAAAATTCCAACCAAATATAGAGATGAGCCAAGAAAACTAGCCGTTAAGAGTCACCACTGTGAATAAGAAAATAGGTCATTTTCTGAAAACCATAACGTTCCAATCTTCATCTTCTATTACTACTTTACATTTCTCCATTCTATAAACATTCAAACAAAAACATCTTCTTTTTTTTGTTTCAAGAATCGAGTGAATTAGTGAAGAAAGAGGTTTTTTTCCCCTGTTTTTATAGGTAAAGAAATGGGTGAATCTTCTTCTTCTTCAGCTTGTCTGGTACGATCCTTCTCTCAGCCTTCTCAAGAACGTACTGAGGTAATATCATCATTTTTCTTAATTTTGAGCTAATGGGTCTCCACAAATTGCATTCTTTTATGCTCTTTTGCCTAATTTGCAACTTTACTTCTTCCTTTGTTAAAATGATGTCTTTTTTGTATAAAAATGCAATCTTCTCTTCTTCTTTTTTCATATTTGAGCTGATGGGTTATTGAGGGTTCTCTACTGTTTCATAATTGAGATTATGGGTATGTTCAAATGCAATTTTTTGCACCTTTCCTAGGGTTTATCAATTTTTGAACTGTTGAGTGGGGATTTTGAGAATTTAAGAAGTACCGTTTTACTTTCCCCTTCTTTGGTCTTTGCATCTGCAATACAGACGGTATCAATTTACTGGTCGATATGGAATTAGGGGATTCAAACTGTCAATTCCAACTTGTTTGGCATTGAGGTGTAGTTGTTATTTTTGGTGTTGGTGGTGGTGTTATCGTCGAGTCTTAATGTTCTCTTTAGTCCCTAGGGCCTACAAGTAGAGTTTATCTTTGTATGCTTTGCTCTAGCAGAAGCAGAATTGCTATAGGATTGTGGTGTTTTTCATAGTTAATGAGCTATTTAAACGGACTTAGTCATGGAAGTTGATCTCATTTGTTGTTTTCCATAAGCATGTTGGTGGGGAACTATGAATTTTTACGGATTGGAAAATGATTACAGTATGGGGTAAGTTACTCATTTAGAAGCTGAGCTGGAAACGTTTTCGTTACAGGGAGACCCTTTATATCGTGCATTGTCAACATCAGTGTCATTTGGAAGATTTATGTCTGAATCGCTGGACTGGGAGAAGTGGTCCTCATTTACTCATAATCGGTATCTTGAGGAAGTTGGGAAGTATGCAAAGCCTGGTTCAGTTGCTGAGAAGAAAGCTTACTTTGAGGCTCAACACAAAAAAGCAGCTGCTAAAAAAGCTGCATTGTTGCTAGAGCAACAAAATTCAGCAGTTGATGAGTCATCTCATCTGAATGTGACTAATCAAAACAATGATCATTCCACAGTGAACTCTGAATTGACAGAGCCTAGCAGTTGTATGGGTATTGAAGAAACACAAAGAGAAGAGGGAGAGTTGAACGTGACAACTCAAATTATTGAAATGGAATCAGAGCTCACTGAGAATGGCAGCTATGAAGGCACTGAGGAAGCGCTGGGAGATCAGGGTCATTTGAATGTGACAAATCCAAGTGTTGATCATTGCACAATGCGCTTTGAGTTGCCAGAGAATAGCAGCCATATGGGTATTGAAGAAGTGCAGGGAAATGAGGGGGATAATACTACTGAAATTAACTTAGAAACTACTGGAACTGAGATCTCTGTCGAACAATCTTATCCAGTAGAGAATGAGGTCAAGTCACTGAATCAGCCGGAGAATGTTATTGTTGAGGCAAGTGAGAATGTACCGCAACTGAAAGAGAAGACACAAACAAAGGTTTGTACCATTACCTTGTTTATTATTCTCCCTTTGTTGATAAATTGAGATTCTTGTTTTCACTGATTGAACATGCTTCAATTATGCAGAATGCAACTATGGTGGGAGACTCCGTGCTGTCAATGAAGAAGAAACCAAAGAGACCATTAACCTTAACGACTAGATTGACAACTAAGAACAAATCATCAAAGTTCAAATCTCGTGTCAAACAGGTGACAGCTCTGCAACCTATGGAGACTGATAAATCTGCTCCAACTAGTAGAAACAATGGAAAAGTCATGATTGACGAAAGGAAGTCAAATCCAAAATCTCGTCAGATGTCAATCAAGTTTTTTTCTCAGAGAGAGGAAACAAAGAAACTAATGTCTCCGATTCTTGAGAAGATAGTGAATTCAAGATTTGTAAGATCCATCACCAAAACATCTAGAGACAGCAAAATTCAACAGACTTCAACTCTGGTGCATTGATTGATCTTTATCCTTAATTTCTCCTACATAGGTTGCTTTTCTGTTATCAACGTAACTCTTTTCTTCCCAATGCAGGCATCGGTGAGTGGGATATCAAAGTGTCCTCCTGAAGCCCCTCAACGAGCAAATAAAAGGTAAACGTACTGTACTGTTTTAGAACTGAAAGAGCATATTCATAAAGACAAGACACAGCATTCAAATGTTTTTCCAGAAGCTGTGACTTTCTTTATTGATGAAGCTCTCAATGTGCATCAGTTATCTAAACATTTTACTGAATGGAACAATCCCTTTGATTGCTTTGATTGCAGGGTTAGAACGAAGCTTGACCAATCATTGTGTAGAAGCAGGAAAGAAGAGGGTGAATCGGTATCACACTCAGGGTGAGATCTTATGGCATCTCATATTTTGTTTGGGAATATGTTGGTTGTTGATAGTTTGATAAGGACTTTCTGATATCTACGAAGGAAAGAATGTTAAGTGTGATTTGTGTTGTTTATATGCATGGTCTTCAAGGTGTGACTTTAATAAAGGTTTCAGTTCTTAAGTGAAGCAAGTATAGAGGCAAATAAAAGGTCATGTTATGTCTTACAAGTTAGTTAGGACATTTTGACTCAAGCTTTTTACCTTTTGGAGCAGAAATCTCAAATCAATAAACAAGCATGGAAATGTAGCATGTTCTTCTCCTACTGTATTTTCTCCGTTCAGCTTAAGGAGTGAAGAAAGAGCAGCAAAGCGAAGAGAGGTACAATCAACGTCTATGTTTCATTTCCTTTTTTCATCTGTTGAATCTGATATTCACTTGTAATCTTTTGCACTTCAGTTCTTTCAGAAGCTAGAACAAAAACTGAACACAAAGGAGGCAGAAAAAGAGCAGCAACAAGCAAAACCAAAGGTTATTCCCATCACTTAATTTCTAGAGGCTATATATGTACACAGATCGATAAGACCACATTTTTTAACAAATGGGCGGAATTGTTCTCATGTGCTTGAGCATAGAAGAAATTGAATTTCTTTTTTAAGGGAGTTCATTTCTCATTTTACAGGCAACTGCCACCAGTAGTTCTAAAGTGCTTATATCAAGAGCTAAACCAAATCCAAGCATTCATCATGAAAGAGAATCATCTAGTAATCAAATGAAGAAGGTAATAAGCAACAACATTTTTGGCGGAACTGGTATCATGTTCATGAACAGGGAAGAAGATTAAATTTCACTTGGCTGTATACTAAGGAAGGAGAGTTGTCTCCTCTTGCAGGGAAAAGCCACCAGTAGTTCTAAAGTGCTTATATCAGGAGCTAAACCAGATCCAAGCATTCATCAGGAAAGACAATCATCAAGTAATCAAATGAAGAAGGTACTATTCTCTTTTCCCTTGATGAGCTAGTTGTTACCATTAGCAACAATCATGTTATGAGCAGGGAAGAAGAATGAATTTTATTTGGCAGTGTACTTATGCAGGAGAATTGTCTCGTTTTGTAGGAGAAAACCACTAGTAGTTCTCAAGTGCTTATAACAAGAGCTAAACCAAATCCAAGCATTCATCAGGAAAGAGAATTATCAAGTAATCAGATGAAGAAGGTACTCTTCTCTTTTCCATTGACAAGCTAGCTGTTACCCTTAGTTGTGCAAGGTTGTTGAATCAATGAGACTGAATCACTCTCATGTGCCAAAACAGGGAAGAAGATTTAATCTCCTTCCTCTGTGTTAGAATGTCTAAGTGAAACGTATATGTCTAGATTCATACATGTCTAGGTTGATTATACTTAATATAGAAAATCATACAAAATGTATACATAGCTTAAGACTCGTATGTAAGGAGCAACACCTCTTGTACATTATTAATCAAGTCAATGAGAATTCTATTTCCATTGGTATCAGAGTTTCTATGATCTTGGTAGAGACTTGTATTGCTGTCCACAGGCAGTACCGGTCAACATTATACTGCATGCTGAGCCAGTGTAATCTTCTTTTGTTCTTCCTTTTGGTGCCTGAAGATGCTCCCTCTATCCGGCAACCAGTGGTCCAGTCACTGGATGACCGTTAAGGCACCGCTCCTCTAGGATCATTTAACCATCCTTCTATTTATGGCGATCGATGTTATTTTACTTTTTACGTGACCAACCCGTTCCTCTAAATCTTGAATTCTTGTCATTCTTCTACTAATTCACCCTCTATCCGGCGACCGGTAATCCAATAACTGGATGGCCGTTAAGGCACCGCTCCTCTAGGATCATTAAACCACCCTTCTCTTTATGGCAATCGATGTTATTTTACTTTTTACGTGACCAACCCTTCCTCTAAATCTTGAATTCATGTCATTGTTCTACAAAGTCAAGTTACGTCAATAATATTTCTGCATATTTGCAACATGGTATCTCTTTTTAGTGATTGAGAATAGATTCCTTTTTGTGAGTAATACAAGAAGCACTTTTGTTTGTCAGCCAACGCATTCCGAATGAATAGAATTCCAAGACTGTTCCAAGATTGTAAAGATTTCAGTGTCAATTACTTGTGTTTTCAAAATAAGCAAACGCAACTTGATTTTTTCTCTCTGAGTTTGAAGAGAACATGTTAAATGTCAAGTGAATATATTTCTATCTACACACATCTAGATTCATTGTACTTGAATAGAGAAAATCGTACATAATTCTTACATAGCCTCAGATCAAACCAATGAGAAGTTCTTCTTTTTTCACAACAATATGCTTTCCTGCTTTGAAAACATTCCTTTGGAGTCAAGGGTCTACTAGAAACAGTAAGGTTTGCATACATCCTACCCTATGTAGACCTCACTTGTATTATTACGCTGGGTATGTTGTTGTTGTTGTAATATGCTAAGGAAAGAGAGGTATCTCATTTTGCAGGAAAAAGCCACAACTAGTTCTAAAGTACTAACAACCAGAGCATCAAAAGCAAGCATTCATCGTGAAAGAGAACCATCAAGTATTGCCCTTAATCATCAATCAAAAGCTAATTTAAATGCAAGCATTCATCGTGAAAGAGAATCATCAAGTAATCAAATGAAGAAGGTACTTTCCGTTTCCATTGATAAAAGTAGATATTACCATATGTAATTGATAGAGATTTGCTTCCTACTAGATCTCAAGGACACTAAGATAAAAGTTCTTGTATGCTGCTAAATAAATGGCTCTCACCTTTATCTATTTGTGGCTTGCAGATGCCGCAACAACCTTGCTCACCTAAATTCAGTGGGAAGCCAGTGTCAGAAGTCTTAGACGTCAAACCTCGACAGCTTTGGAGGCTTTCAGGGAAGCCTGAGGGAACAAAAGATGTTAAAAGGGAAAACAACCTTCCAAGGCTTTCAGGGAAGCCTGAGCGAACAAAAGATGTTAAAAGGGAAAACAACCTTCCAAGGCTTTCAGGGAAGACTGAGGGATCAAAAGATGCTAACAACCTTCCAAATCATTTCCCAGTGAAAGGTAGATCAGACAATCCCAAGTCATTTATCTGTGAGAGTATGTTGGAAAATGCTTCTCCAAATATCCAAGTTTAAGACAGACTGCTGCTGATCCATAAAGAGAGCATTTTCCCAACATTTAACGAAATGCTGCTGCTTTTCAGTTTTGAAGTTTCAGGGGCCACATATGTGTGCATACAGGCTGTTAAGACATTGCTTCAAATGTCTAATACAATAATAGGGTGTCCAGTTTGTGTTACTACTCTAGTGGTGAAATTCTGCATGTTCCGTATATCAATATTTCCTATTGACATAACAACGGAATGTATTATATGAACGTTTGGTCTTGTCTGAATTTGTAAACTTCAACAATATTCCTATATATGCAACTAGTACAGAATAATATTTCTCCCAAGAGTTTGTCACAGAACCAAACTCCAGCAGTTTCCTTTGAAATCTTGTAAAGCATCATGGTATGACTTGTAAAGTCATAAACCCTTTTTGGATATAACAATTTTCATAGGGATTATTAGTGTTGCAGCTTGATAGTTGCAACTCATGGCCTCACAAGGGTTGAGCACATTTGCATGTTCCCTTACTAAATCTACTTACAATACCAGATAATTAAGCATGCTTTGACTAGTATGTTGTTCAAGAAGCTTACTTATTGTGCTAAAAATTTACCAATGCACTCAAATACATTTTTGTGAAGAGATGATGATCTTTCACCAAAATCAAGCTAAGCTACCCCCCTACCCCCCCCCCCCTCATGAGAAGCTATCTAGCATTCCAGTTGTTGATGAGCAATGCAATGCATATATTGTCTACCATCTAAAAGCTTCCCATGGGATAAAGGTTAGATTATGAACAGACCTTGGTCTATCACATTACCTTCCAATGAATCAATTGGATACTCATAATCAAACCTCAATGTATCATACAAGTATGTTGGAACTCCAGATATGGGTTGTGGATCATTGTAGTCAAATTGTTCTATGTTCGGAAGACCATTATTAGCTAGAAAACATTCCCCTTGAGTAGAAGCACCACAAATCTCCTCACTTACAGATGCAACAATTGATCCACTTCTTAAAGTTAGATTTCCCCAGTTTGATTGTGGACCATTGACTACATTGTGACTCGTCGTTCTCCATGTAGTACTTGGCATTTGCTCAAGAGTGTGAAATTTTGTTTGTTGATGGTTCACAGGTTGAAACAAGTGAACATTACTTTCTACTGGAGAAAACTTCCCTACTCCTTCATTTTTGGTCTTGAAGAAAGAAGGCTTATTTTTTGTACCCGGATGTCTGTCCCTTTCTTCATGAGAAGGTGTATGGTTGACAAAACAAGTCTCTTGTGTGCGATCAACTGGTATTTGATGAGAAACCACAGGCAGCGGCTGGTGACATAACCCATTAGCTGACCGAAAATGTGGTTTAAAGTCTTGCTGCTTGTATTGACGTTGTGGAGCTTCTTCAGTTGAGCAATATGGAGTGGGTACCTTAGCACTTTTTACATTAGTATTGACCAATCCAAAGGAATCGTTGAGGCCTATCTTTGAACCAGTAGTCTGAGAATCAAAGTTATCTTCAACCACAGACCTCGGCTCAGCCGCTGGCACTGAAACAACACCCTTTACCTTGCTCTCACATATGTTGGATTTCCCATTTTGAACAATAGCTTTGTCTCCAGAAACACAACCATACTTGTCATTTGTAACATCAGTGCACGCATCCAATGGCTGAAGGCTGAGACTAGAACAAATTTCTTTAGAAGAAAAATCCGGATGCTTCGTCCCACCAAATGAGTCTTTAGCTTCATCTTCTTTCTGCAACCTAGTCAAGTAGAGGCGATACTTCTGCAAGAAAATGATATTGTTAAGAGAACTTTTTCACCATTCAATTTATGAAACTTCAACTTTTCAAAGCAGAGAAGATCATTCACATCAATAAGTAAAATAGATACTGTTTCTTGAGGTTTCAAACTCTAGTCATTAAGACTACTCTGAATGCAGAGTAATGTGTGACGCATTATACCTAACCTTTTAACTTGATTTCAATCTCAACAAAGCCCAAACTCTTCTTTTTTTTAGCTCAAACTAATGTGAGGATACTTGCCATCCTTTCTTTTATTTATCTCTAATCACACAAAATATCTCATTAGTTGAAATCCTATGGATCTAAATGCAGGTACCTTTTCACTATCTGGATCTGATTTTATGTTGGAGGCAACTTGGAAGAAACAGCTTAACCAAATCTGGTAGCAAGTGAGTATATGTTGGCAACACATGCCAATATCCCTCATAAAAACACAAGTTGTAAGAATATTTACCTGTAAGTGGCTAGCAACATTTTCTCTAGTCAACCATGGGATACCCATCAAGTCAAGAATCTTCTTGGGACCAACTTCTACCATGCATAAAGAAACATTATCACAATCTCCAAGAAAATAATTATATGGATAGAAATGAAGATGAAAGGAGCTAAAGTTTTGGTCTTTTATCATTTGGTGTAACTTGAGAGTAAACAGAAATTTCAATGAACTTACTGTCAAATCCAATCTGGTTTACAGCTTTGACAAATTTCTGATGAAGATCTACAGTCCAAACTACTCTAGCTTTCTTCATAGAAGAAGAATCAACACATCTTGAATCGGACATTTCTCTTTCATCGTGCTTATTCTCAAAATCTTTTCTCTTCTTTCCTGAAAGGATTTCAGCTCCATTAAGCATCCACACTTCATCATATTGGTCCAATTCATGATTTCCAATATCCCTTGCCTCCTGCATCTTTTTTCTGAGTACATGCTGCCATATGTTTCTAAGTTCTTTCATCCGTATAGGCTTTAAAAGATAATCGCATGCACCATGTTGAACACCCTTCATCACCCTGCTTGTTTCACCATCCACAGACATCACTGGAAAGGTATTTTGAAAAATCAGTGCAATTGTAATGGACAAAAGTGAAGTAGCCAATTAGTATTAGTCCAAAAAAAGACTTAGTAACTCTTGAATGAAAGAGAACTGACTTATGACAGGAAGATCCATCTCAAGTCCAACATGCTCCAAAAGCTTAAATCCATCCATGTCAGGCATGTTAACATCACTGATCACAATGTCAAATCCATCCTTTCTCTCTCGGAGCACATACAAAGCCTCTCGTGCTAGACCACATGTCGTCACTGAAAGAAACCAGTAATAAGGTCTTCAGAAACCAAAGATTGCAACTATAAAAATTAGAGATAAATGGATCCACTTTACGCTAACAAGTAGTCATTGATATCTTTGTTGTGTATCAAACATCGACAACTCAAGCATAAAATCTAGATATTTTATTAAGACATGAGTAATTACAAGCAATTAACTCATAAGCAACAATATGCTCTCTGCCTCAGCACCAAAATAATAAATTGAAGAGACAAGACGCCTGTTGGGATCTTACAGAGAATCCACATTGGTTCAAAGCAGTAAAAGTTCAGTAGAAGCTATAAGCTTAAGACTGCATTTTATCGCTGCAGCATCCAAACCAGAAACACGATGCACAGCAAATTATAAATGACCTAACTCCTGAGTTAGAAAATAAAATTGCATAATAAAATCATGAGAATTTGTAAAACTGCTTACTCAAAGATAATCAGAAATCATCAACTGATATTAGTGGCAAAAATAAGGTTATCTTCATAAAGGAGGAGTTCACATGCCACAATTTATAGCACTAACTTCAGAACTTCACTAAATGCAACTCCAACTTGCTACAGACCAATTAAATTATAACTTACTACTTTTTTCACTCAAGCATGACCAAGTGCAGAACTCAAAGGGATATATTTACATCCACAAAGAGATGAAACAATTCAATGGAGCTACAAAACAAAATGTAATATTTTATAGTCTGCCCAAAAATAACATCAAAGATGATTTACTTTTATTATATTTGTAGACAAAATAGGATGTCAATAATTGAGGGGTCAGTCTAAGAATCCTGAGAATTAATTTTATTTTTCCCCCTTCTTTTTGATGCCTCCATGAGTTTGGCCTAAGGGGGAAAAGAAATATCATTTGAAGTAGTATTTAAACTTTGCAGAAACAACAATCTACAAAAAACTTGTTTTACTTTTTTGATCCACTCTTCCATTCTAACAATCAACATAATAGTTCTGTAGTAACTTTCCCTAAACAGTAAGGAACTTTTCACATGCACATAGAAGGCATCAAAATTCCGAAAATGAAAAAAGAACAATCTTTTTCCAAAAAAAAAAAAGGAACAAACATCAAATATAGCCTTAAAATCAAGCTAAGAAGATGAACTATAGTAACTAGAGTTCAATCTTGATCATCCAACAAAGTAAAAAAAAAAAAATGAGTAAAAAGGGTGTCTTTTTCAAGTGATAAAAACAGAATTTAAGCTGGAAAAATCCAAGGTTATGCAACAAAGTTGTAAAAAATGGTGTCTTTTGCAGCTAGAAAATCCAAGAAACAAAACAAATGAAAAAAGGGTGTCTTTTTCCAAGTGGTAAAAACACAATTCAAGCTTGAAATCCAAAATTATGCAAGGAACAAAACAAAACAAGTATAATCAACAAAATCAAGAAAAGGGTGTGTGTAAAAAACCTTGATAAGAACACTTCTTAAGCATTTTTTCAAGAATCTTCAACCAAGTAGGATCATCATCAACAACAAGAACCCTTAAACCAGCTGGAAAAGTATCAGTTCTTGGAGAAGAAAACCCAGCACTGGTTTTACTATTCTCCATCATAAAAACAGAAAGATTCTGGGGAAAAAAAGTAGTAGATCTTACTAATAATAAGTATATATAAATAGGAATAAACAGAAGTTATAATCTTATCAACTCTGTTTTTTGTCTTGTGTTTTTATGTGTGATGTGTATGAGAGAGAGAGAGAGTGAGAGGGACACACTTTTTAAAAAAAAACATGCTTTTAAAAATATATAGTGATGGATGAAACTATCACTATTTGGCATTTGCCGCCGGCTACTACTTCTCTCGTTATAACGGTTCATATGAATTACAGCCTCCCTCCTAGTCCTGTGAGGCAGTTTAAGAAAGAATGACCGATAAAATTTGTGATTCAAAATGAATAATAAAATTTTTATAGTTGTATATTATTTTAGTAAGGGTATAATATATATTTTATAGTTAAATTGATACTTTTATTTAATATAAAAATGTGTCATTATTTTTTAGACGGACTAAAAAGGAAAGTAAATCACATAAACTATAATAGATGGAGTAATATTTCTTAATAGGTGTCGTTTTATATTAGTTTTTCATTTTCTCCGTTATATGCTTTAAAGAAATTATAATACGAAAAGTAAATTTTATTAATTTGCTCTATGTTTATATATACTAGAAGCAAAGAAGGTAGTTGTTAAAGAATGACAAAAGTCTCACATCGTTGATTAATGAGATGGGTGTCCCCTTATAAGACTTGGTAATCCTCCTCCCTTTGAGCTAACTTTTAGGGTGTAAGTTAGGTCTAAGTCCTAATTTAACAGTATTTTATCCTAGATTGGTAGAGAGCAAAGACTAGGAGAAGAGACGAAGGAACACGGTAACTTATAAGGTCACTAAACGTGAATTAGGTTATGGTGGTAAATGGAAGCTTTTGAATGTTTTGTATGTCCAGCTAGTGGACAAAGGTAAGGATAAAAAGTTGTACAAGCTCATCACGGCGAGAGTTAAGAGAGAAGAAGGCTTGAGACTTGGATCAAGTGAAGTAGATCAAAGATAAGGACGATAAAATATTAGTGGAAGAGGCATACATTAGACGAAGATGACAAACACATTCTCATAGACTCTTAAATGAAAGGGGTAAGGACATCGTGTTGGGTGATCTAGAAAACTTGGAGAGTCAGCGAGATTTTAGTTATTTGTAGGTGTTTTAAGTTTGAGGAGGTTAAGGGTGTTGTGCATAAAATGAGTCGGTGTAGAGTGATCGAATCGGATAAAAATTTTATAGAGTTTTATGAGACCATCTCGAATTTGGAGTCTTGATTAGGTTGATTAATGTCATTTTTGAGAAAATTAAAATGTCTGACGAATGAAGGTACAATACAATATTTTCGTTATACAAAAGCAATGACAATATTCAGAACTTCTACAATTACAAGGGTTTTAAGTTGTTGAGTCACACATTAAAAGTTTCGAAAAGGATAATGGATGTAAGAATGAGGAAGGATGTGTCCGTTTTTGAGAACCAGTTTGGATTCATACCATGGTGTTCAACTATTGAAGGCATTCATAAGGAGAATAATAGAGAAATATAGAAAAAGAAAAAGGAATATGCATATATCGTTCATTGACCTTGAAAAGACTTACAACAAAGTCTCGAGAATACCTTTGGCGATGTTTGTCGTTTAAAAGTGTTGTAGTGAGTTGCAATAGCATGATAGAGGCATATATAATGGATTCAAGACTCAAATAAAAATAATGAAAAGAAACCTGGAGCACATTCTAGTCGAGATAAGGTTGTATTAGGGGTCAGCGTTGAACCTGTTTCCATGAGCCTTGGTGCTGGATAAATTGACGTGTGACATATTTAGGGTAGGGTGCATTGGTGTAGGATATTTGCATATGATATTATTTTGAGCAAGGATACTCGCATAAAAGTTAACAATAGATTAGACGTGTGGAGACAGACTCTGGAGTTTAAAGGTTTAGGTTGAGCAAGACCTAGATAGAGTATTTAAAGTGTAAATTTAATGATAAAACACATGAGGCGGGTGCGGAAGTGAAACTTCAAACACAATTTATCGCAAAGAGAGAAAGATTTAAGTATTTGGGGTCTATGATCCAAGAAACTAGGGAGATCGATATTAATGTCACACATCGTATTGGTACGACATGGATGAAGTGAAGGCTGGCATTCGATTTCTTGTGCGACAAGAAGGTACCACCAAAACTTAAAAGGTAGGTTTTAAGGAGTGGTGATTAGACTTACTTTGTTGTATGGAGCAGAGTGTTGGCCAACCAACAACTCCTAAGTTCAGAAGATGCATGTGGAGGGAATGAGAATATTGAGATGAATGTGTGGGCATACTAGCAGCAGTAGGATTAAGAATAAGGATATTGGAGACAAAGTGGGACTGACCTCTGTCGTAGACAAGATGAGGGAACGGAGACAGAAATAATTTGGACATGTGAAAAAGAAAATGTGTGAATGCCCTAGTAAGGAGGTATAAGAGGTTGGATATAGTAGGGTCGAGAAAAGGCAAAGGTAAATCAAAGAAGTATTAGGAAGAGGTCATTAGGCAGGATATGATGCATTTTAGCTTACTGAGGACGTGAACTTAGATAGATGGTATGGAGATTGCGAATAAGGGAAGAAGGTGAGTAGGTAGTTGAGATTGTCTTATTTATAGCCTATTCATATCTTTGGTTTGGTAGGAGTTTAAAGCTCTTTGTTGGTCATAGTATTAGTGTATTCATGTAGTCTTTAGTTTTTAATATCTGATATCATCTGCGGTTTACTGTGTTTAGGTGATTGCATATTATTTTATATTACAATTCCTTGCAAATATGTCAATGTATTGGTTTACTGTGTTTAGGTGATTGCACATTATTTTATAGTTACAATTCCTTGCATATATGCCATGTATTGCTTTTCTATCAATTGTCATTTTTTTAGTTACTATTTTAATTTGCTTAAGTCATATGTATTTCGAAAATAGTTTCTCTACTTTATAAAGGTTGTGGTAAGGTATGTCTATATTCTTCCCTTCTCAGAATCACGTTGTGAGATTTCACTGAGTTTATTGTTGTTGTTGTCTATGTATATACATTATCTATTACTATCAAGATTAACAATGAACATACAGTTGAAAATAAAGTGAATAAACAAATATTTAGGATATTATTTTTCAAGAAGATCAAGCTTACTACGGTATATAATTGATTCAACTGTATAATTCTTGACTTTCTCTCTCTAAGATACAACAATCATACAATGTCATACAACTCAAATAACTCTCGATAAGTTGAAAAGTTCAGAAGTCCACCAAAAGAATACCTTCCTTCTATATAAAATGAGACAAGTATTAAAAATACCCCTAAATCGCGTGAATTATTATTAAAAAGTATTCATCCAAATAATATTTCCTACTAATTCCTTAATGTTTATCAATTTCGTATAAAATACATAAAACCAGACAAATAAGAGCCCACATTTGAAATTAAACCACGTGAAATGGAAGGGAATCAGATGACTAAAATGTTTTCAATTTTGAAACATTAGAATTTATAAACCGTATCAATTATCATGATCAAGTGAATTTTCTAATGTAGTAGTTTTCAGTCACATCATGATACTGTGCTTGGCGGAATAAAATTGAATTAAATTTTGTTTTGGAGTGACTTAGATTAGCTAAGTAAATTTTGATTAGAATTGTCTAATAATGTTAGATTAGTATTTGTTTATTTTAAGTCTGTTTGATCAAATATTTAAAAATTAATTTATTTTAAAAAATAATTTATGTTACTCCTCAAAAGTAGAGCGGTCAATATGGGTTAGGCTAGTTGGACCGGCCTAACCTAACTCGTGATTTGATAGGGGTGGACTACGATTTTTGAAGTCCATTTAAGAAAAGAGTTTTTCAGCTCGACCTTAATAAGTCTGTCAATTTGTGGGGTTTGAGAAATATGAATAGGGTTAGCTTTGTGGACCAAATAAAAAATAATTAAAAATTAAAAATAAAATAGAATATTAAAATTAGCAAGAGTCTAAACTCAAAATATGTTTAAAGTTTGAAAAATTACAATTTCAATATAAATTACGTTTATAAAATATGCACTACATAAAATAAAAACTACCTAAATTTCTAGGGTATCACTACATAGGTCATAGCCTATGAATATTATCAGTTTTTATGTTTTATTATGATCATTTGGAAACAATTAGATTAAATTTCTATTTAGTTATTTATGCTTTTAGTTAAATCAAACTTAATAAATATTATAACGATAATTTTATTTGTGGATTTGATTAACAAGTAGTAACACTAACACCATGTAATATTGTCTATCAATATTTATGATAATAATTTTAAATTATAATTTAATTTAAAAATTATAAAAAAATATAGTTTTAAGAAAAGAGGGTCAGCTCGTAGCCCATGTACTTATGGGCTGGACCGACCATTTTTTGATCCACATCAATAATGGACTAACCTGACTTGGTCTGTAAAATTTCATAGCCTGTATAAATTAACCCAGATGAAATGGGTCAACCTGTATTGACAGTTCTACTCAAAAGCACTCATTTTCTTTCAAAAACTTGATGAAACACCTCGTTTAAAATAATATAAAATTAAAACACTTTGCCTCTCTAGAACTTGATCAAATAGGCTATTAATTAGTTATTTTCTTAAACGTGTAATTTTGTTACCTAGTTCAAGGATTTATACATTTTCTATCATACTTCTCTAAAATGTGAACTTTTTACAAGACTACAAAAATGGAACTAATTTATTTTACGGATTTTTTTTTTTTAATTATGTGTCTTGCACATGGCCATTTGATTAATTAACCATATTTAAGATTCTAAATCTACTTTTATAAATCATTTGAGCGGATACGTATATCAAAAGATTAATTAATTTTAGTGAGTTGAAACAAAAGAAACCTACTCTTGTATTATATTATATTTAAAAAAAAATATGCATATTTGAGGTAAGACTTAAAAGAGAGATTTTGGGGCTAATGGTTCTTTTTCTTTCTAAAAATAATTTATGAATGAAAATACATTTTGATTCCGTTAAAAATGATTATGAAAAAAGGACCATGTGAGTTTTTTTGGTAAAAAAGATTAATTGATGAGTTTAATAAAGAAGGGTCCCCAAAATTTAATTAATGAGTTTAATAAAGAGGGTCCCCGTTATATATATATATATATATATATATATATATATATATATATATATAAACATTATAAAATTACTTCATATCTATTTTGATATAAAAACAGAACTTGACTTATTTTAAGTCAAACTATATAGTGTTTGAATAATATTTTTAAAATATTTAAAACTAAACAAGCTAGGTATTAAAAATGTAACATTTAGAAAAGTAGGGTGAAAGCCTTTTGTTTTTGTTTGGTTTAATTGACAATTCACTTATTTAGATAATTCATATTTACATAGCATATGATTCATTTCAAAAAATTGTTCTGTTTCAATAGATTTTTTTGTTTAGAATTTGAAATTAATATATAATTGTGATTTTTGAGAAATCAATTCAATATAAAAAAATTGAAAATGTACATGATTTTTTTTTTCTTTTCCACTTAGAACAAGACTCTCTCTAAAGATTTTGATGGTCCAAAATATGAATAGATTAATTAAGAATATGTTCGGTAGAAAGAAAAAAATAATAGAATTCCTAATTCTGTCATTTTCAAACATTATAAATATTATAGCTCAAAGGTCAACTAAAAAGAGACATATTTAGGTAAGAGAAAATTGTGTTAAGACTGCCTATCTTTAGGGATTTATATATTTAAAACATGAGTAAACAAAACAAAAAAAAGCAAAGGAATATATTTTCCCCAAATTTGTAATTTTTATACTTATATTTTGGTGTTTGATAAACAAATATCTATTCAATTAAAGTAATCATATATAATTTAGATATGAACTGAGAGTGAGAGTGTAATGGGGGGTTAGGAGTGGGGTCAGGTGTTGGGGTGATGACTCAGGTGCGGAGCCACCTTGGTTAAAGGGAGTTCATTCGATGGAAAATTTTATTATTTACACATGATTAAAATAATATTTTATGTATGTACAGTTGATGTCGAACATCCTTCGGCTATTCCGTGTGTCTATTTTTATAAATTTTGAACCCCCTTATTAAAAATTCTATCTTCACCACTAATGTTGAGATTATCGCGGTAGAGTTAATTATTACAGTAGATTATTTATATGTCATGAATAGGAGTGTTCAATTATTTTAGCTCAAAAACAGTAAATTGTATTAAATTCTACATTTAGTATGTTTAAATAGTATTCTATACAAAGTTCAATAAGCAATAATAAAATCTTGTACTTATTGACTAATTTTCAGAATTAGCCTTTGATGGATTAGGATTGAGCACAGTGTTAAAAGTGAAAAAAAAAAATCCTATATTATATGAAACTTATTTTTCCTACGTCTAAAAGCTTTTATATCCTTAAATAAATATTTTAAAATAACTTAACCAATTAAATACAAAAAAAAAAAATCCACAACATTGTCCAAAAAATATTATCAACCAAACCACACTCAGAGAACAAAAAGATTCATTGAACTTGTGTGTATTTAGTATTACACTAATGCATGTTTGACCTACAAAGGTTAGTTAATGTTGGCCAACAGCACTTATTATGATTATGACTCAACATAAAATGGAGGGAGATTTTCTTTTCATATACGACATTATCCTTGTCTATTTTTAATTTGTTATGTTTTCTTATTTAAAGTTAAATGATAAATACTTCGATTAATATTTTACGATATATAATTTTTATCATATTGACATATAAAAATGTTGCAATTTACAATATTTTTTATATAGTTTTTGAATATCTAAATTTATTGTTTAAAGTATTAAATTAATGCAATTTAATTTCACTTTAAAAATTAGTCAAATTGATTTTCGAAAAATGCAACATTACATGACAATTAAAAGCAGACAGACAGAGAGAGCAGTGATGTTTTATTTTACTCGATTCAGGTTGATTTAATATGATTTTTAAAAAAAATTTAATTATTATTTTTACTAAAAATAGTATAACAATAATTTATTAAAATAAATTGAAAATGATAATTTTGAGCATAAAGTAACATATATGTTGCAACTTTAATTTCTATAAAGAGTATCATGTCCACGTGTATTTACCAGAAATGTCAAAATATACTTTATTATAAAATGCCTAATAAGGCCAGCTTCAATAATTTCCATTTATTTATGAATTCAATCGCTTTGAAGAAGTACGGTTTAAAATAAAATTTTAATTTTTTCTTTCCATTTTACAAAAGCTCACTATAAAAATAAATAAATAAATAGAATTAGCGACAACATGTTTTTAATAATTCTTTTTCAAAATCTAGCACTACTTCATTGTTAAATAAGATTAATAACAAATTTCATTGCTTAACCAAAAAAAAAGCTATAAAATTTATCTATCGTTACTTTTTCAATTAAATTAGTTTTCAGTTGACGCCAAGATATTAGTGCTCCAAGGCTTCAAGCACCTTCATTTTTTAAGGAGTTCGTGTTTCGTATATTCATAGTATAAAATATATACCAATATAATAATTTTAAAAATAAAGTAATCACCTATTATAATTGATTAAGTTGTACTGATAATATAAAAGTTTTTTGTAATATATATTTAAAATAACAAATTTTAAAAACTTATAACCATGTAATTGATATTATAACATTGTCTATAATCATAGAGTAGAAGTTTTATGAATCTTAAATTTTATGTACCGTCAAATAAGTTCACGTAAATCAAAAGGAAATGAATATATTATTATTAAGCTTTTTCCTAAGTACTTTTAAGCATATCATATAAACATAATGCTAAACTTTATATATATAAATTTATATACGACATGTTAGTGTCTACTTGTTTAACTTTATATACTTAATATAATATATAACTGTCTGCTTATGCATATTTAAAATTAAGGTATAATACATAAATATGTCCTTTAACTTGGCTTCAAATTACATTTATGTCCTTCAACTTTAGATGTGCACAAATATACACTTAGGGTGTGTTTGGTATGAAGGAAAATGTTTTCCATGGAAAATGTTTTCCTAGAAAATATTTTCCTGGAAAACAAGTAGATTTTGGACTTATTTTCTCATGTTTGGTTGGTGAGTAGAAAATATTTTCCGGAAATTATTTTAGTTTTTATTTATGAATGAAAAATATTTTGAGAGACATCTTTTAATTTAACTAGAGTAAAAAATAATTTATAAAATTGAAAATATTTTTTAAAATTAAAATTATTATTTTTGGGTGGTGGGGGTGGGGTGGGGGTGGGTGGGAGTAGTGGGAGGAGGGTAGGAGTGAAAAAATAAAAATTTGGAGTTGATAGTATTTTAAAAAACAAAATTAATTATTTTGGGGTTGTGGGTGGGTGGGCTGCCCGGGGGAGGGGGGGTTAGAAGTTTTAAAAAAAAAATTTAAAGTTGAAAATATTTTTAAAAAGCAAAATTAATTTTTTGGGGAGGGGTTGTGGTTGTGGGGGGGGGGGCTGGCCGGGGGAGGTCAGGGATCGGGTGAAAAAAATAAAATTTTGAAATTGAAAATATTTTTTTAAAATCGATGTTTTTTCCCCAAAAAAATGTAATTTGAAATTGAAGGAGAGTTTTGGAAAATGTTTCCTTAATTTTTGAAGGGAAGTCATTTTCCTTAATTTTGAGAAAAATGAGTTGATTTGAAAAATATTTTTCAAAACTTTTGTCCCAACCAAACATGAAAAAATTGGAAAATATTTTCCAGAAAATGTTTTCCTTCATACCAAACACACTCTTAAATTTGTATATAGTTGAACAAATAGACATATATGTCCTAAATGACATTCTACATGTCATTTTTTATCCAATGTGGTGTCATACATGTATTATGTCATGTAGAACTGATGTGTCTACTTGTTCAACTTTATACAAGTTTAAGTGTTTACTTGTATACATCTAAAGTTGAAGGACATAAACGTAAAATAAAGTTAAATTAAAAAAATACATTTCTGTATTATGTCTAAAATTAAATAGTACCTTTATATAGTAATGTGTACTTTTATTGTTCCCCAAATGTGTGAAGTTCAAGTGCCACTAAATCCCCAATTCTTTTTGCCAATAAACAAAGATGTAATTTGGTGTAGTACACAACCAAACATTTTCTCAAGTCATACAACTTTCCTCCCACCATGATTTTCCAAACTTTTCCTATCAACCAATCTTATTTCAACAAGTGTAAAAACTCACTTAAGCACAAAGCTTAATTCACCAATCCTTCTTCAACTAATGTAATAACTCACTTTACCTCAAATCTAATCAACACCATTTTTCAAATCCTTGTTGACATCAACCCATACATATACAAATGCAAAAACTTATACTATATTCATACTAATTTATCTGTCTCAGTTTATTTGATAATAATAAATTCTTTTTTTACATATCTTTTACACATTTAAGTCAAATTTAAATCTCAAAACGCGACTAATGCCGGTAAAGACTTTAACACTCTTTATTAGTATCAATATTTAATGCCGCTAAAAATTATTTTTGTTATAGTGAATATAACATGTTCTTCTACAACCAACTTCTTATTGGGTTCTGAAGGTGATTAAGCCGTCAGAATCATTATCGTCATTTTATTTGTCATAGGAAGTTACTCTCACCTTTTTTCAGTATATACCTATATATATATATCAAATACATTTTTTTCTTTCTTAATTACATGCTAAAAGGGAAAGTTAAGGGACTTTCAGTCTGGAGTATCAATCTTTGAATTTGTTTTAGTGTAACTAACATTTTGAAAAGAAAAAAAAAATGAAAGAAGAAGTCATAATTTATTTTTCTTAAATAGTATACCTTTTCATCTCTAATTAGTGGGTATATTAGGTAAGTAATTAAAATGCTTCAAAAGAGATAAAAGAATTACTATTTGAATAAGTACTCTTATATTTCCGATTATTAAATATCTCAAATTATTAATGTTTAGTAAGCACACCTGTCAATTTTATATTAACTGAGAAATTGTTCATCTATTAAGAAAATATATAAGGACATAATTTAAACTATGTTTTTGTTATTATTATTATCTTTTTGTACTTACAATTGATCTCGTAAAAAATATAAAACTTTATTAAACAAAAGAATAAATAGGAAAAAGAAATTCAAACGTCAGAGAAATTTTAAATTATTTTAAACAATGAAACAAACACCAAAATACAGTTAATATAAAATATATGGAAAGTACCTTTTAATTATTTTATTTCTTAGTTTGGAAGGAAGACGGTTTACTCAACTTTCATGGAAAAAGAAACTTTATTTTATGAATCCGTACAAAGAAGGTGGTAATATTTAATCAATTAAAGTTGTATATGTAACCAATCACCAACTTGATATTTAATTTGTTGTTCTTTCGTTTTCAAATTATCTGTTGCGTTTAAAATTGTTTAAAATTTGATTAAAAAATAATACTCTATTTTATTTAATTGTAATTGAAATTTCAAAAAAAAATAATTGATTTTATTAAAAACAAATTCAAAAGTTGAATCAAATTGATAAAATTATGTGTAGAAAAACTATTCTATCTCTAATAGGCTGATGGACTTTAACCTTAAAACTCATTTGTTAAAAGAAAGTCATGAATCCAAACCTATTTATTCAAAAAAGTAACTATAAGATTATATATATTATTAATTTTGTTCATTTAATTAAAGATATAAATTTTGAAGATGTTTTTTTTTCACGATTCAAAACACAATAAAATATTAATAACATATTTTAAGTTAGAAAATGATGAACATCTCTTTTCTAATGGTAGGAAAAATAAAATAGAGAAACTAGGCATCTCAAAAATCGAAAAAAAAAATAAACCAAATCGATGAATATGAGTATATTTTATTTGTTTTGATTTTAATAAATAAAAAGGAATTAAATAAGGAAAATATTAATAAAATATTAACAAAGAGGAAACTTTGATTGTTATAACCTTATGTATATTTTAAGACATACTTTTTCTATATTAAATATTTTAATTTTATTGAAGTTTTTGTAGACCTTTTTTCTTTTGGGGGGGGGGGGGTTGAATCATTTTCATCCTCATTCTTCTATCATTTTGCCTTACCCAACCAAAACAAAAGGGATAAAAAGAAAGTTTTATGTGGCCATGATATATATATATATATATATATATATATATATATATATATATATATATTCCCTTGTCAACTTTGCCCCACTCCACTTATTTGTCACTTATTTGACATATACATAGCTAGTGATAATAAGTTTGTATTGTGGAAACAAAAAATAATCATAGACGTGGCTACATTTAGAGTGGGCATACAGTATTACGATGGAGATCGACGATGACCAGGGGCGGAGCTACCCTTAATGAAGGGGGTTCATTCAAACTCCCTTCGGCGGAAAACTATATTATTTATATATGGTTAAAATAAGTTTATATGTATATACAGTAGATGTCGAACCCCCTTGGCTACCTATTTCTACAGATTTTGAATCCCCTTATTGAAAATCCTGGTTCCGCCTCTGATGATGAATGGCACTAATGATCGAGGAAAAACATCTATATAGGTTTTGTTGATTGAGTATTTAGACTTTAGAGGAGAGAATGACTGGTGCACATGGATTCATCTCATTTTAAGATTTACCAAACAATCGGCAGGTAAGAATCCATGATTCAAAATAAGAAGAGCCTATGTATCCCAAGAAAAAATAAAAGGATGAAAGTATATATATGCCAGATGTATTTGTACGAGATTTTATAAATTATATGGAATTTTATTTGGCGCACACAATAGTATTTTTAAATGGAATATTTTTATTGGACGTAGTACATATAAACAGTAAAATCCACATATATTTATAAAGCAGGGGATATTCTAAACAACACAAAAGAAATATACTAATATTCTTATACTTCAAGTTTATATATTCTATCAAGTTGTAATTCTTAAACATTTATATCAAATCATCTTCGAATTTAAGACAGATCATATCTTATCGAACATCAAGCAACTTGGCTATACTATTTCATTTGATTTACTTTTACTTCGTTATTATTCCCATTAATCTTATTTACAAACATATTTAACTTCTAATACATTAATTTAATTAACAAGAGAAATCAATATGTATGTTCTTAACCTCATATTAAATTAATTGTACAATCTTTTTAGTCATTATTAAAAGACACCTTATTACGAGATTTTAGAGATTATTGAGTACACGGTTAGAATTAATTTTGAATGTCACAAACGAAATTTTTAAAATTTGAAATTTGGCTTGGGATTAAATCATCCCACTATAGCAAGATAATCTATAGCACTATCAGCAGATCGCTATATTGGATTGTTTGCCTTTTATTGTAAGTTTTTTCAGTCAAAGACCTGATCCCTTAACTCGCAATGGACTCAGACAACCAACAAGGTGGCATGAGAAATATTTTAAGCATAAAGGAACCATTAACGTAACACTCGAATATTAGGAAAACTATCGAACTCTAAGAGTATGTTGGTACGAAGAAAAATATTTTCCAATCTTTTCATGTTTGGTTGGGTCAAATGTTTTCCAAATCAAATTAGTTTTCTCAAATTTAAGGAAAATGACTTATCTTCAAAAATTAAGGAAAACATTTTTCAAAGCTCTCTTCTAACTTCAAATTACAATTTTTTTCAGTTAGAAAAGTCAATTTATTTTGTCCCTAACCTCAAACTAGGCCCCCCCACCCCCCACAAAAAAAAAATCAAGCTTGTCTTTAAAAAATGTTTTTAATTTCAATTTTTTTCCCCAACCCTCAACCCTACCACCACCACACCCCAAAAAAAAAAAAAAAAAAAAACTGAGTTTAAGTTTGTTTTTTTAAAAATATTTTCAACTTCAAAATTTCATCTTGTCACCCCTATTTTCGACCAACCCCCTACCATCCCCTCACACTCCCCCCCCCCCCACACACACCAAAAAAAAAAAGTTTATTTTAAAAATTATTTTTAACTTTAGTTTTTTATTTATTTTTCCCTACCCTCGCCTCCCCCCCCCCTCCAAAAAAAAATTTAATTTTTTTAAAAAATATTTCTACTCTAGTAAAAATAAAATATTTCTCAAAAATATTATTTATTCATAAATCGAACACTAAAAATCTTTTCAGAAAATATTTCAACCAAACATAAGAAAATTAGTCAAATTTATTTATTTTTCTAGAAAACTATCTTCCTACCAAACACACCCTAAAATACCAAACCTATGAAATATTTCCTATATCTTTCCAAGTCAACTACTAAGGACCTAAATTTGAACTCCCAAGTACTTTAGTATTTTAAATTGATGTAGTCTACACGAAAGAAAAGAAAAAAGATAAAAGGCAAAATCTTTTTGGATCTTGAGGTTTGTACATACATAGTCTGTCTGTCTGTCTTCATGTATACATGAATAATTAACTAATGGTTTTAACAAATATATGAATGATAATTTGATTTAAAAAATTGTTTAAAACTCAACAAGTATCTAAGGTTCACATGTAGGGTATAAAGAACTTTTTAGAGTGGGGAATGACTATGGGTGGGGGGAGGTGTTATAAAGAAAATGGATGGCACAAAAGAGGAAAATGCCCACTAACAAAAAGAGCTTTTATGTTAAAAGAAGAGTATTATTAGCTAAAGAGGAAAGTGGGCATGATTGGTTATAATTAACAAAATTAGAGGGGGGTAGGAATTAATTAAGTGATGAACTACATTAGTGGATAGTTCCCTTTTTAGTAACTTAATAAAAAAGATTAATCAAAAAACTATTTAATTATGCTATATACATACATACATACAGATATATATATATGATGCTCTCTATCAAGGTCATATGGGATTTTCACTAAACCTATTTTTATTCCTATTAATCTTTAAACTCCCTAAACATGACTAATATTATTTATTTATTCACCTCTTACTGACTCACCACTTAGGGAGGAGCCATTATATCACTATTTTTTTGTTCTCTAGTAATTAATATTGGAACTTCTTGTCTTCTAAAATTATTATTTTTTTCTATGAAAATAAAGGATCGATAGTACACAACTTATATTGTCACTCTTTATTTATTCACCTCTTACTGACTCACCACTTAGGGAGGAGCCATTATATCACTATTTTTTTGTTCTCTAGTAATTAATATTGGAACTTCTTGTCTTCTAAATTATTATTTTTTTCTATGAAAATAAAGGATCGATAGTACACAAACTTATATTGTCACTCTCTTTTTTCTAAGGCGGAACGTAGAAGAGTATTTACTGTGCTTTTGACTAGGAGTTTTAAAAATTATTTACCTTTATGAGACAAATTATTTAACTTCAAAACGTAAAACATATGTAATTCCCATGAAAAATTCCTTTTTAGTAAACAAAAAATAATAATTTAGAAATGCATGAGGATATGAAAATTATGAAAAAACTTGAAATTTTTATAAAATTTCAATAAAACCCTTTGTGATGCTTTCAAAAGTGTCTTGATTTTTTTAAAATGTAATCTTAAAGCTCGCTTACACTAATTAAGTATACTATGAAGGTGAGTGTTAATTCTTGAAACTCTCATTATAGTGGTAAAAAATAGCTTATGAGTTATGCATGTGGCTTCATAAAGATTTTGTCGATCGAGTGTACGAAGTAGAGAATGAAGGGACAATAATTTTTTCCTTTTTCCCAACTTCAAACTATAACAAAAATTTACCATATATAGGAGTTAACAAAGTGAGAGCTTCACGTCCGCACACATAATGCACATTGAAGATGTAATAATAAATAACATAAAAGGCTATTAACTTAATTGCCATATTTATAGCTATTAACTCAATTGTCATATTTTCTTTGTGCAAATAATGCACATTCAATATTTTTTTGATAAATGTCATTAAGAGCAATTAACCAGCTATCATCATATTTAAACAAAACAACCGTTGGCAACGATTGAAAAAAAAAATACTTAATAAAAATTCATTAAGGCTAATATAATAAAGGGCAATAATATATTATTAATATTTTTGACCAACTTTGGTGTGTTTGGCAAGGAAAAAAATGTTTTTCACTAATAATATTTTCTAAGAAAATGTTATCTTAAAAAATAGGTGGATTTCTTATTTATTTTTTAGTATTTGATTAATCATAAGTAAGTAAGAGAATATTATCTCAATATTATGTATAAGTTATCTAACAATACACTATCGAGACGGGGTGAGATGAAGAGTCGGGGTTCCGGAGTGGGGGTGGGGGGTTGGGGATTGGATGGACGGGGAGGAACCAATAAACTTGAGCTTATTTTTTCCATTTTTAAGAGACTTATTTTCCTAGAGAAAATATTTTTCAAAATACCAAATTTAATCGGAAAATATTCGGTAGTTTTCTTCACTATTTGAATCTTTCATATATTATTTCCATTATTTTATTTTGCTTCAAAGTCTAAGTCCAGCATCAATCAAATCGAAAGAAAAAAAATAAAATTTCTCCCTAGTCCATTAAAGAGTATTTGTAATTGTTATAAATCGTCAATAAAATTTTACGTAATTATAACTTGGAATTCAAATAAATGTTTGGTTATTTGTTTTTAACACATTCATTTTTCTTCAATTCTATTTGAATTTGTGTTGTATAAATAGAATTAGTTGGGGTTAATCTAGTACTAATATATCTGTTTGTTAATCCATATACATTTGTTATACTATACTATATATACTTGGTTAATTAAACACCTCCTCTAGATTTTCCAATTTTCTTACTATGCCAACACACATTATTCTAGCAAAGAGGGACATTATATTAAAACACAACTTAATATACATCATCCAATTTATGTATGTTTACTCAATTTCATTCAAATGCTAACAACTCGATAAGATGTAGGTGAAGTTCGACCATTTATCTCAATCATCTGGTAAAATATAAAATGTTAACTGATGAAATCGAAAAAATTATACTCTCTTCGTCCAATAATAGTTGTTCATTATACTAAATTCAACAATACTTGTTTAGTTTAGAAAATCAAGAGATAATTTACCGTTTGTGTCTATTTTACCCTTGCTATTAAATACTAATTATCATCTAATACATTTCTCAAAACATTATATTTAATTTAAGTCAGAGGATATTATAGTAATATTACCCCTATTATTTATTGTTTCTTAAAAGATATGTTAAGTCAATAGTGGACAACTATTTGTTGATTCGAAAGAGTATGTTATAATATTGGCCCCATTTTGTTTTAATATTAAAGAAATCGACTTAAATAGTTTATTTATTTTTAAGCAAAACCTGAATCAAACCGCACCATAAACACCCCTAAAACAAATAGATAGTTCATATATAGGTTATATTGCTATGAATATCTTCATAGGTATATAGCCAATATATCTGTTTGTTAATCCATATACATTTGTTATACTATACTATATATACTTGTTAATTAAACACCTCCTCTAGATTTTCCAATTTTTTACTATGCCAATTATTCTAGCAAAGAGGGACATTATATTAAAACACAACTTAATTACATCCAATTTATGTATGTTTACTCAATTTCATTCAAATGCTAACAACTCGATAAGATGTAGGTGAAGTTCGACCATTTATCTCAATCATCTGGTAAAATATAAAATGTTAACTGATGAAATCGGAAAAATTATACTCTTTTCGTCCAATAAAAGTTGTTCATTATACTAAATTCAACAATATTTGTTTAGTTTAGAAAATCAAGAGATAATTTACCGTTTGTGTCTATTTTACCCTTGCTATTAAATACTAATTATCATCTTATACATTTCTCGAAACATTATATTTAATTAAGTCAGAGGATATTATAGTAATATTACCCCTATTATTTATTGTTTCTTAAAAGGTATGTTAAGTCAATAGTGGACAACTATTTGTTGATTCGAATTAGTATGTTATAATATTGGCCCCGTTTTGTTTTAATATTAAAGAAATCAACTTAAATAGTTTATTTATTTTTAAGCAAAACCTGAATCAAACCGCACCATAAACACACCTAAAACAAATAGATAGTTCATATATATGTTATATTGCTATAAATATCTTCATAGGTATATAGCCATAGCTGGAAAAATATTCTATCAAATGATTATTATGTCCTTAAAAGTACATTAGGACAACCTTAATTTCTGACCTATGTTGATTCTTGAAAAAAGTATTGTACCTTTGATTTAGAGTTGAATACATGTTCACCTTAATTATTATGAAATTAATTGGAAAAAAAAGACCATTTATATTATATATCACATATACATAGAAATACATAAACAAATATGTCATGTATACATACAACAATAACATAACAAACTAACAATATAGTCTTACATGTGGAGTCTGGAGTATGCAGACCTTACGTTTACCTTTTTTACTAAAAAAAGAAGTTAAAACCATGAGTTTTCGCTATATACATTCTGTTTCTTCATAGTAAAATACTGTACAAGCATAACAAGCAGCATTTGCCAAAAGACATTTAGCCTTTTGTCTTCCCATTTCAACACTCAGGTTCCAAAAAAAACTGAGTTGAATGTCAGGAATATCTCTATACTTTCTACTTTCATGACTCTATACATAAATTAGCTCAAACTCCGTCACATGATTGCATCGAGCTAACATGTGTGAAGATTAGTCATTCCACACACACCTCGGCTCTGTAGCTTTGAGTTTGCAGTATCGATAGCTAGCTAGTTGTTTCGTTAACTATGTACAATACGAGTGAGACCCTTTATTCACCTGAAGTAGATCAGCTAGCTAGCATGCATGATACTAGTGCTTCCACTTCCAAGTCTATATCATGTAATCGTAAAGCATAACATTGGTATCAGGGACGGCAAGTGGCAACTTATCAATATAAAGGTAGAACCGTCTTACGTTCTCCTGCTCAAGTGTGGTGCTATCTACCACATCACAGTCACTAGTTAGAACCCACAAGTCTCTGGAGTTGACTCTCGTTAGACTACCTCGACAAAAAGGGCATGATTGAGACCGGATGTACCTGACAGATAACAGGACAATGTTGTTAACCATTTATGAAACTAGTTATGGAAAGGGGGTTGGGGTCCTTTTCGTACCAGTCGTGGAAACAGCCAACACACATGGAATGGCTACAATTAGGCAATACTATCTTGGAGCCAGTTTCCATGCATATACCACATTCGTCTTCTTCTCCCGGAATACTTTTACATGACTGTCTTTTCTCTTCCACTCTTCCATTTGAAGTGTTTGAGAGTTGAGTTACTTTAGTATTCTCCTTCATTAATTCCACTAAATTCCCCTCCAGCTGCTTTAGTGAAGGATATATAATGGCTGCAACATTTTACAACAACTATAAATCCTTGCACACCCTTAGATATCATTGGTTACTACGGAGAAAGGAGAAAAGTAGTACTCCCTCCGTCACAAGTTATGTGATGGGGTTCGAATGAGCACGATGAAGTTTAAGAACGAAAGAAAGACTTTTGAAACTTGTAATCTAAAACAAGCCATAAATAATTGTGTGGCTGTAAATCATCTCATTAAAGATCATATAAGAGGTTTAAAGTTAAATTGTTACTACATATAAAAATGTGTCATTCTTTGAAAATGAAAGATTGTTCCGCATATATTGGGACAGAGAGAATAGTCTCATAAAATTGATTAACCAAAATTCCAACTATCAAAAATTCAATTTGTTTTGCTTTTCTATCTCCCTCCCATTTTTGTAGGCTAAACGAAAAGAAGAAAGAATACAAACCGTAGAATTCTCTAATTGTGGCTTTCCTTTCTTGTGGAGGCATTGTTGGCATTCCATCAACATAAACCTACAAAGATGACTAGTTTGTGAAAGTGTGAAACAAATGGACAAAGACAACAAAGAACTCAACTAGAGGTAATGCCTTTAATTTGCAACAAAAAAGAAGTGAAAACTCACCTTGTAAACAAGAATGTGAAGGAGTCCTAAGCAACTAGCTAGAGTATCTAAACAACTATAGTCCATCCATTCTATCAGAAATAGCAAAAAGGGGGCAAGAAAACCATACGAAACTTTCATGTGAACACAATCTCCATCGAGATCCCGGGGAAGAGCTGCTGCCCTGCAAAACACATATCATGAACAAAACAAGTGTAAACTAGCTATTCTTCAAATTAAACCATTGTTATATATCTAACAATAACAAAGATGGAACAAAATAAGCACTTATAGAAAGGAAATTGAACTACCTCAAAAGCAAATTCTTCACAGTAAGTGTGTACCATCTATTCTAAAAGCTTAAAACTATTAGAGAGACCATACTTTTGATTATTGAATCATATAGTATCTCAACACGCCTATCCTCGCGTGTTCGCCCAACTTTTTCTTTCGTAGGCCAAACACGTGAAAATATTTTTCTTGCTCATTTTCTTTAGCTGTGGCAAAACTTACAATTAGGACTATTTTTATTTGGTTTTCCACACGTCCGTATTGGAGCTTCAACTAAATCCATAGGGGGCCATTTTAGGGGGTGGACTCCCAACAAGATTTTTTCCATACTCAGGACTCAAATCCGAAACTTCTAGTTAAATTGGAGCAATCTCATCATTGCACTACAACCCATACGATACCATCGATGTAAGCATCTCATCTAAAAGTTTCAAACTATTGGAGAGAGTACACATATAATTACCTAACATTTCAAAATTCTGACAATTGTGGCCATAACTCTGAGCCAGTTAAATTTAAACATGAAGCAAATGAAAAATGAGGAATTGTTGCTAAAAAGGAAACAATTTAGGCTTGAGCTACTTTACTAGTAAGTAAATTTGCACAAATTTAAACATAAAAAATGACAAAGTTTAAGTTATTGATGAAAGAAATTAAAGTACCCAACAAGGAAATGATGTGCAACCAACTTAAGAAAAAATAACAAAATTAAAGAAAGTTTATTACATAGTATTGGCATGTTGAACATCAGCTTCAAGGGCTTTGATGGATTCTCTGAAGGAAGAATTTTGGCTATGATTCTGCCACATTTATTCTCAATTTTATTTTGAATTTTTTTTTTTTTTACTTTGAAAGGGTCTTTTTGGATGATGTTTTCAAAGTATAGCTATTATTATTATTATTAATAAGGGGAAAAGGGAGTGGTTGGTTAAGATAGCTTAATGATTATAACTTGGCTTCTTGAAGCCTCAAAGCAAAGAAAAGGATATCTTCAATATCTGTCATCTCTTATGTGGTTTTCCTAATTACTCTTCTTTCTTTTTTTTAAATTGAGTATCATTTTTCCTATATACATACATAAACTAATTTGACTTTGCCTTTTAGGCTAATCCCATTTTCAATTATTACTACTCTTTTTAAATTTGTGTTGTACATGGGTTCAATATTTGTTCCTAAATTTATTTATGGATTAATTACGAAATTTCACATTTTAGTTTACTTATTACCATTATTTTCTATAAGTTTTATAAATTTTTAAAATTTATCATTTTGGCGCATCACATTAATGT
Source organism: Solanum lycopersicoides (assembly GCA_022817965.1). Taxonomy (NCBI): domain Eukaryota; kingdom Viridiplantae; phylum Streptophyta; class Magnoliopsida; order Solanales; family Solanaceae; genus Solanum; species Solanum lycopersicoides. The sequence goes on along the minus strand of CM040622.1, from coordinate 10,804,298 downwards.
ATCTCGCTCATCACATTAGTGTATCTCACGCATCACATTAGTGTATCATGTATAAAATGTACCTCGCACATCAGATTAATGTATCTCGCACATCATGTTAGTGTATCATGTATAAAATGTACATCAGATTAGTGTATCATGTATAAAATGCAATATATCTTACTTAATGATTAATGTTTCTCGCGCATTACATTGATGTATCAGTGCTTATATTATTGTATTCGTTTTGAGGAATTTTTGTAATTATAAGCTTTTAAGAGATAAATTGTAATTTTACCTTAAAAGTATGTGATTTTTATAATTTGCCCTATTTTTTTAAAGTGATGCTAATTAAATAATTTTAATTTTCATACTAAGGGTAAAATAAATATCTAATAATATGATTAATATTGATTAAATGAGTTTAAAATTTAAACTCTAAAATAATTTTTTCATATACATTTCAGACCGTTAGCTATGTCATTTGGCAAATTTAGAGTGAATTTAAATTTAGTTAATGATGATGGAGAGAAGGAAGGAAGATGGAGAATGGTTGTGGAGGACATGAGGTGGAAGATTGATGAGAGAGATAATTGATTGATATGAAAGCCTTAAATCAGGGTGATTTAATTATACAAATAATTAATTTAGACTACTATTTAGGATTATGTTTATTTAAATATATAGTAGGAAATTCTTAATTAATGGTAAAATATATAATTGTTTGACGGTATATGTAGTGTTTAGTATATATGGTAGTGAAGTATATCTAACGAGTTAACTAAATCGCGCTTTGCGCGGTCCTATTTTTCTATATTTAATTGATATAAAAATTAAAAAATTACAAATCTAACAGAAAAAATAATAAAATTAAATTAGTTCCAAAAAAAAAAGAATTATAATTTTTCCTTGAAACAATACAATTTATAGATGTTGCTATCTCATCTTTTTAGGTGTTTTAAATTGTTTATGTTATTTTACCAATAATTTCCTCTATATAATCCTATTTACATTTGATTATTTATTTAACTATTTTAATTTAGAGTTTGTTTAATTTCTTTTACTTATAATTTAACTTTTTTTCACAATTATTACTTTAAAATATGAGCATATCAATTAGTATAATAGATAAAATTAATAGCTTAATTATTGTAACTTTTATGAGTTTTTGGCCAAAAACATTCTTTAACTATACCCCAAACTTAAACTACATCCTTAAAGTATCATTTCTAGCAGAAAACATCCTTTAACTATACCCAAAACTTAAATTACATTCTTAAAATATCATTCTTACCATAAAACATCCTTCAAGTATTTTAAAGTGAGCAATTTTCATCCTTCTACTTGAATATCTCGTAAAACTACCCGATATATCCCACAAAAATTAAGTCGTCCCTTCCTAATTATTATTTTTAGATATGTCAAGAATATTATCGTAAAATTTTTCGTAATTGAGTTATGAATTGTGCAAAATTTTTAATTTGACCATTTTTTTAATTCACTTTTCATGTAATTTTAATTAAAAATATTATTAGTTTAAATATGTTTCTTCTCAATTGAATATGCTAGAAGCGACATTTGTTGGAGACTTCCGCTTCTAATAATGTAGAATAAAACTCAAATACGAGACATAATCAATATTTTGGTCACTTCAATATTAGATTGACCTAAAAATCTATTGAATTATTTGGTTAAGAAAAAGATAAAAATAATTAATCTTCAACTTCTTTCGGTTACGAAAAAGGCAAATTATGTACGCGCACATCTTCAATCATTTTTAGTTTCCATAAGCAACAATGTCTAAGATTTTTTATATTTTCCAAGAACTTCTTGTAGCAAGTAATGAAATTATGCAGAATAACTTTTGTTGATAGTCACGTTTACTGTTCATGTTTTCGTAAGATCCATTAGTTATTTTGACAATATCTAACATAAGGATGAAAGTTGTTCATTTATAAATACTTAAATGATGTTTTCTGCTAAAAATGATACTTTAAGGATGTAGTTTAAGTTTAGGGTATAGTTAAAGGATGTTTTCTGCTACAAATGATACTTTAAGGATATAGTTTAAGTTTTGGGTATAATTAAAGGATGTTTTTGGCCAAAAACTCTAACTTTTATCCTTATAAATTAATAAAATAAATAAGAAAAGAAGGAAAAAATTTAAAAATTATATTTTTGCCTGGTGCAATATTTTCCCGTGTCAATTTTAATCATGGGTACATCATGAAATGTGATAAATATAAATAAATGTCGGGTTATACTTTTTTGGAGAGTTACACCTCTTCATTTTTTAAATTAATTTAGTGAGCAATTATCTTATTCTTTAATTGACTAATTATGTAAATATTTCTAGATTTTTAAAAATTAGATTAAGAAAAAAGAGAAATCTCATAATTAGGAGAGTGAAATGGGTGATTTTAATTATTTTCCAAAGCTATTTTATATGATATTTCATTAGACTGCTCTATTTTAATAAATTTTCATTCTTTAAGAAAAAAATAAAATATTTGAGTGATAAATAATTAACCTTTAAATTTACAATAAATAACAGAAATAAATGTCGATATTTAAATTCTTACAATAAATAATAGGAATTAATGAAGAAAATAGTATTTGTCAAAAAAAATTTATAGTAATAATAAATAGAAATATAGAGAAAATTACAACATAAAAAATAAAGATAAATAAGGTCATTTTTTAAATATTTAGCTTTATATATTATATAAATAGATATAAAATTTTCATTCTTCATGAGAAATGAAAAGTTGGAGTTAAATATTAGATCTTTAAATTTAATAATAAAAGAAATCCAAAAAAGTCGACCTAGTATAGCCGAAAATATTTTAGTTTGTGAAATTATCAATTTATATCGAACGAATTTGGAGAATTAAAAAAAAATATTTATAACCATTCCACTATAAATAAAAAGGACATCAACTTACGAAAGAAATTTAGAAAAAGAAATTGAGGCATAATTTAATTATTTAGGGGTCTTATTTTAAAAATTATCAAACCTTAAATTAGTTACCCTTCTATATTTTAGGAATAAAATAAGATCTCATATTGACATATGCTAATAACTTATACTTGATCCATCAATTAACTTAAATTAAACAATTAAATAATATATTAATGAACTAAATTTTAATTTATAGACTATTCTAATTAATATATAGTGCATTAACAGGACCCAAGTGTATCAGTATGTGCATGGTAGAGAGCTTGACATATCACTGCATTTATGTTTCAAAGTTCTTGTCACGATTTAGACCGTTCTGATTGACACTCACACTAATTGTTTAGTGGGAGAACCATTCCTACGAATTAGCTAATCAACTTAATCATAATAATAAAGTATTAAGATTACGGAAGCAAATTTAAATGCTAAGGAAAAAAAAAATAGAGTTCCCATAAACTCTAACAAAAGTCTAACAACCAAAACAAATGCGGAATAATACCTAAAACCTGAAAGTCAATGTACCAAAACTCTAACAAGAACAATAAATATAAACAAGAAGGGCTATAACCTCATACTAAACATAAGAAATCTAAAGAACTAGTCTAAGTCTGAAATGTGGACATAAACAGAAAGAGAACTCATGGCAATCCGAAAGAATTGTCTCACCCTTAAATTCGAACGATCTCTGATCTTCTATACGAGGTATGTTAATAGCCGCATGAAGATGTCATGTACTCAACAAAGAAAGAGCAAGTGCAGTACAGTACACAACCATAGTGTACTGGTAGGATCACACGACTATCACACTAAGTGCAACATACATAAGCCATTACGACATACAATAACATGCATACATCGAACATATACAATATCAATATCTTTATGAACAATGAATAGTTTCACATTTCTCAAGATCCACAGTTGTGTTCGGTCAATAGTCCTCTCATAGAACCCAAGCTCAAATTGTTAGTGTACCGGTACGTGATAGCCGATCCAAGATTTATGTTGGAACATGACAACCGATCTCATATTTATATCGGAATGTGGCAACTGATCCCAATTAGTGTGTCGAAACGCAACATTCGATCCATTCAACAAGCCACAATCAAACTCACAAGTATATTCTCAATTATAATCAAGTCATAATTCATGAATTCATCATTCATCTATCCTCATTTACAACTAGTGTATGTTACCTCCTGTATTCAGATTAGCAAACCAGAAGAAATAAAAGATGAAAAAAAAAAACAAAGAACTATCCGTGTCCACAGAACCCACTATGTGTCCTTAAGAAATTTAATCCCCTTAAGTACCCGAGGTTTCAGATTAATTCTTTCCAAGATAAAACGGATTAACCATTAATGAAGTAGTGGTACCTCAAAATTCAATAATTTCAGCGAACTCAAAATGACAACAACGAATAACACACAGACAAGATCGATCAATTTTGTTTTCTAAGAAATGTATGCAAAAGAAGGAAATAATTCAATGCTTAAAATTGAGAGACAACCTCTCTATTTATAACCAACAAAGGGTAAAGGTCACAACTCTTAAGAAAGAAGACAACCTTCACAACACTTTGGAAAAAACACAATCTTTCAAACGATCACAACCCTTTAGAAAGAACCTTTCATAAAGGTCACAACCCTTCAAAAGAGTCACAACCCTTCATTTCCTGTTCACACCTTTAAACCCAACAGTGTGATCAATAATGCAACATTTGCATACACGTAGAAAGAACAAACATACATCACACAACATAAAATTACAACCATTGTCTACCTCGAAACAAGCTCGAGTCCCTTAAGAAATTAGATTATTTCCTTTTCAGATTCGTTTCGATTGTTCTTAGTCTACAAACAATTAATATAACACGGATATCAATAAACAATAACTAATTTTCCGAATTATCAACAATTCTATCAATCCTAGATCAAATCCTTGATCCCCATATCCATATTAGGACTTTTTCCACCATGAATTCCAGATCAAAATCCTTTCCATCGAGAATTATCCAATAGTTTAAGTTCTACATATTCGAAAAGATAAAATTTTACCTTTAGTCTCAAGAATGGTGAAAAACGGTCCAGAAAACACCTGAGGTCGTCTCGTAGCTCTCAAAGTCGAAAAATACAGAATAAAATATTTATGGGTTTATAATCGATTTAAGTTGCATCTGTCCCGCCAAACTGGTACTCACCTCGCTACAGCGGCCCCGTCCTAGCGGGAAAATACTGCTTTAGCAGCTTGCACGGAATCAGTGAGCAAATTTAATAATTTCAAGACCTCCATTTCACAACACAACTTCAACTAATGACACTCAGAAACTATCCGTTCACGCTAAGATCAATTTCGGGAGTTATACTCGCGCGAATTAAATTTCGTAAAATCGTATGAATTTCTTAACGTCTTAGCTATCTACTCATGTCATCAAATTCATAATTAGATTACCCAATTGTTACCAGATTTCCCTAACTTCGATTTCATCCAAATCTGGACTAGGTTGAAAAATTTCAAGTAACTACAAAAAAAAAAATCCGCCCCAAATTTTTTCCATTGGCTTTTCTATAACAACGGAAATCAATCATTACAGTTCTGCAAAATACTTGCTATGTTTCTTTATGCTTGTTCATTTTTTACTTTTTAGTTATCATTTTATATTTATCATACCTTTAATTTATTTAGAGAGTTATTCCCTTCATTCTATTTTATGTGGCAACATGTGATCGGGTACGGAGTTTAAGAAATAATGAAGACTTTGAAATATTTACCAAATTTCCTTCAAAAAAGTAAACTCGATTTTCTCTCTCCTCGTGAATGTATTAGAGTACTATCTTTAAAATTAAGCGGAACCAACAAGGGTAAAAAAGAATTATATCTTTAAATACTTATCATATAAGGAAATATGACATTCTTTTTGGGACTGACCAAAAAGAAAATGGTGCCACATAAAATGAGACGGAAAGAGTAATATTTTTAAAAAAATAAATTGAACCTCTTTAATAAGTAAATTGATTTTAAAATTCAATCAATTAACAGAGATAAATAATAAAATCACTACGTCAATTATTTTTATAATATACTGTATATATCAGGTAAAAAATTGAAAGAATAAATAAAAACAGAGAGAAAACTAATTATGATTCACTTTATGATAACTGTTTGTATCAAGCCACTTTTTTAAAAAAATAAAAATAAATCTTCTAGCATATTTATCAACTCCAACAATAAATTAATTTAATCTTCCTAATGTGAAAGACGTTTTCTTTCTTCAAACCTTATAAGAGAATTATAAAGATTATGAAGAAAAAGAGAATTTATAAAGATTATGAAGAAGAAGGGCATGAAATAGAATATCATTATCATTTTTACCAACAAGAAATTAATAATGATACACAACATTCAATGAGATTTATGAAGAATAACTCTTGTAGTGTTTGAGATTGGAATATGTTGGAAGTACGAAAGCTTATACAAAATTTAAGGAAATGAAAAATGATTTGAATTGGTTTGTAGTCAAAATTTGTAGATTAAATGAGTTTGAAAAATGTCTTTGTGATACATGTATATCACTATATATTCATGTGTAACACACATATATACATAATATATATGGAAATTATGTATGTAAGATATATACAATTAGACACTGAGAAATTTCATCTGTTGTACTAAAACTCTTATAATCATTTTGAGTTTTCTATGTATTTTTTCTGCTTTTTGCTCTCTTTTTTTTTAAGCTTCTATATGATTTTTGTGACTTGCAAGGATGAGTTGCACGATTACTAGGGTGGTTGAATTTATGTCAGAAGAAAAAAATCAATTGTGAAAGTTTGAAAATTGATTTGACCAAAATCAACATTCAAATAAACGAGTCGCAAATAAAATTCTTTTATTCGATCTGAAAGATGATTTTTGAGTTAGTTGGATAATTAGTTTGAATCCCAAGCATTCAAGAGTAATTTAGGTCATTAAATAAAATTTTGAAGTTTAAAAATATAAAATTAACTTTAATCAAGATCCACTCGAGATGATCCATTTTACTGGTACTATCAATATCTTAGTTACATATATCTTTTTTTCTATCACTTAACAATTTTAGACAATATTTTTCAAATACGGAAAAGGGTAAAAAAAAAAAAATTAGGTCTAAGCTAATAGAAAAATGTTTTAAAATACCCTTCATCTGATTTTTTAGTTTGAACTTTGAAATATCTTTTTAGATTTTTGTCTCACTTATACCCTTGAAATTAATAAAATTCTTTTTATTTATTTATTTCAAAAAATATTTACTATGTTTTATTCTCTTATTGAATGAAATAAAACCACCATCTCAAATAGATTCCCCCCACCCCACCCCGCCCCACATAATTTAATTATAGAAAAAAGAATATACCTTTTCAAGATTCCAATTATTATTGACATATTATATACATTAGAATTAGGAAATATCTTTGAGTTATTTTCAATATGCTAAATGTATTTTAAATTTAATAGATAGAAGGAGGGATAAATGTGAATAATTTCTAATGGATTAAGATCATTTTTAATCCAATAGGTAAAAGGAGGGATAAATTTAGTTTTTAATAAATAAAAATTTTTGTAACAATTTCTCTAGTGAAAATTTATAGCCCCCACCCCACCCCACCCCCAAATTGTTAACCTAAGATTATGGGGGAGAGATAAAGAAAAAGGTGAAGCATTAATCTTGCAAGACAGAAGGACAATCTTTGAAGTTTACATGTCATGATTTGATTCTGCATTTTTTTTATCAAAACTTGCAAAAGTTAAAGACAAGTTGGGCCAAAAGTGAGAAAACAAGATTATGTGTGTGTTGCTACCAAAAGCAAAAGGGAGAGATGATGTGATTATTAGATTCTCTTTACAAAAAAAAAAGAGATGCTTTTGCAGTTTGCATGGTCACATTTTCATCCCACATCTATATCCAATATCACAATAATATAGTATTGATCAAGAAAAAAAAAATCATTCATCAATAAATAATACAATCATCTTTCCTTTAATGATATGAACCCCACAAGCAAAAATTGTGAGCTTGTGATTTGAATAAAGTTCATCAAATAAATACATGTATTTTATGTGGCAATTCACATTTTACATATATTGTGTATGTAGGGTATATGTATAAACCAGTTTAGTATTATATTTCTTTTCTTTTAAAACAATATGACTTACTTTCCTTTTAGATTTATTTTAAAAAGAAGGAAACAATGACAAATATATCTGAAAACTATCGTATATGATAAGTAGATACCCCCTCCGTCATACTTTTGGGAAGTTAGTGTCCCTGTCGTAAAAAAAGTAGGTTATATATATCCTTTATATTCACGGACATACACATGTCATAATCTTATCTACCGCTCTGACATTTATAAATATTGGATCAATAGATAAGATTGTGTCATGTGTCCCTATTTCGTCTTCTATTAGAGTGAATGGCATATATGTTCTAACTTTGGACAGCAGGGGGCTACAATATCCCAAAAGTATGAAGGAGGGTATCAACATATAATTTATAATAGTTCGAGAATATATTTGTCGTTTTTTCCCAAAAATAATAATCCTTTCCTTTTATGATAATACTTAATCCAACTTTTCACATGACATGTTTAAAACCATGAATTAGGGGACTTTTTGGTACATTTGACGCAATTTTAAGTTAAGACAACAAGATTTAAAAAAATTCTCTTTATTTTCTTAAATTACATGTCAAGTCAAAGCAAATCATTCTTTTTTTTAAATTTTTTTTTATATATTTATACATCTACTTATTACACATAAAATTAAAAAAATATAAATACTAACTAAGATCAAATTAAAGAATATATTTTTATATTACATTATATTGGTCAAATCAACTAGAAGAAAGAAACAAAATTTAAACAAAGAAACAATGAAATAATATAAAAATGGCCAAATATTGTTTTACTTGCTTTCCATTTTGCAGTGGTGTCAAGTATCAACATGACTCAAAATTCTTTTCCAAAGCAAAGTGAAAAAGTTGAATATGAAAGATGAAGTTGAATTCCATCTTACCTTTGCAAAAAGCAAATTTCAAAATATTCAAAAGAAAAACAACAACATAGGAATGTGAGTGAACATTACACAAAAACACCTCAATGACAAAAAAAAAAAAAGAAGTTAAAGGTAATCCAACAAAATATCAATTAAGATCCACTTTTAGAGAGTCTTGAACTTCACTAAATACTAAAATATTGTACTACTACAAGTTTATCAAACAAAAACACAACTTATCTTTTCTTCTTCTTCATTTTCCATGGGTTTTCTTTTACAATCCTTTGTTGTACTTCTTTGCTTCACTCCAGCAATTGTGTGTCAAGTTACAGGTATGTGTTCTTTACATATTTACCCTTTACTATACCACATAATCTTGAAATAAAAAATCAATCTTGCCTTCAAATAACCTGAATTTCAATAGAAAGAGACATTTTCTACTTGATTTTCATTAGGTCAAAATACAGGGTTTTTTATTATATGTATAGGTAGTGTTACTTCTTTTGGTTTTTTATTTGGTATAATATTGGTGGGAGATGAGCTTAAATGACTAGACAGAGTTGCTTGGATGGAAAACACCCTTTGCCTCTAATCCTTAGTGGTTGTTTGGTATCTGATTTGAAAATGAGTACCATGTTTGGTAGTTGGTTAGGAGGTAAGTTATTTATGTATAAAATTGTCATGATGTTTGATTTGTAATTCAGAAATCTGCATAACTAATACATATAAGTTACTAGGGAATTTATGTATAATTTTAAGAATTGTAGAAGGTAGAGTAAGTCACTCATGCATAACTAAATCGTACATAAAACAATACATACATAGGTTTCTTCATAACTAAGTTATGTATTATTAATACTGCATAACTCTAATCAGCTACCAATTGACCACTAAGGTTGTGGGTTCGAGTCACCAAAGGGAGGAAACAAGGGTGGGAGCTCTTAGGGAGGGGTAAAAAAGAAAAGAGATGAGCTTAAACGGAATGTTATGGTTAGTGAGGATTTATGTAGCCGATAGCCGATCCAACTCGCTTGGGATTGAGGCATAGTTACAAGTAACTTGATTTTCATTAGGACAAGATAAATGAGTGGCAATCTTGTTCATGAACTAAAGGTTTAATTATGCAGAGTTTGTAAGTATAGACTGTGGAAGTGCAAGCAATTATACGGACACGAGTACAGGATTAGCATGGATTTCAGATGCTGGAATGATGGGGCATGGAAAACCAGTTGTGGTAGTGAATGCAAATGTAAACTCACAACAATATCAAAGACGCAGAGACTTTCTGGCAGACAGCAACAAATACTGTTATACTTTAAAAACCAAGGAGAGAAGGCGATATCTTGTCCGAGCAACATTTCTATATGGAAGTCCTGCAGCAGAGGGAACATACCCCAAATTTGAGCTCTACTTGGATGCAACTAAATGGGGAACTATAACCATTTCAGAATCTTCAAGGATATATGTGAACGAAATGATCATAAGAGCACCTTCAAACTCTATTGATGTGTGCTTGTGTTGTGCAACAACAGAGTCCCCCTTCATATCTACTCTTGAGCTGAGACCTCTGAACTTGTCAATGTATGCCACAGACTATGAAGATAACTTTTATTTAAAAGTGGCAGCAAGAGTAGATTTCGGAGCTCAAAGCAAGGAACCTATAAGGTATAGTAAAATTTTGGGTATGGTCTCTTTGGATCCTACGTTTTCTAAGAGTCTTTTAGTGCTGTTAGTTATTTATATGGTAGTATAGAAAATATAGTGAACTTATAGTATCTTTTTTTTTAAAATTGTAATATTGGTCTAATATGCACTTAAATGGAGCGACAATGATCAGTGAGGATTCATATAGCGTACGTAACTTGCTTGGGAATGAGGCATAATTGTTGCTGTTTGTGAGGTGATGAAAAAGCAGATAAACTATAAGTTTTGACTTTTTCAGCTCTCACAAGATCATAATATGAATAGATCTGTCTCACAGGTATCCTGATGATCCCTATGACCGTATATGGGATTCGGATCTTAAAAAAAGGCCAAATTTTCTAGTAGATGTGGCTGCAGGCACAGAAAGAATCAACACAACAAAGTACATAGATACAAACACAAGAGAATACCCACCTGTTAAAGTAATGCAGACTGCAGTAGTTGGGACTAAAGGAATGCTCAGCTATAGGCTGAATCTTGATGACTTTCCAGCGAATGCACGAGCTTTTGCATACTTTGCTGAGATTGAGGACTTGGGGATGAATGAGACCAGGAAGTTCAAAATGGAGCGCCCTTACGTTCCGGACTACAGCAATGCTGTGGTGAATATAGCAGAGAATGCAAATGGAAGTTATACTTTGTATGAACCTAGCTACATGAACATAACATTGGATTTTATACTGTCATTCTCCTTTGTGAAGACTCCTGACTCAACTCGAGGTCCACTACTATGTGCAATGGAAATATGTAGATATGTGCAAATTGCTACAAAGACCGATGAACAAGATGGTACAATGACCATCCTATGCTTAGTCTAGTTTTTTATCTCTATCCATATATGGTAATTGTTCTACTTCTACACATATTTTTACCAAAAATAGCTAATTTATTTAAAGCTTCTACTTGGAAGTGAGAACTCTCAACGCCTTCCGCTCTATGTCATTGGGAAGTGATTGGTCAGATGAAGACGGTGATCCTTGTGTACCTACGCAATGGGAATGGGTGACTTGCAGCACAACTAGTCCACCAAGAATCACAAAAATGTGAGTTATATTGCTATTATATGAGATATGGATATAATGTTAGTCACAGGAAGAAAACAAAAGGACATTATTTGCAACTACTATAACCCGACAGTGAGATATGGATAAGAGATGATAAAACTTTAACACAACATTAGACAAAAATGGAAACTCAGATCAGTGCTTAAGTAAAGTCTTTCCCAGTCAATTTGATATTTTACTTTAATTTCATCAGAACACTGTCAGGCAAGAATGTTACGGGTGAAATTCCTCGCGAGCTACAACATATGGAAGGACTGACAGAGTTGTAAGTCTGCTTATAAAACAAGTCAGTTTTTAATCTTACTATTACAGTTCCTCATAGCTTGTACTCTTTAGGTGGTTGGATGGAAACTCCTGACCGGACCAATCCCTGACTTGAGCAATCTTGTTAATTTGAGAATTATGTAAGATATTTACCACTTCAACAAGTAAATCTTTCTCTTTTCTGTTTTTCCTTTTAACTAGATTGTTGTATTTTGTCAACATGCAGACATCTTGAGAACAACAAGTTGACTGGTCCAATACCTTCATACCTTGGAGGTTTACCAAGCTTATTAGAACTGTATGTTGTGATCTGGATAACAAAATCTTAATTTTATTTAGCGTAGAACGCTTCATAATTTGGCTACTCCAAATTTAGAGTATCCAACATGGATAGTTGGCAGTCTTCTTTATATTGTTTACTGTCATAAAACACCTTGTATCAATTTTGGAAATTTTGTTTCTTTGTGGCAGAGATGTACAGAATAACAGCCTAACCGGAGAAATACCGTCATCTTTATTAACAGGAAAAGTAACTTTCAAGTAAGTATAACTTTAACGGAAAAATTACATGAATTGGTACATTTTAATAAATAATTACTGATTTTAGCAATACTTTTTATTTATTACCATTTATAGCAATACTATGTTAAATCTGTAATATGTATTAAAAGTGAATTATGTATGCAATATATATGAATTATATATGAATAATACTTGTTTTTAAAAATATATTATGTTTGTTTGGTAAAAATTTGACACATTGTATTATAAGTGTACTAAAATGTGTGATAAATGAATTATCTATCATTAAAATTTGTATTATATGTGAATAAGAAATTGTTATTTGTAATATGAATTAAACTTGTATTATAAATAAATTAAAAGTGATCAAGTGAAAAAGAAATATTATTGCTATAAATGGTAAATATTTTTTTATTATAGTATATTTATGTAAGGATTGTTTTACCCATAATACCATGAGAATATGTTAGCAACTATATCAAAGTAGCTATTTTACTATAGACTGATTATATTCCTTAGTTTGGATATCTATATCATAAACAAAGTTTCATTTTTTATGTCACATTATGCTAGGAAGAGAGCAAATAAAATTCATGAATTTTCATAAATTCTTTTAAGTAAGAACTAGGAAGTAACATGTACATTTATCTTTGAACATAGCAAGAGAAAGAGAATTTTTCGTGTAACTTTCGGAGTACCACATGGATGTGTGTTCACTGATGGAAGATCTGTTACAATCAGGAAATAATTGTCACTTAAAAATGTGTTCCATGTCTCACAGGCATGAAGGAAATCCTAATCTAAGACCCGAGTCTAAGCATAGTACACGTTACAAAGTGATACTAGGAGCTTCAATTGGAGGACTTGTGATTATATTGGTTCTATTTGCTGTCAGTATATTCTTTTTGTGCCACTTCAGAACAAAAGTATCTCATCAAAAAGGTGAGACAGATCCTTAAGTATCTTCTTAACTTTTAATTTTAATACTCCGACACCTTTTCATATAAATCATTTCATGTGTACCTCCCAGGTGAATCTATGCGCACAACCGCTAAACCGTCAACAACTTATTCAATGGCAAGAGGTGGATCCTTAATGGATGAAGGTGTGGCATACTATATCCCACTATCCGAGATAGAAGAAGCAACTGAAAATTTTTCAAAGCAAATTGGAAAGGGAAGTTTTGGACCTGTTTACTATGGAAGACTTAGGGATGGGAAAGAAGTTGCTGTCAAAACTATGGCAGATTCATCAAGCCATGGAACCAAACAGTTCGCTACAGAGGTATATTAAGGTGGCTATACTTTTGGTATCATCTGAATGAGATAAAACATATTAATTTTCTATTTGGAGAAGCTTATTTAAGCTGTGAATTGGCTTTCAGCCCAAATAATAGCAGCTGGCACAGCTATGGTAATAAGGACTAAGAAATTTTCTAAGCTAACACATTTGACACGGCGTAAGACTGATCATAAGTCAGACTTCATAAATTACAAGACATGACTAAGGAGATTGTTCATGTTGCTTATTTCATTCCTGTACAAATTAGAAAATTCACAACTTGATAAGATATTAACTTTGGTTGAAAATTTATACCATTTGTTAAATAACATACTCGCAGGTGGCTCTCTTGTCAAGGATCCATCACAGAAACTTGGTTCCATTGATCGGATACTATGAGGATGACCATCAACGTATGCTTGTCTATGAATACATGCATAATGGAACTTTGAGAGATCATATAACTGGTCTGCCCCTTCATGTATACTACAATTGCTATACATTTTTCTGCATTATTTCCTTCTTGAACTGAACTTATCACACCACATATTTGTGAACAGAATCCACTGATCAAAAGCATTTGGACTGGCTAGCACGTCTTAATATTGCAGAAGATGCAGCCAAAGGTTACCAGAAATTTTTCATTGTCATTAACTTAGAAGTATGTATTCTTCTAGTTAGTCCGAAATCACAAAATAATATTTTCAGCTTCCTTGTAGGCCTTGAGTACTTACATACTGGATGCAACCCCTCTATCATTCATCGAGATGTGAAAACTAGCAACATTCTCTTAGATATAAATATGCGAGCAAAAGTATCTGATTTCGGACTATCAAGGCAAGCTGAAGAAGATTTAACACATGTCTCAAGCGTGGCACGGGGAACTGTTGGCTACCTTGATCCTGAGTAGGCCATATTCTATCATGAGATTGAATATTTTGCTAGTGATTTTCATTCTTGATCCTCATGTTTCTGCATTTCCAACAGGTACTATGCAAATCAGCAATTGACAGAGAAAAGTGATGTATATAGTTTTGGGGTTGTCCTTTTGGAATTGATCTCTGGAAGAAAGCCTTTTTCTTCGGAGGAATATGGAGCTGACTGGAGCATTGTTCACTGGGTAAAGTTTATCATACTTCTCTCTATACATTTCAGGGATACTATGTCATCCACTTTGATAATAAACATATTAGTGAGGATTTGTATAGCGGACCCCAACTTGTTTGGGATTGAGGAATAGTTCTTGTTGTATATATCATCCACCGGCATCACATGTTAATAATGCAAGTTAAAAAAATCTGTTATCTCTTCTACAAAAATCACAATGAATACAATCTGCTGATCACAATCTTGTTGAAGAGTGTGATAATCTCATCTTCATTGTTAAGTTGTTAGATAGAGCACACTTTATTAAGTTAATTATATTATGCTTCAACAGATCTGACTAACAATATCTTGCAGGCAAGATCATTGATTCGCAAAGGAGACGTGATCAGTATCATGGATCCTGCACTAGTAGGACATGTCAAAGTTGAGTCAGTATGGAGAATAGCAGAAGTTGCAATACAATGTGTGGAAAGGCATGGCACATCTAGACCAAGAATGCATGAAATTCTATCAGCCATACAGGATGCAATCAAGATCGAAAAGGGGATTGATAAACTGTCTTCATCAGGAAGTTCTAAGGCACAATCTTCCAGAAAGACACTCTTAACAAGCTTCCTCGACGTAGAAAGCCCTGACATATCCAATAGCTCACTCACCCCTTCTGCTAGGTGAACAAGAACCATTGCCAATCACTAGTGTTTAAACTTCATGGTTTATGTCCTTGCTTTTTTTGGTTTTTGGTTTTTCGGATGTGCATTAGTACATAATGTCTATTATTTTAACTGTACATTAACACAGACATTAATAGGATGTTTACACACTAACGTGAATCATATTTGGGGGGAAATAGTATCTAACCATATACCTCTAGATTACATGAGAGTAGCATCATTGAGTCTATCTCTACTTCTTGTTGTAATTTGACTAGTTTGGAGTTAATATTTAGAGCTAAAAATGGGAGTTGTACACAATATATCAATGTATATCTGTGTATACATTGATATACTTAAAAAGGTTACAAATATTTTACATCCACAGAGCCTTTTGTATCAAACAAAAGTTTCATACATGTATTTCTTTTTGTAATTAGAGACAAATATTTGTCTAAATGGATTATCATTGGCTAAAGACAGGAGAAAGGCAGATATTAAAGTTTAAAACTAGCATGAGGAGGAAACAAAAAGGAAAGAATATAAATCAAGTGAAGTGTATTAAGGATAATTCACAACAAGTGTTGATAAGGGATAACGAGATCAAGAAGAGATGAAGAGAATATTTTGATCAATTTGCTCACTCGAATCAAAAGAACAAAGATATATATAGCCAGACTCAATTAGTTGAGACTGAGAAATTATTATTATTTATTTCTAGCAAATAAATGTTTAAATAGAAATAAAAATGATATTTATTTTAATAATACAAGACTCATTTATTTAATTTTGAATCGAAGGAAATAAAAGTTTACTCTTTCCAATATGTATGCTACTTGATGACTACATTATTCGTAGAGGTGGATGATTTTTCTATTAAGTTGCTTATTCTCCAAGTAGCAAATATTATATTTTAGAAGTCCTCAAGTTTATTTAAAAGAATGTCAATGAAATTTCTTTCTCCAAAAGAGATTCCTAATAACTCTATTTTTATATTACTCTATGATTGTTGATTTCATTAGACAACATAATTGAAAAATGAGAAAAGTAAAATAAATATTTCACCAAAAATTAAATAAATATTTTAAAATTAAATTATTAATTTTGAACTAATATGAATAATATAATGGGAACACATATAGCCACTTAAAAATAATTAATTACTCTCCATAGCAATAGTTTGATAATTAAAATTTGTAGCTACATGTTATTTGGAGGAGAGAGGCGATCGAGACTGGGAGAGAGAGGAGAGAGGCGATCGAGACTGGGAGAGAGAGAAGAGAGGCGAGAGAGAGGAGGAAAAGAGTGGGAGAAATGTGAATTGTATATGTATATTGGTTAGATAATGTATATTATACATATGTAATTGTATATATGGCAAGAGAGATTGGAGAGGGAGGAGAGACGCGAGCGAGACTGGGAGAGAGAGGAGAGAGGCAGCGAGAGAGGGCAGAGTGGGGAGAGGTGAATTGTATATGTATATAATTGTATATAACTGTATTTATATATATACATTTGTATAAATAGCAAGCGAGATTGAGAGAAGGAGGAGAGAGGCGAGCGAGATTGTGAGAGGGAGAAGAGAGGCGAGCGAGAGAGGGAAGAGAGTAGGAGAGAGGTGAATTGTATATGTTTATAGGTTAAAAAATTATATATTATACATATTTATTTGTATATCCTAGCGAATTATACATATACAAACATGACTAATTATATAAACTCGAAGTCAGCCGGCGTAATTAATGTATAATGTTAGTCGCGAGTGATAATTATAACAAACTATAGCTATGATGAGTAATTAAATAGTATAAATTTACTTATCCGCATAATTTTCAGAATGGGGGAAAATAATTTATAAGAAAAAGATGTGATTAATTTCAAGTGTATTTTGATAAACTAAACAATATAAGGATAGTTCCAAGTGATTTTTCTTACTATCTCTTTAAAAAAACTCTTGCTTTCCACGTGGAGACTTGGTCCACTAGAAATATTATTTATAATAATAATCACATTATTAACCAAAAAAAAATAAAACATCACATTATTATTACAACATATGGTCAACATAACTACGAACTCACATAGGTGTATGACATATATATATATGATTCGATTAAGTTTCAAAGTTGCATATGTCACATAAAATTCTTTTCATACACTTTATATATAGATTAATTTTAATTTACATGATATTGATATATATTGAGTAATGTACTTTTTAATATTAGTGACATATTTTTTCTACTGATATATATTGAGTAATGTACTTTTTAATATTAGTGACATATTATTCTACTTATCATGGTATCTTATTTAGCTCGTATTGTTTTTATGAACGTCATTTATTCAATTATATATTGTTCATAATTAAGTAATGCATGAATTATACATAGGATTTATTTAAATTTATAAATATATTTGTTCTATTATTTTAGGTCTACTTCATATTTTTATCTTATTCAAGCACCATAACTCACAGTTAGAGATGACAAACGAGAGTTTGAATTGAACATGAATGGATTAAATAAACTAGGTAAAAATAATAATAAGATATTTAACTCGTTTATATATATATATAGTGTGTGTTAATTTTTGTTAAGATTATCCCTGAAAAATTATTGTTTTTGATATTTATGAAATATGTATTTAAATAAATAAAAAATTTCATGTATAAGTACTTCTTTGAATCAGGAGAATGACATAAATTAATAAATTCAAAATATTTTTTTAAAATTGCAGCACACTAATCTTCGTTTTATCAATCATTAAAAAAAATATTGGTGCAAAAGAGATGTATCTTTTGGATTACAAATATTTCTTCTTCATTTTTTTTCTTTCTTTTAAACTAAAAGAGTATTTTATAAGTGTTTCTAGGCCCTTACCTACTTTCATGAGAGTGCAATTAAAAAATATTTGTATTCTATAATGAATAATATGAATTGATCCATATTTGACTCAAATTTAAAATATAATCAAATATTTAATCTAAAACAAATACGATCGATTGATTACCGTAAATTTCAACCATTTTGTCAACCCTATCACTCTAAATAATGTGTAACTAAAGCTTTACATAGATCAAAAACTATATGAGATGAATAAAATTTATCCACTTAAAGAATCTCGTTTGATAGTCAATAAAATAGTTTTAAAATCACGAGGTCCTCAGCTTTAAGCAAAAGCAAAACTATTCTAGGTTGTTTCTATCCATCTGTTTAATTCTTGGTCGATAGAGTTATCTGGTATACTAATACATGATAGTAAATATTCATAAAATTAATCGAGATGCACACAAATTAACTCGGACCAAGTTATTTATTGTGTTAGATGGACCTTCAACAAATTTACTCTTTTCATTTCAATTTATTTGCCTTAATTTCTTTTTTATCTGTTTTTTTCTTAAATCTCTTTTTAAGCAACTGGAATAATTCTAATTTTTCCACTTGACGTGTTTAATATCCCAAGTTTAAACTAATTTTAGTATATCTAGAAAAAAACTCAAGATCATAAAATTCAAAAAATATCTTTATTTTTTTAAAAATTCGTGTTTAGTCAATATCTGACAAATAATAATTTTTAAAATTACAAATATGATTACCAATTCATCCTAGTATTTGGATTTTTTCCCACATGCATCTAATAGATTTAGGTTTTTCAACAATTAACAGCCCAACATATTTGTTTGATTATATATTTAATTGCAACAGAGAATATAATCATACTAGAAAAGTTAGACCAAACAAACTTCCATCCATCAATTTTAATTTTATATTTTATAATATTAAATAATTGAATATTAAATATAACATATATTCTAGAAAACTGTATTAACGAATGAGTCACATACACCAAAGTTTCATATATCCAAGAAGTCTAAATAATAATAATGGGACAGGTAACGTAATAATTATATAAGTGTGAACAACTTGTACATATAATAGCCACCAAATTAAATAATTATCATAAATATTTTTGCTGGATAATGACACCTAACATTAATCATGATTATGCTTAAAAAATACAAAAATAATATGACTATTTTTTTCTTTAATTCTTATCTAATTTTGATCAACTACTCATCTTCTTCGACTTATTAAATAAGCAAAACTTACAATGTGAATAAATCAATTTATTCGACCAAATCAATTCATAATTAATTTACTTGCCTAATTCAGCACAATTTTAATATTCTCAATAATATATATAATAAGAAAAACTTTTATTAGTTCTTTAAAAGGATAATAATATAATAATTTTATATTTATGGGTTCTTGTAGAAAAAAAGCATAAATTTGGAGTTGTTTCAACCATTATATTTTCTTTATTACCAAAAAAAAAAAAAAAAATTTAGAAAGCTGTCCCATTCAAAGCCGACTCTTTTTTAGAAAAAAATTGATTTTTTTTTCGTAATAAAGATAGTGTTCTTGAAAAAGGGTGGAAGAGATCAAAAGGGGTATCTTGTTTTCTTGAAAATTTGTGTTTTTTTGGCACAAAAACAAGATTAGGACATATTGGGGTTTTAGTTTTTTTTGTGTAGAAGGAAGACTTTGCTTTTGTCAATATTTGTTTGTACAAGAAAACATAAAAAAGCAGTTTTCTTGAGGGGTAAAGGCACCTCAAAAGAGGGGGATGGAGATGATGAATTATCAGGTTGGAAGGAGTTCTTATCAGGATTCCTTGAAAGTTTTGGAGGCTGATATTCAGTATGCTAATACTCTGTAAGTTTGCTTTTTCAAAGACTTGGATTTTTACTCTCTGAGATAATAATTGTAGTACTTGTTTAATTAGGGGTTTATATTATCCTTTTTGGGTTGTTGATGCTTTAATGTGGCTTTACTTTGGTGTTGGGCTGTGCTAGCTTGCTTTTAGCTTGACTAGATTTTTGTTGATATCAACTTTATTTAGGAATAAGTAATTTCTATTCATGTAGTTTTGTTAAAAGAATAAGACTTCATGTTCTGATGTTGTAAGCAAATTGGGATTTATTGTGTGCCAGTGTCTGTTTTCTCCAGCATGTTCATGCTTGCAACTTGTAGCATATTAAGTACCCTTAGTATCAAATGATTGTGCAAAGTTTCCTTGTCTTTGTGACAATGGAAGTTCTTGTTTCTGTTTAAGAATTCATTTGGTCTTTATCTAATATGCTAGTTTGAATGCAGGGCTGCTGCAATTCCAAGAGAAAAGAGTGGAGCACGTCTTCAAATGAAACTGACCTACAATGGATTGGCTCCTGTGTTTCTGTTTTTGCTCCGTTGGATAGATAGTTCATGCACTTGTCTACTTCCTGGATATATGAATTTCTTTCATGTCCTCATTTACAAAGTATGAAATTCTTTCTGTTGACACTAAGTTTTTTTCTCTTAACCCGTTCTCTCGTTATTCTATTCATGTATACGCCATATGCATTAGAAGAGTCAATATGTGTGTTCCCATGTGTAAGTCAAAGGCCACTTGCCAAAAAGGAATCATGTAAATCCAGTTAGCTTCTGAATTTATTGAATATCCAGTATTTTTTTTCCCTTCTTTATTAGTGACAACGAAGATTATAGTTGCACAATTTACTGTTCTGTCACTTATACCTGTTTTTGTCAGTTTACTAACAACGTCTCTCCTTTGGCAGGTGCGTACAGATGGGAGACCAAGAATATCTAGACATGGAAGAAGAGCAACTATTAACGACTTTTATGGTTAGTCGCTCATTCTCCTATTATGTACAGAGCTCTTTACCCATTTTAGGATTAAGTTTCTTACCTTGATTGTGCTTAACTATTACCCTTAATAATGACAAAATTACAGGCGTTATACTACCATCACTACAGCAGCTACATTCTAACTTGGTGGAGCTGGACGATTGTAAAGTTGTAAATCATGGCATAGGAAGTTCTCAAGAGAAAGTAAAAGGAGACTCCAAATTTTCAAACTTTGAAGCAGAGAGAGAAGATGAATGTGGAATATGCTTGGAGCCTTGTAACAAAATGGTGTTACCAAATTGCTGCCATGCAATGTGCATTAATTGCTATCGCGATTGGTAATATACCTACATTTTCTTAGAAGTAATAAATTATATCTACATCCTCTCTATTCATGTCTTTCATTATTCTAAGAACTTGGCTGAGAACAATACTGCTTTCTCAACCTTTCAGG
Organism: Solanum lycopersicoides; assembly: GCA_022817965.1. Lineage (NCBI taxonomy): Eukaryota > Viridiplantae > Streptophyta > Magnoliopsida > Solanales > Solanaceae > Solanum > Solanum lycopersicoides. The sequence goes on along the minus strand of CM040622.1, from coordinate 10,782,585 downwards.
AATACAAGATCCGAATCCTGCCCCTTTTGCCGTGGTAATTTGAAGAGAGTTAAATCAAGAGACTTGTGGGTCCTCACCTGCAATGATGAAGTTGTTGATCCTGAGACTGTTTCCAAAGAGGATTTATTGCATTTCTATCTGTATGTTAACAGTCTGCCTAAGGATTCTCCTGATGCGTTGTTCTTGATGTATTACGAATATCTAATATGACATAAAACATTTGAGATAAGTAGTGTACAGATAGAGAAAGAAAACCTTCAAATGTACATAATTCTGGTGGGAGAAATTCTCCTAAATTTCACAGAGAAATAACCACCTCCATGATTGTTTTTATGGTGGTATTCATGCCAGCTTCATGATCAATGTCAGATTTTTATTATTAGAAATGTCCCAATGCTCCTTATTTGGTATTTTGCATCATTTACATATATTATATCCAATTGATAGTGCATAGCCTTTGCTTTTGATGATGAAAACTCTACATTCTTTTATTATGCTAGAAATTTATAAGGACGTGTTATATTTTAGCAGTGTAGTTAAGACAGATGATAGTGCAACATCACGATGAAGGTGGGAATGGATGGAACTTTTTTTTTTGGAGAGATGAGGAATTGAATTAGGGAGATTAGAGGATGAATTCCCTACTCTCTACAGTTAAGCCCCAAGCAAAAATATTATGGTGGCCAACTGTTTTGTACTTTTGTCAACTCTGAATGGCAGCTATAGTTCAGAAAAAACTTTAATGATTGAGAATTTCAAGATATTAGTCACCTTTATGACACTTTTGCAGCCAATTGCTGTTGATGATAACTGGGTGGACTCAATTTGGGGTTGCTAGCAGCAGTGTCTTCTTCTCCATGAAAAGGTGCTACGCTGTTCTTCAAAAACTAGTGCAATTGCTGAAACAATTGTCTCTTGAAGATGATGATATGGAGGACAAAAGCACCACCAAAGTAGCCTAAAGGTGGATTGCTACTCAGGTAATGTCCCACTTGAGACAATTGCAGTGAAGAAAATTCTCTGTTTGTAGCACAGATGTTTCTTGTGTGAGAACTCACAAGAATCTATCAACCGTCTCTTGCTTCAATGCTATTATACCCGACAGATAGTGGACATTATATAAAACATTTTTGGTGTTGACTGGGTGATGCCACAGAATTGCAAGTGCTGATTATCAGATTGGCAAAGATAGAATTGACAAAAACTAAAGAGGAATGGGAGATGTTTTGATGGGGAAAGCAGCATTTTTTATTTATTTTTTGTGAAGTCCAGATTATACAAGAGCTGCAATTTTGGTGTAGGAGGAGTTAGCTGGAGTATCCAGCCAATTTACAGGTAAACCCCCCAAGAGCTGTGGAAAATCTCATCAAAGGAAGAGTATCCTTCCAGTCCATTAAATTACCACATATATAGATTCATACATGACAATACATGTGCATTCACAATGCAGCTTGGTGAAAATATTTGTTGGACTCCACAAAGGTTGTCTATCTATTATTGATAAAGGAGGTAATCTGCCTACACTAAAGTTTTTCATTCTTACAATGGAAGAAACATTCCTATTACTATCTCGCTCTCTTGATTGGTCTTTCCGGAGCGGTATTATTTACTAGGTTACATCGAGTCCAATCTACATGCCACTCTTACTCTTGACCAGCTCACTAAAAGATGGTTGACAGAAGCCTTGGTTGAGGAAAAGATCAGTGACTTTCCGATTCATTGATTCTGTAAGATGGATACCATCCCAGCTGATAAATTTGCTTGGATCATTACATTTGACGGTTCCAGGTGAGCCACACAGCGAATGCAGGTTGAAGTTCAATGGTCCTCCTACAGCTCCACAGCAAGGTTTGAAAGCTTCCTCAAATTGGTACTTTTTTAGGTTCATCTTAATTGTTAGATATGCATTCCAGTAGTCAGCATATAAGATATGACAATTAGGATATAAACTACGGAACATTTCCAATTTCTTTTGAAGGATCTGGTTGTGCAACATTACTGCTGCGTTGACAGCTGCTGCACATCCCATATGATCAAGAGCAGCTTTCAGTGGACACAATGAGATATGTAATGGAAGGCATCCTAGTGGTGGTAAGCCTTGAACTACAATGTACTTTGCTCCGCTTTGCAGTGTTGCCTATACATATAACACCGTCTACTTAGCATTGCTGTGATGCCAAATACATGTGACACTAAATAGTCTGTTTGGTCAAACTTCTAGGAAAAACTACAAGTGTTTAATCTTATAATAAAACAAGAGGGCTTACTTTGGAACATTAAAGTGTTTGGCCAAGATTCTGTCAAAATAAGTGTTTTTGACTAGTAGTAGAAACTGTTTTTCTGTTGTAGAGGAAAAAACCAGGAAAAGTAACTTCTTTGTAAAAGTAGATTTAAAGTTTTTAACTTTTTTTGGGGGACAAAAATATCCTTACCAAAAAAATTGTCAAACTATCACCACAGTGCGCACATAAACTTAGCTTATGCATTTTCAAAAGTACATATATATGTCCAAAGTACCATAAACATGTTCCCTCTCTGTGTGATTTTAGTTTTAACATTTTAATGAGATGAAATTGACTTTTTAATTAAGGTCTCTCGTAAATAAATACTGCAAATCATTTTAAATTCTCTCCTGTCTTTCTTTGTAATTTGATACTCAAAAACATTTTTGAAAAGATTGGTCGAACACTAATTGTTTCGATAAAATACTAACAGAAGTGCCTTTCAGATGATTTGGCAAAGATAAACTGTTACTATCCAAAAATTCCCTTTCCAAAACTTCATTTGACACAAAATAGTTATCAACGTAAGCTGATCTTGGAAGCTTGACCAAAGAGGTTTTAATACTAATATTACTATGTCAAATTTCATGTGCATACCTCGATGAGTCTGCTAACTTGAAAGACGGACTGCTGTGTGAGCCAATGTGAAGTTACAGAGGACCCTTGTATACGAGCATAGTCACTGACACCAACAGAGCCTATCCAGAAGAGTGCATTCTCCATTTCAGCCTGACAACTTTTACCATTTTTATCTGTACATCCCATCTGCTGTTTGAACTTAGAGAACCAATCAATCTGAGTTTGAAAGTTCATTGGTAATCCTTTCCAGAATGGATTAGTAAGTTTCTTGGTTGAAAAATCATCTTGAGAGAGAATTGTTGATCCGGCTATTGCAAAGTTGGCCCCAGCTTGGAAATTTGCAGAGGTATTTTGAAAGGGTGGCAAATGTGGTAAGTTAAGAGCATCACATAGAAAATCTACCATCAAATGTGCATCACATAAATTATTGTTTGAATTTGCTGAACTGCTCGATGTGTGACCAGCCAGTAAATTAGCATTTCCTGTATCAGTGTAAGAGTCTCCAAAAGCGTAGACCTTGTGGAAGCATCCTACAAAGTTATTATGCCTAGTTGAAGTGTCTTGGTTATTGTTATTAGCAGGGGAAGAGTTACCTGTTACGAAAATAATATATGAGGAAGTTAGAAAAAAGAAAAGCTTTGAGGAGTGAAAACAACTTCCTTAAAGAGATATTGTCCGTATACTGTTTTTGGGAATATACAGACTAGTCCCTTCATGATACAACAAACCCTACAAATTAACTTGACCACTATTCAGAGGAGGCATGCATTTACAGGTCAAGCAATGATTTATACAATTAAGAGGTAAGATAACTGTGAAGGAAATGACTTTGCCTTCTGACTATTTTCTGTCATACCAAACACCCTCAATATATAAAGCTTCCAAATTCATATTTGCCTTCTGATGCGGTTCAATCTCACGTCACATATATTGTGAACTATCTAACGTGACCAGCGAAAGAATTACCAGGCTTGGCAGGAACAACCTGGTTGTTGTTCTGTGCGGGGGAAAGATTACCAGGCTTGGCAGGAACTTCCTGATTGTTGTTCTGTGTGGGGGAAGGATTAGCCGTCTTGGCAGGAACTTCCTCCTGGTTGTTGTTATTTGCAGGGGAAGGATTAGCCGGCTTGGCAGGAACTTCCTGCTGGTTGTTGTTATTTGCAGGGGTAGGATTAGCCGGCTTGGTGGGAATATTTTCATGGCTATTGTTATGAGCAGAGGAACAATCAGAATGGGGAGTTTCAGGGCTCTTTAAATGAGCATATGAAAATGAGAAAAATAGGCAGAAACAGAAGAAAAAGGTAAGAGGAAAATGTGGAAAGAACATATTAGACATAGTTGAAATTTGTAGTACTAAGTTTTTTTTATTTTTCTCTTTTTTTTTGTTGGTATTTTTTGTACCAAGTTTATGTTATTCAAAGGTGTGCTAAGTAAGATATGTAGCAAGAAAGGCTATTTATAAAATTCAGTTTCATTCTGTTGGAGTTGAGAGGATAATTTTGTAGTCTCCTTTGTTTTAGGTAAGTTATCGCAGGTATTCATTGTTTGAGGCACTACATACCAACAAAATGTTTTACTGGAGGTATAGTTAAACTAGGATCTTAGTCACAATTTTATTATCATCAATTTCCCTGACCATAAGTAGGTGAATAAACGAAAGATAAATTGCGATTGACAAAAATCGGGTGTTACACCAACGAAGTGAAAGTTAAGATCAGATTCACTCGTACTTTATAAAAAAATCTTTTTAGTATATTAAGTTGGCCAAAAATTGTGGCATGTATAATTTGTATGATTGGTCCCTGATTAATTAAATAATTAAATTGAGGATATCCTGAAAAAAACCTAAGATTCATAGGTCACACTTTTAAATAAAATTAAATAGGATTACATATTTTACTTTGTTGAACTTGGTCTTTGTTTTTAATTTGACACTCTTAACTCAAAGTTTGTTCTATTTATATAGGGTGGGGAACCTAAACGACAGTTAAAAACTAAAAGTTGACTAAAATAACGAGTTGAAATAAAGTTTTTAATTTCTACGTAATAGTGCGTTATATTACTTTCATAAATTGTTAACCTGAATGAAGTTGAAGAAGATAGGGATCTATCTAGATAAATAATTGCTAAGGACTACTCTATTGAGAGAAAAATAGAATGAAAATGAGAAAATAATCAACCATTTGAGATTGATTTGTGGTCACTTGTTATTTATATTTTGCAAATATTGTCTAATTTGTTAGGTTTACTCGATTTTAAGTTTAAAAAATAATAAAATTTGTTGTTGCATTTTTTATATATTAGATGTTAAATCAAGTAATATACACTATACAGTTTTATAAGATAACAAAAATATTATTAAAGATCATTTTTAAGTAAATAATTATACCTCAAAAAATAGTATAAAATTTTGTGAATGATAGATAATTTTTCAGCTCATCTAAATTAGTAAAAGTATCAAAATCATAAAAATAAATTACACAAATCCCCCGATTCTATAATCAGATCCAATTTTTTTTCTTTTTTAAAGTATCAAAATCATATAAAATGTAATATAAGAAAGTTGGCTCCATGTATTATGTAGAAATTAGGGAAACACAAAAATAATTTCTTTCCTTTCTTTCTTTCTTTATTAGTTTTTGTCCGATGAAAGTATTCACTAACAAAAAAAAAGAAGAATAAAATGTACAATAAATAATAAAATTTAAATCTGCAGAGAACGATCGAAAGGAAAAAAAATTGGCACCATCAAATAATAATATATCATTGCAAGAAATACTTTGTAACATTTACTATAACGGATTCAAAATAAGTTAATTTTTAGTACTTTTTAAAATTTAATATAAATGATTTTTTTTTTAAAGCCCAAAGAGCTTAATAATTAATTAATTTTGTGGATTATAACCGATTTTATGACTTGCCCCTTAAATCATGTTGAATAGAATATCCTTTCTTGTGAAATCACACTGAAGAGAATATACTTCAAATTAATGGTAACGTAATAATAGGGAGCAAATCCAAATGTCAGATCACATGCTTATGAGTTATGTGTAATATTAATATGTTGAACATTGATTTAAAGTTGTCAAATTTTTCATTTGGATACTCAAGCTAAGTTATGTTTTAATTGAACATCGTAATTTCTAACAAAGTGTTTCAATTAAATACTTCCAATTCAAATTTTTAAAAGACATTTATAAGTATTTTTATTCGAATTTAGATAGTTAAGTTTATTTATTAAGCATATAAATATGTCATCTTCTATAGCATATAACTAAAGAAAATAATATACATGTGATTATTGATTAACTTAACTAGGTAATAAATGAATGTGAACATAATCAAGAAAAAGAAAAGCAAAAAATGTACTCAACTATAAAAGGAAAGAAAGTATACAAAGCAAAGGGAGATTGATATTCTACTATACAAAATAACAATAATGGTGGATTTTATTAGTTACGTGAAATCGATAGTCAAATTACACTTTTATTTTTGATAATTCTATTAACTTTGTAGTAAATGATTAAAATAAATATTTTTTACTATATATATATTAAAAACTATTTTAATTAAATAAAATATACGTATTAACAAAATATAACACATTACATATATATATATATATAATATATACAAAATATCATTTTCTCAAAGTCTAAGTTAGTTTGAGAAACCCAAGGCAATCTTCTAAACTTGTAAAGTTGTAACAGTAACCAGTAACAAGTGGCACTTTCGGTTCTTGACGCAAAACGGCGTCGTTTTTATGTCATCAACGTCGAGAACAGTAACTCTTCAAAGGCATATAGAATACAAAATTGCAATTGTTCACGTGATTTGCACATCCAAGATCCACACACACCATCATCGTCTTCTTCTTCTTCAACTCTAATCATATCGAAACCCAACAAAATTATTCATTTGGTAAATATATTTTGATTCCTATCATTTCTCTAGTTTTTTTTAATCATTTTGCTCATTTGCAATTTACTTTTTCTATACTGGTACCAACAAAGAATTCACTTTTTTGGTGATACACTTATATGGGTGTCAAGAAAGATTGATTTTTTCCACTTATTTAGGCATATATTGATATGGGTGTCAAGAAAGATTGAATTTTTTTCACTTCTTGAGGCATGTGTTGATATGGGTGTCAAAAAAGATTGAATTTTTTTTCACTTCTTTAGGCATATATTGATAGTTTTTTTTTTTTTTTTTTTTCAGAAACCCTTTTTTGTTTCTTGAAAGGTAGATTGAAGCTGGATTTGGGAGATTGGGGCATGCAATGTCAGAAAATCATGATGGAAATGATGATTCACGTGGGGTTATAGATGGAGGGGAAGCTTCAGTTTCTGTAAAGCCAGTTGCTATTCATCAGGTGGAAATTTACTTATCTTGATTTTTTATGTGTCGGTGATTTAATGTGTACTTTTCTCTACTTTGCTTGAGTATTGTTTTCTAGAGTTGTTCATGTATTGAAAATAGCCTCATAAAGAGTATTCTCTATACTCCTGAATTTATATGATTAGAAACAGTTTAGCTTAATTCTTTGGATACAACTATATATGCCCTCAAAACAACTCCTATTTCTTCTGTCTATGTTGTCCACCAGAAGAGGCGGATCTAGGATTTGGAAGCTCCCGCTGCGACCCTACTTTGAACAGTAACATATGTAGCATAACATTCAGAGAGGAAGACTTGTATAGTTAATTTAGACAAGGTTTTAGTTAGAAGTGGTCTAGGGTTCTATTCTTCTTATCCACAGTTTTTTTGTTGGGTCGATCTTGCATCCCAAGGTATTAAACTTGAGCTTTAACCACTAGCAAGATCCTGAAGGTATTGTTGAACTTGAGCTTTAACCACTAGCACTACAAGGCTCATTGTTTCTTTTCAGTGCCATGGTTAATATTTATACATTTGCTTATACATATATTTACAAATATACTCTTTGGTTGGATCATAGGACAATCCAGGAACATATATATTTTTACAAAATTTCAACCAAGATTTCCGTGTGCTGTGGAACCCTCTCCCTTGTACATAGATCTGCCCCGTCCACCAGACACATGCACATGAGGGGTCATCCTCCACCATTTCCTGTATTGATATCATTCCAGTACCAGTAGGAAGTACCTGGTATTACTTTCCTTCTTTGCTGGACATAACTGCTTTCCAGTTAACTAGATTAAAGATTTGGTGTCTTTCCATCCTTGCACAAAAAGTTTCTTCTTAATGAATCCAATCTTTTTCTGCCTTTGCTGGTAGTGGAAACAGGAACATAACATAGGTGTGTAGAGCATCCAAGAAGCTGTTTATCAGAATTGTCCTTCACCCAAGAGAGAGTTATTGAGCCTCCAAGCCTTTTTTCACATTCATCAACTACTCCACTCCATATCTCCATAGCTTTGTTTCTTGCTCCCAAATGGGATTGGGTTCTTAATTGAATTATGTGCTTACTTCATATATATTAGAGAATACTTGGTGGAGAATATGAAATCATTTTACTTGAAGTGTCTAAATATTGAGCTAAAGGAATGTCAGGGTAGAACTTTACAGTCATATTTGCTTGCCTGGAATTTGCATCTAAAGAGAAGTTTTGATTGGTTCTTCTGTATTTAAAACTTAAACTATTGTCTTATCGTTTTCATGTTTGTTCCAATTACATTTTAGTAACTTGATAGCTCATATGTTAGTCTTGTAAATGAATATCCTTAGAGCTTGTCTTGGTCAAAATCTTTTCAGGTGGATGCTGCGGATCTAAAAGGTGGGATTTCAGTGGCTGCAGCAGAGTATGTAGAGAATGATACAAAAGATACAAGAATGGCAGAAGATGGGGGAAGGGAGGACATGTTTGTTGATTGCCCTGATGACATAGAAGGTCCTGAAACTCCGCAGTATGTAGACCAGAGCAATGATGCACATGATAGTCAACTGGAAGGATTGAGCAATGGAGCACATGATCCGGACTTGAAGGCCGAGGTAGAACAATTGCGCAAAATGCTAAATGACAGTATTGCTGAAAAAGATCGCATTGCTCGAGAAGCTGAGGTTGGTGGTTTTATTTAAGGTAGTTTCCCATAAATATGCTATTTTCAATGATATTTATTTGCTCAACTCTGGCTCTATGTGCAGGAAGAAAGAGCAGCATCTACGTATGAACTCACTCGCCTAACCAATCAATTCAAGGGTCTGACTGATAGTTGGTCACTACCAAATAAGGATGATGGTGAGTTAGTTGAGAATCTTCACCATAGTGAAGCAGGAGTCAGGGATTTGGCCTCTGGTGTCTCATTGCATGAGGTGGTAACAGATGTCTCCAAGTTTCTTAAAGAAGTTCTGGATGAGCGTGTTCATACTGAGAGCAAAATCAGAGAACTTAATGACCTGATACATATGAAGAGTCAAGAAATTGATGCCCTCAATTCAAAGGTTTCCGAGTTCTCAATGGAACGAGAAAATTCTGCTCACTTGTCTGTGGTTCAACTTGAGAAGGAGGATCATATGACAGAGATCGCTAATGACATCTTAGCTTCTCTTGCTTCAGCGGTTCCTCTAGAAAAATTTTCTGATGAGTCAGTTACAGGAAAAATGCTTCTTGTCAAGAATATGATCCCAGTTTTAGCTGAGAAGTATAACGTTTTCCTTTCCGAAGTTAACCAACTTAGACGGAGCTTAACTGATGTTGCCCCAGACCATAATATGCAGGATGAAATGGGGGTGTTGGTGGTTGCACGTGATACATTGGCTGAATTTAGAACAAGAGAGTTGAATCTAAACCAACATCTGAGCTTTTTAAGTGATGAAAATGGGAAACTGTCTGAGGAACTTAATAAACATAAATTGATGGTTGAGAATGCAAATGCTGAAATAACAAAGCTGGGTGCTGAAATTGAACAGGAGAGAACAAGGTATGCTAATACAAAAGAGAAGCTTAGCTTGGCTGTGACAAAAGGAAAGGCGTTAGTTCAGCAGCGTGATGCTTTGAAGCAGTCACTGTCTGAGAAAGCTAGTGAGCTGCAGAGGTATCAAATTGAGTTGCAAGAGAAGTCGAATAGTCTTGAAGCTGTGGAGCAAACCAAGGATTTACTGGGGAGAAGCGAAAGTTTAGCTGCTTCACTGCAGGAAGCTCTCATTCAAAAGGAGATGATACTTCAAAAATGTGAAGAAATATTGTCCAAGGCCACTGGAAGTGAGCAATTTCAGTCAACAGATATAATTGAGAAAGTCAAGTGGCTTGCAGATGAGACGAATGCATTGAATGAGACATCTTTACAACTCCAAAGAGTGGCAGATTCCTTGTCATCATTTGATTTCCCCCAGCCCGTACAATCAAATGGACCTGATGCACAGGTTGCTTGGCTCCTGGAATCATTTTATCTGGCTAAAGAAGATGTAAGAATATTACATGAGCAGATGGGAGCAGCAAAAGAAGCTGCAAATAATGAGATTGGTCAGCTTACTACTTTTCTCGTAGGAGAAGCACAGGATAAAAGCTATCTTCAAGAGGAATTGGTGGATTTAAATCATAAATATGCAGTGCTTGCCCAGAAAGAGCATCAGGCTTCAGTGGATAAGGATAGAATCATCAGTATGCTTCTAGAGGCTTCTAAGATCAACTCGCATGATCAGGAATTGGTCTATCAAAGCCAATCTGACATGACCGTACTCATTAAGAAATGTGTTGAACATATAAAAGAAGAAAGTAGTGCCTCTCTTGAAGCCCATATTCATCAATTTGAGTCCTTTGAACAGATGCAGAGTAATTTGTACATTAGGGATCTAGAATTGAGGCTATATGGTCAAATACTTACAGAAGAGATGTCGGATAAAGCAGAGTTGAATAGATTGTCAAACCATTCAGTCAAGGTTACTGAGGAACTTTGTGTTTTAAAGGAAGAAAAAGAATCTCTGGAGAAGAATCTCGAACAATATGAGGACAAAGTTTCCTTACTTAGGGAAAAGTTGTCTATGGCAGTAAAAAAAGGCAAGGGGCTTGTCCAAGAACGAGAAAAATTGAAAGGAGCATTGGATGAGAAGAGTGCTGAAATTGAGAAGCTGAAGTCAGATTTGCATCAGCAAGAATATCTATCTAATGACCACAAGTTGCAGATTGATAAGCTCTCAGCTGAGATGCACCGTATCCCTCAACTAGAAGCTGATCTTGTTGCTATGAAGGATCAAAGGGATCAACTAGAAGCTGATCTTGTTTCTATGAAGGATCAAAGGGATCAACTAGAAGCTGAGTTCTATGAGTGGATCAAAGGATCATAACTGATGCTTCAAAGGTCAACTATCGAGTTGATGGTATTGTTCTTCCGGCTGATGGTATTGTTCTTCCGGCTGACTTGGGTTTTCAAGATCCCATTGAAAAGGTCAAATGGATTTCAGGATACGTACGTGAAAGCCAAACTGCAAAGATGGAGGCGGAGCAGGAGTTGGGGCAAGTTAAAGATGAAGCCAGTTCTTTAGCCGACAAATTGTTGGAGGTCCAGAAAACCATTAAATCCCTAGAAGATGCATTATTTGCTGCGGATAACAACATCTCACAGCTCCTGGAGGACAAAAATGAGTTAGAAGCTGCAAAGGCATTAGTTGAAAAAGAATTAGAGAAAGCAATGGAAGAAGCTTCTGCTAAAACTGTTGAGTTTGAGAATGTGTTCGTGGATAGAAAATCCATTGAGGATGCTTTGTCCCTGGCAGAGAAGAATGTTTTAGTACTAAAGAATGAGAAAGAAGAAGCTTTACTTGGTAAAGATGCTGCTGAGTCTGAACTACAGAAAATCAAGGAGGAATTCTCTTTCCATACCAACAAACTAAAAATGGCAGATGAAACTATACAATCCCTTGAGGACGCACTAATTCAAGCAGAAAAAAACATATCTCTGTTTACTGAGGAAAATAATAGGGTACAAGTTGGTAGAGCTGATCTAGAGAACGAGATTAACAAGCTCAAAGGAGAAGCTGATATCCAAAACAGTAAGCTAAGTGATGCTTCCATGACTATAAAGTCTCTAGAAGATGCTTTGCTGGATTCAGGAAACAAAATTTCCGATCTTGTTAATGAAAAGAAGAATGCAGAAGAGGAAATTGTAGTTCTGACTTCCAAGGTGGATGCCTGCATGCAAGAGTTGGCTGGATCACAGGGCAGCGTAGAAACTAAAGTTCTGGAGCTCTCTACCCATCTTAGCCGTCTTCAGTTACTTCTGAGAGATGAAGTTCTGTTTTCCTCTCTCCGAAAAACTTTTGAGGGAAAGTTTCACAGCCTAAAAGACATGGATCTTCTTCTTAAAGAAATCTGGGATTCTTTTTCTAAAGTAGATAATGAAGTGCTACCAGATTCTCCTACTAAGGTAATCATAGCATCATCACACCTTCTTCCTCTTCCTTTTTCTTTGTTGCTTTTCTCTTTGAGTAATCTTCCACCTCCTGTCACAACCTTACTGCTCAGAAGTTTATTTGAGTGGTTGATTACTTGGATTTTTTTTATTGGTTTATGGTGTGGTTTCTTTTGTGAGAAAAATAACCTACCTGAAATATCTCTGATGTCTGAAATAATTGAAGAATTTTGAATTTATCTAAATAGCTGTGGTCACCTATCTCTGTTTTATAACAGAGATTAATTATCATGGTTCATTCATAATACATATCTATATCTATATCTATATCTATATCTATATCTATATCTATATATGAAATCGTTGGTCATTTTCAGCTTCTTACTTGTTCCATTTGCTGGTGGATTGCCTGTTTGCATTTTTTGTTTATATTAGTGAACAACTTGCTGGTCAATTGTAAAGACCATTTTGATGTTAATTCTCATCTTTTTCGGATAAGTTACACATGCAATTGTCCGTTGCTTGCTCGTTCTGTCATTAGAATGATTTTTTTTCGAAATTTGCAGTTGACAAATGGTAGGTATCAAGTTGACTTATTTATAGTAAAACTTGTGCCTGTATGGATATACTTATGTTACCTATACTTGTAATATGATCAGGTGATCTGCATGTTCTTGATGTACCTTCTCTTACTTCTCTGCTATGTTCTTTTTAGGATGACTCATCTTTCTCCATTCCTTCGGTATCTGTTGTTAATGATGCTCTAAATGAGGAAGTAGCCAACGGTGAACCAAATGCAACTGATGGTGACAATATCAGATTGCATCTTGGGAAAATTGTGGATGGATTCGAATTGAGAAACAAGATTCTTGCCGAGAACATTGGATGTTACTCTGCATCGATGGATGATTTGATCAAAGCCATACTTAGAAAACTGGAGTTGACAAAAAACAAAGCTCTACCTGTGATTGAACTGACAGAATCTCTTAAGCAAAAGGTCAGAGATGCAGAAGTTGGTAGGCTAGCGCAGGAAAATACTATACAATCGTTGGAAAGGGATCTTAAAGTTCTACTTTCTGCTTTTAAGGATGCAACTAGTGAACTGGCTTTAACTCAAAATAGATTGTCTGAACTTGGCTCCAACTTTGACCTGGAAAAGTTGAAGGAAACCTCACCTCAACAATTAGCAAATTTTGGTGAAGATGCTATAGTACATCATCACTTGGAGCTTGATAGCAGCCAGTCTGCAAGGACTGCTGAGAAGCTGTTATTGGCAGCTAGACAAAGCCGCCATCTTACTGAACAGTTCAAACCTGTGATGGAGGTGATGGTTGGTACTATTAAAGATTTGCAGGTTAAACTGGAAGAAAGCAATAATACTTGTGGAAAAGTCTTGGAAGAAAAGGAGACCCACCAAGAGAGGATCTCCCATCTGGAGACTAATCTAGAAGAATTGAATGGTCTTTGCGATGAGATGAAGCTTAAATTAGAGGATTATCAGGCTAAAGAGGATTATATCAAGGAGAAAGAAGCTGAACTTTTGTCTCTCAATGCTAAAGCTTCACTGAATTTTCAAGGTACACATTGTGTTTACTATGTCCCCCCCCTTAAATTATGAAAATGTTGGCTGTGACTATAGTAGTTTTCTCATGGCCTGTTTTGATACTATTCTTTCAGAAGCTGAAAACTTAACCCTCTCAGCATCTCATATGAGATCTCTTTTTGATAAACTAAAAGAGATTGAAACACTCATGGGGCCTGATGTGGGAGATGCAGAGGCCTATGATTCACCTGATGTCAGGCGGCTCTTTTATGTAGTTGATAATTTCCCAAGATTACAGCTCCAGATGGACTCACTGTCTCGTGAGAAAAAAGAATTACAATCAAGCCTTGAGAAACAGGCACTGCAAATTGAGAGTTTAAAGGATGAAGTTGAAGAGCACATGAGAGATAAGGTGGACTGTGCAAAGATGAAGAATGAGTTGTTAGAATTCACAATTGGTTTAGAAAATATTATACATAAGCTGGGAAGTAACAATTTGGTTGACTACCATAAAGAGACTCCAGTGACAGGGTTTTTACCAGTGCTTGATAAGCTGATTGTTGCCAAAGTCTTGGAATCTGAAAATTTGAAAGCCAAAACAGAGGAACTGCTTGCTGACTTACATGGTACCCAGAAGGTTGTTGAGGACTTGTCAAGTAAGGTTAAGTCACTTGAAAATTCTAATCAACTTAAGGTTGCACCACTAGAGATCAACCAGGAAAGAGGCATCTTCGAAGCTGCTTCCTTGCCTACTCAGTCAGAGATATCTGAAGTTCAAGATGTGGTAATTTTGATTGCAGTACATTGCATTCCTTTTTCAGTATAAGTCATTACATTGCCTTCTTTCAATATTTTTCATGTCCATTGCTGGTCAGTTATGTGTTATTTTAGCAATGCCATCTTTTAGTTGGCTTGCCTTTTTAATCTTTTTCTCCAAGGATACATCTAATCGAGTATGCCAAGAGGCTGAGACTAAAGGTTTTTTGAAAAATTGATTAAAAAAGATCTTTTGACAAATGCATAATAATCAAGCAATGCTTTAATTCCTTTGTTCTTTTAAGTTGGAAGACCTGTCAAAAGAATTTAGTTCTTATTGGAAAAACTGAATGGCAAGACATAGTAAATTATTGGTGATATATAATGTAATGCAAGATAAATTAGAAAACGCATATAAGCGATAATCACACTAAGTATGCAAATAACGTGATTTACTTTGGCCACCATGAAATGCCCAAGTGGCATCCCTGAGAAAAGGTTAACGAAATTGCAACCAATTTAATTGACCTTCTGGCCATTCAAGATATTTTTATGTGAAATTTTCTACTGACCAAATAACCTCTTTAGCAGAGTCATGACCTAATATTCTCCATCTCATATAAGTTAGGGTGGGGAGATATGACTCATCTATGTTGCTTATGCATTCTGAAGATTTAGTGTTTGTGCCTTTGAGACTGCTTGTTTTGACCTGTCCAAAATGATATGGTCATCAGATACCTTCAATAACATCCCTCTGCTTCACTTATGTGCAAGAAAGTGACAATATTTCAGTTGATATAGGTGTTGATCATGAGTAAAAGTTGGAATAGAGGAAGTGAGCTTAACATATGTGCAATTTGTGTCTTTGATGATGCATTTATATGTATGTGTACCCTACAGTTACCTTGGTTTACTAATCCCTGGTGATCCGTGAATAGCATCCTGATGTTCTAGAAATGATTCTGTATTTATTTGGAGCCTTCTCTATTGCAATTTAGAAGTATAAAACATAGTATTTATATAGACGTTAAAATTCTCTTACTTAAATAATTAAAAACCTAATCAAGGTTTCTTAATGTACATTGATGGAAGGTATAAAGAACCTTTAATGAATGCTATTTTCGGTTAAATACTGAACTTTTAAACGTGTTTTCTTAAAATGAACCGAAGGAGACCACATGTTTAGGTAATATTGGTTTATCCAACAGAAATCTCGCTGTGTAAGTCACTTGCATTTATTTTCCAATGCAAACTTCTCTTTTTTGGTCATTACTCAAGAACTCTCAAGCATCGAATGGTTTCTTTCCTCTCAAAGTAACTGTGGTTATGGTAGGATCTGATATAATTTCCTTAACCTCTCAGCATCAATATGCTATTGTAAAAATGATATATGCTTGTATTTTACAAACAAAAGTGTTGACTTGTGAAGGGGAGGCTTAGAGCAACTGTAAAAGTTTGTCTTCATGTGACCTATATGTCAGGGGTTCGAGCCGTGTAAGTGTAATTTAAAACTGATGCTTGCGTTAGGGTAATGTTTGTCTATATTACACCCCATCGGGGTCAGCCTTCACAGGTCCATGTGTGAACATGAGATACTTCTTAGATTAGGCTCCCCTTTTAGTGTTCTGACATAACATTTTTTCTATAAACTGGGAAGAAAATGTTTGTGCAAAGCAGCCTAAACTGCTACATTCTTCTTGTTTGCAGGTACCAGTTAGTAAGAATTTAGCCTCTTCTTCAGTTGCATCAGCTGCTCATGTCCGAACTTTGCGGAAGGGATCTGCAGATCAACTTGCAATAAATATAGATTCTGAATCTGAACGGTTGATAAATGACGAGGAAGCTGACCAAGAAAAAGGTATAGATTAATGATACAAATCTTTGAAAATTTTGGAAGAGAAATGTAATGTTTAGCAAACTTAAAAATTTGCTCGTCTTGCAGGTCATGCATTCAAGTCACTCAATACTTCAGGTCTTGTTCCAGGGCAAGGGAAGATGATTGCGGATAGAATTGATGGAATTTGGTAATATCTTAGAGCTTCTCTCTAGCCAGCTTCTTATTGATTTTTTTGATGAAATTACAAATTTTCTGCTGCATTTCTTTAAGTCTAGGAATAACATTTGCCGATCAAAATATAGAGACATTAGATTCAGGTCAAGCATTGTTGATTCTTGCAACAATGAAAATAGTGATGCTATCTTGCTAGGTTCTCATTCCTCGTACCATGATTTTCACTTTACCAATTCCAAGTCTTAACAATCTCCACCATCTGTTACTGACATGATTTTTTGGAGAGTGGTGTAGGTAGGGGGTAGTGTGTTATTTTCTGTAGGGAGAGGGTTCTGTCCAAGATTTATATGGTAGACTTAAACATGCCTGTAGAGAATTTCAAGTACTTTTTTTTTTTTTGTTTGGTGTGTGTTTAATATTTGGTATGATATGGAGCTGAAATGGAACAGCATGGTTGCCAACCCAAACTTACCTGGGATAGATGCATATTTGTGGGTGCAGGGAGGGAGTTTTGTCCAGTGCTTGGCTTGTCAATCTAACACTTGATTTCCAATTTTATTCAGGGTATCTTCGAGTCGAGCTTTGATGAGTCATCCAAGGGGCAGGCTAAGTCTTATTGCTTATTGTCTGTTCCTTCATATTTGGTTATTAGGCACCATATTGTGATGATTCCGATAATTGATTCTTTTTCAGTTGTACATTACATATTGTTATAATTTTTTCTTCCTCTTTTGACCTGGCTCAGTGCCTAAATGTAAATGGTTATAAGGTCTCAGCAAGTTAGATTCTCTGCAATCACAGTTTTAGGGATTCAGAGAATGTTGGATAGTTGTTCTATTAGCCAATAGCTGTACTAGAGTTGAATGAATGCATACATCTTTGTTTAGGCTAGGTTTTGATTTACTGTCTAGTACAATACACAATAAACTCATTCCTTTTCTTTAATGTTTTATTCCATGCTCTCTAAAATAACACAGCCAGATTAACTTTTTGATTCCCAACACTGTCATGTTGAATTGGTTCCCAATGTGGCCGCGATTCCTAACAAGTTCTGACTTGACTCGTAATATGCTTATTTAGAAGCTTTTGTAGGTTGCTTGGTTGAGAAACATTTTGCTTCAAGCTAGAGTTGAGCTGTGTGATTTTTCGTGTAAAAATCTTGTGTTCTTTACTTTATTCCGCGCTGTTTGGTGATTTCACAAGAAACATGTATAGAAATGTATGTTGGACGAAATTTAGCATCCCTGCAGTGTCTTGTGCAATATGGGGAACTTGATATGGTGAAGCTTCACCTTTAAAACTAGTAATAAATTGTTTAAAATATCTACACCATTACGACTAAACAGATCCCAATCTTGGGATTACAGTATATCAAAGGAATTCCAAATGACTCTTTTAACTTGTGAATCTACCAATCTTCGATCTCTATGTTGCAATTACAGCAAGCTGCTTTGCATTTGTTTCTGCATGCTGCATCAAATACAGATTCATTCATAAAATGTCAAAATTGCAAAAGAGAAAATACTTGCAACACATATAGCTTCCTTCACCATGGCAAATTCAAGAAATAGAAGCTGATACTGTTTAGGAGTTTCAGAAAAGAAAGTCATAACTTTCATACAAACTCTGTAAGACAGCTTTCAAGGTTAGTGTAAAAGAAGTTACCAATCTATTTTGAGGAATTTGATGTGTAGCGCCATATGATGCCTCCTACTAGATTATTTACAGCATGAGCAGCCATTGGCACAACAACACTTGATGATAAAATTGTAGCATAACCATACACTATCCCAACAAATGTGGCCCTGAAATTAGAATACTCTCACTCACTCTTCCAGAGCATCATAGTTCATGTTTCATATCACAATCACACACAGTTTGAGCATAACAATTACCAGACAGCGAAGGAGTATTTCCGACCACTGCCCAAGTGTAATATCCCAAATATGGAAGCAGTTGCCACAACACTCTGCCAATTGATGCCAAAAAGTGGTAGCAATGCACCACGGAAGAGAACCTCCTGCGTCATTGAGATACCCATACAAGCTTGTAATCAGTTCTGAAATTTCAAAATGAATAGCTCATTTAGCAGTTCCAACAAGTAACATAAAACTTGTACGCGTACCTCACTAATGCCTGGAAGAAGTGATACAACTAAGTAATCCAAAGGCTCAAGTGAACTCAACACCTGAAATGGAACTTGTTTTTTCTTCACAAAGAAAAAAGCGCAAACTAGCCAGCCCTTTGATCCAACCAAAAGAAAGTATGAGAATATGTACCTGGCGATTTGCTGCTTCACTAGACTCAGCGAAATCTGGCCATGTTTTCAGTAATAAGTACCGACAAGAGGATACCAATATGACCAATCCAGTAATCAACTCAAGATGCCACATCTGGAAAGTCACTGTAGAGAGAACTATCAGCACTAAGACCTTTATGCTATAACTGATGAAACTAATCAGAAATGAGAAGTCGAAAATAGCTTTTCTTTGCTGAAAATAGGAATCTGGTTTGCAGTGTAAGAAATTTCAAAACTACTGAATGGAGAAGAAAACTTCTAAGGTTTACATGGTATTTCGACAGAACAGTCAACAATTGGCAATCCTCCTGCTGATGCAACATGAGAGCCCTGCAAAACCGTCAAACACACAATAAGAGAGTTAATGGACTTAACCAATCTATAAGTTCACATAGAAGAAGTTATCAATCTAAGTTGAAGCATAGTCTAAGTCGAATTCACCATATGAACACATCACTCTGAAGTGTAAGCATATCACTATATTTGTGTCATTCAAAAAGCAGTAACACACTCAAGTTCATGAGAAAACTTTGAAGAGCTGAGGGAGAAAGTTTACCTCTCTAATTACAACGCCTAGAAGACCTATTAAACCAGAAGTGATTATGCATGCCTTAAGCACAGAACCTCTAGATGGGATCATCGGTACAGAAGTCCCAGCCTCGGAAGTGTCAAGAGGAGATGCATTCTTGTTATCTTCAACATAATCTGGATTAACATCATCACTTAACATATACTTATCGGGTATAACAGTATCCGTTTTCTCTGTTTTCCCTTTTTTCCTCGATTTCTTTACCGACTTCTGACTTGCAAATGCCCTTACATTGGCTTTAAACCCCTGTACTTGTGAGTAGTAACCATAGTCAGCAATTCTTAACATGAGTTCAAGGAGGTTAATTTCACGTATAATCACTAAACTTTACCAACTATAAAAGTAAAGCTACATACCATCTTTAGTTGAAACTTTAGTCAAATGTGACAAAAAATAGTTGTATAATGTTTCGTGACCATACGTGAAATTAACCCCGAGTTCAAGTGAACCACAAATTCATGCTTTTTAGAACTTACATATTGGGGTACAGACCTTGGTGAACAGTTGGGATCACCAAACTTCCTACCTGATAGAACATCAACAATATTTATAAAGGTAAAACACAGAAATGAACCAAATAAAAACAGAAATTGCTCAACACCTTCTATTACATTCACTTTCTTTTTAGTCCATCCCAAAATGACATATTTCTATATATAATACTCTCTCCGTTTCTGTTTATATGTCGATCTTACTAAAAAACAAATGATCCTTAATATTTCTCCATTTACTTTTTCTTGTCACTTATTCTTAAAATATATATTTTCAATTTTACTAGTTACTTATGATGTACGGAATAATGTGGTAAAATACCTATATCAATAATTATTTTCTTAATGAGTGCGTCAAATCAAATAGTGACGCGTAAAAGTGAACAGGTAGTATTTGTCATTGCACATAATCAACATATAAGTAACACTATTCTTCCTGTTTTATCATTGGAACTATGAAATTTGACCAACATTGAAAAACTAAATGATAAATTTATGTTCATTGATCAATTTTGATTAATCAAAATAAATTAATTTATCTTCATTTATTGAAAGCTCAACTTCAAGAAAACACTAAATAAAACTACAATAGTAAACTTACTTAGTTTCTTTTAAGGACGTAAAATCTAACATGAAGACATATAAATAGAAATAGAGGGACTAATAATTCAACTTTAAAATGGTTTACCCTTCGTGAACTTATTTATAGCCACAAAAACGTCTGTATTTTTTTTTTTAATCATAAATCACAAATTTCAAAATTATTTCTTTCTTTGTCAAGTTAGACTACATCACATAAATTAGGACAGATTAAATACTATTAGACATGGAGAGCTTGAGGAAGATTTCACCATATTCCAAGAAAGGAAAAGTACTTACAGGGAGTGAGAACTTCAAGAAGTTGTTTGTAGTAAGTGAACCCATTGATGATTTGCTTCAAAGCTAAAATTGTAGAATTATAACAAGATTTTCCCTTCTACCATAATAAATCTCACTTGAACTTTACATTTTTTATTGGTATCTAATAGAAAAGGAAGAGAGGGGGAATGATGAAATGGAGACCAATTCTTTTGTTTTTAATTAAAAAAAAAAATCTTTACTGGCTATTTTTATTTCTTAAGCTGGTCAAGAAAAGGGCAAAAAGTCTTAGAAAAAGAAATTGATCCAAAATTTGAGTGGTCCAAATTCTTCACACCCATTATTCTGTAGTAGCAAACTTAAATTGCTCTTGTTTCAATATATGGAGTAATTTATTATGTACTGAATATAAAAAAATGAAATCATGATATATTAAGAGTTGTGAATATCTGTGAAGCATAAATTATTTTATTAGGTATAAAATAAAATAAAAAAATTATATTATTTTTATTGATTGACTATCTTAAGTTTAGAACATCTTCATTTTACTCTCCATTCTTTATATTTGGAGAGTAAAATAGAGAATGTTCTTTTCACCCCTTTTCATATTACTCACTATAGGGGTGAATAGTACTATAGTAGTTCTCCAATTTCTCTATTTCACTTTTTGATATTTTTGATTATTTTTATGATATCACTCTTTTACTATTTATAATTATTTTTTAATATAATATAACATTTAAAAATATCTTATTGAAAAGTTCCTACTTTCATCCGAATTAGTAATTTTTATTTTATTTTAAATAAATAGCACTTTAAATATGTAATTTAAAATTATTCTACTATTATTTACATTATATCATTTCCTCTAGTTCTTGCTTGGATGTGAGACACATGACATGTCTAATAATTAATGACTAAAATTTGATTGGTTAAAATAAAATTCAAATTATATAAAACAAAATTAGAATTTTTTCCCTACTTGTATTATCTTCTGTTTTGTCCTAAATATATTATAAAATATTTTCTGTTGTTCTATTTTTTTTTTCTTGTGAGTATTTTTATTAGGAGTGTCAAATGGGCAGGTTGAGTTGAAATTGTAGATATTAAAATGGGTTGAGATAGAAATCGGGTTGAGTTTTAACCCGTCCAAGTTTACTTTGGGCTCAAATTGGTCGGGTTCAAATGGGTTGGGTCTTGACCCGCCAAAATTGACCAATTAATCTCAATAATATTAACATAGTGATATTTACTTTTATTATCACAATTCGAATTTTCGATCAAGATTTTTCTAAAAAAAAAGTAACAAATGGATAGACAAGTTCTAAAAATGTTAAATAGATAATAATTATACCTTTAATATAGGAATAAATCTTAGTAAATAATTTTAAAACGGGTTGAAATTGGAGATTGAATTGGTTTCAATTGAGGATTCTCTTAAATTGGGTTAGGCTTGAATGGGTTGAGATTGAACCTAATTCAAATTATCATGAGCTCAATCCTTAAATTTTTGGTGAGTTGGACGAGTTACCTATGTTTGAGTTCATTTTTGACACTCCTAATTTTTACTATTAATTATATGTGATAACCACTTTCAAAGAGAAAGTTTAAAATTTATCACGACCCAAAAATGAACGTGATGGCACTCGTCTTATCAAAACCAAGACAAGTCAGCCTAAAACTCAATCATTATAATAAAATGCGGAATATTTACTATCAACTTAAATTATACCCCAAAACCTGATTGTCACGTGTACAAGCCTCTAAAGTATACAATTGAATCAAAAGAAAATATAAGTCTCATATGACATTGTTTCTATAGTAGAACAAAATCATAAACAGGAGTAAGAAGGTTTGCTGAAATGACAAACATCTACCTCACAAATCTCCAAGAAGCCTCGGAAAAGAAGAGAATATATCAGTAAGTTTCGGGCTAGTAACCTACAAAAAAAAATTGTAGAAGAAAGGGGTGAGTATCAAACCACACGGTACTCAGCAAGTAAACCTCTAAACACAAGCTAAAGGGGATGAAATACGGGTACACCTACCACCCCAATCGAACCACCACAAACTACAACCTGCATAAAAATCAGCCCAACCTAACAACTCACGGTTTACTTCTCACATAGTTCAACAAGAACACTTAAACAAATTACATATCCTCAACAACAACACTTTGACAAATTACATGTTCTTAACAACACTTTAACAAATTACATGTCCTCAACAATAATACTTTAACAAATTACATATCCTCAGCAACGATACTTTAACAAATTACATATCCCCAACAACAATAATTTAACAAATTACATATCCTCAACAACAAGCTCAGTATTCATCAATCACCAATTCCACAGAAAGGCATTCAAAAAATCAACAAAACACAATATCAAGTTCACTAATGATAAGCATGTGCAATGAAATGGAATGCAATGTCAAGTATAATGATGCATGTCTGACCTAGTGATACATACCCGTTGTCTCTCAGTCCGGGACCCATGGGGACATATTTGTCCATGCATCTGTCGCGATGCACGACACGACCCTCGATAATAGTAACCATCGCGATGCGCGATACGTCTCTCGAAATATAGTATCCATCGCGGCGTGCGATACGACCCTATAAATGGTACATCCTCTTTAATTTCTCATTCTTTCTCAATGCAAATACACTTGTCACAGCCATGTCTCAGAACAATGCAAATGACATGTTCACAAAAATAACGAGGAGATGACCATTTTCATGACATTGCACAATTCACAACAACATCAACAATGATTCAACAAGCCTTTCAAACAATTCTCCATTATCAACACATCACACACAAGCAATTATTCACATTCCCTTTTATTACCCTTTGTTTTCATCATTAGAATTAATCAAGGTGGACAAGTCAGCCCATCACCAAATCCCGTTACTCACAAACATATACCACAAGGAAATACACGCATTCCATACACTTAACAAGAGTTTAGAAATCCACTTGCCTCAAATAGTCGAACAATCACGCCGGGACTCGAGCCTCCCTTTTTTTTTTAACTCCCAAATTAATGCAATCTATCCAAGTATATGCATCATCACAATAAGATATTGAAACTAGCAACACCCGCCTTATTATAGGTCTAGCCTAGACCCAAAAACTTACTCGATTTATAATCAAGTTTTTAAATTTTGATACCAATTAACATGTCAACTCTTTATATCTCCCCAAATTTTAAGTCTAGGGTTAAGTAATAATTTCTCTAAATCTACAACCTTAATAGTTTTCATATAATATAATACACTCAATATTTAATTACTTATCTTAATATAATTTTTTAAAAAAACTTGATTTATGAGATTACTATAACAAAATTAAAGAAGAACCCTAAAAAGATGGCAAATCAGTAACTACGATTCTCTATCCAAAACAACCGTCCATACTTCAAACACTATCCAATCACAATTAGCTTCATTATTATAAAATTATTGTTTTTATAATTGCCCTTAAATTAAATAGTCATATTAATTTTTAATTTAACACTAAGTATATAGTAGAAGCCACAATTACAGTAACAACCAATTCACAATACAATACCTACAATATAATATTATATTTTCTCTTAGAACCAATTCATAATTTTCTAATGATTACTCCTAAAAAGGAACTCATTGCCAAATCATTCTCTCATTGATAACCATCAATTGTTGGTAAGGAATTAAGATAAAAAAATAAATATAAAAAGGCACCTATCTAATCAACAAGTTCAAAAGACAATCCATTATTTTTTCCCTACCAACTATACTACTCATTTTATCCATATACATATATGTAGAAATTAACAAAACATATATGCAGAGAAGTGCATTACCTGAAGCTCTTAATGTGATGCCGTCACTGTCCGTCCTCTTTTTCCAAATTAATTGTTTATTAAAACTGATAAAATCCACTAATTTATTTTTAAATACAGGGCCTAATGGCATAGGGTTTTAACAAATGATCACTTTAGTCCATTAACTATCAATTGAGTCAATTATCTACAATTACACATCAATTAATTAACTCAAGTTAAACGAATAATTCAAATTTCCAAAAATGACATTTCGGGCCATTACATTATCCACCACTAAAACTCATGTTCGTCCTCCAATATAAAGATTAAGAAGGAAGAATAATCAACTCGGTCAAAAACTTGAGGTATGATTTTTCAAAGTCGTGTTCATCTCTCCGAGTGATAACCTCATCTTTAGGACCATTCCATCAAGATCAACTACCAAGAACTGAACTTCAGAATAATTTTTTTTTGACAAATCTACCAATTAGGAGTTATTATACTATCCCATGAACTCAACCGAAAGTGAAACCCATTAGACCACAACCATCATGACGAGTTTTCTCACAAAATCAAGATAACGTTCTGAATCGATACTGTCTACAACCAGAAGTAAACTTTAACCAACCACCACACTCATAATGCACAAATCATCACATATCTTATCAAGCTTTATTTTTCACTGCACACTCTTTTCACGAACTTAAGTTATCAAATTTGATCTTTAGACACCGAATACTCACCAAGGGAGGATCAAACTTATATAACCCAAAGAAGAACAAGATCAAGTAAACACTCAATAAGCGGTACACTCTAGGATGCAAAATCTTTAACAACACTGTCAAATAATTGTAACTATTCACAGAAGCTCTTCTATAAGTTCTTATAAGCAAGGTCGTGCAGGTAGAATCACTAGTATACTTTAACTCCCAAACAACACCAAATCTTCCATAACTGAAATGAAAAAGTCTAACAAAGGATGTCACCCTACTAGGAGAAAATCACAGGATCGGTTCACCCGATCCACCACTAAGAATTCACCCATAGAAGCGAAAACACACACAAAAGTAGAACGTGCATCATACTCTAAATCATGTCCAGAATGAAGTAGTTGGTCACATAAGAATATACAGAAGCAAGGTCGAATAAAACAAGATACTCCTTCCATAGGGTCCATATAAATAAAATTCCAGTCATCTGACTCCATCTCTCGATTTTTAGCCACCCACAATTACCAATCTAGTCTCAATTATGATTGCACACATACTGAGTTTGTTGATCCTCACAAAATCTTCACAATACTCCATTAAAGTCAACACCCATAATACTAACAAATCATCATAACCACATCTGCTATTTACCTTACTCTCAAATTGTCACTAGTATCAAAGTCTTCTTATCAAACACATTATCATCTCTAAAATTTTTAAACTATAATGTTCTCTCTTTCCAAACAAGTAATTTATGCTAGATATGGGTCCCACCCAAGACTGATAACATTAGTTTTAAATTTAAAAGTACTTTTCTATCAATATAAAGTTATTTAATCACGTATAATGTCAACTCCGCATAACCTTTCAGATACTAAATTTCAACTAATATTCAAAACCATCATATACCTCATATCAACACTTAAGAAATTCATGATCACTCCAATAATTCGAATACCATAAGCTCATAACCTCTACTCACTACCAAATGCCTATGTAACACATCATAACAGTATGTATCATCTCATCAACAAAGTAGTTTTGATCTCCTCAAATCCTCATTAATTATGTAAAACTGTAGGTCCACATTATTGAACATAAATAAGTTACCTATCATAATTTGAACAATTTAGCTTCACATAAAAACACATAATCTTACACACCTCACTGTTTTTCACACAAATCAAAATTCAATCTTCATAAAAATTGTTGATAAATTCCTAATGAGTCTATGTCGAATAATTCACATCCTTAGTCATATTAGAACTTATAAAAGAAAAATTTATACATCCTTCAACTTCTAACCAAGACTCTATATGAGAGCTCTTATTCTTCACATCTCTTAAATTTCTCTCATGGTGCAAAATTTTAACTATATTGAAATCTTCAACATACCAAACTTTTTGTTCTTTATTTTTTTTAACTCGTTTACCAATCTTGTCATCTGATAAAAAATTCATGGTATTTTTACCTTATCCTATAAATCAAAATATTACGTGAAACCCCCTTAGGTGTAACAATCAAAAGTAATAAATTTTACTACACAAATTATTTTTAAGTCCTTCCAAATGCTTCATACTCAATGTGATCAATCATTTCTTATCCCTTAACAATTCATACCTTGACAAAACACACTACCACAAATCTAAACTCACAATGAAAACTTCAAAATCTGATTCCAACTGCGCCAGTTATCAAACTAAAAAAAAACACTTATTCCCACACTCACATTGAACACATATATACTTCTTTCTCTAATATTATCCAATTATTTTAATCAATCTTATTAACCCATGACACTATTACCATAACTTGAGCAAAACGGATGAAATCACATGTCCCTCAATCCAATTCATTCTCAGAAGACACATTTTTGGTCCTTAAAATTTAAGTAATATTCTTGTTCTTTTCTCTTACCGAAGGCTAAAATACATGCCACTAATTCTTTTCATTATGGGTTTAGTCCTTGCCATGCTATTTGAGTGGTGTCCCAATATCTCATACCACTATCCATAACATCACACTATTTATCAAATAGTAGCACACCATAAGCTTAGATACTCAAAAATCATCGTTGTCACAAAAAATCCTTTTAACCAACAACATTATCATATAGTTGAATTCCAACCATAATTCATCATAAAATTTTATTACCATCATACTTAGTTAGCTTTTATCATCAAAACGAAGTCAACATTTTTATAACACCTTAAACTCAGTTATACCAATTAAATTCAAAGAACTAACCCAATTTTATATGAACTTTCTCACTAAAATCTTCAATTACCTTTACACAAGTATTCTTTTTAAAGACTTTCCTTACCCATAAGTTTTTCATTCTGGTATCTATCCATTCCCTTGGAACTTACGATGAAATCACTAATTCTCATTTAGAAACCTCGAGATACACTCTACCAATTAACGTATTAATACCATACCAACAATCCATCACTAAAATCTCCCTTATAACAATGTTTTAACTAAAGCACCTATAGTAACAAACTAGTTAGTTTCTCAAATACGAATGTAACATTGAATCTAATTATACGAGCATGTCATACAACTTATAACTCTTTAAGTAGTTAATATTCACACTTGACAATCGACGTATTCATTTTCATACCACTAGTGTCACACTACAAAAATTTATTAAATCCACCACTAGAACATATCATACCTATCGAGAAGATCGTACTCAAATAAATCACACATTTCTATCAATAGAATAAATGTAAAATATTTTCAAATTCGTTTGATATCTAGCCTTTCCTTTAATAATTTCATTTTCAATTCTCGAACTATTTTCGATTCAGCCTATACCACACAAGTACTATATTTTTTTTACGGTGGTAACTAACCTTACTCAACCCCTTCAAATATAATCACACATTCGTTTCATAAGTATATCAGTTCCACCTTAATACCATATCAAACATTAAATCAATACACGACACGCCAACTATTCATATAAGGAACTATGCACGAGTCATCACATAAATGAGAGTGAATGGAGTGAAGCAATAAGAATAAAAATGGGACCAATTACGCACAATAGAGATTGAAGAAGTGAAGATTTTTTTCTTAAAAGTCACTATAGCCTCTCGAAGATAAGTACAAACGTCTCCGTACCGATCCTCGAGACTCTACTTAGACTCGACTTGTATACACGTGAGACCTACGAACATGGTGCTCTGATACCATTTTGTCACGACAAAAAAATGGACGTGATGGCACTCGTCTTATCCCACCAAGACAAGTCAGCCTAAAACTCAACCATTACAATAAAATGCAGAATATTTACTATCAACTTAAATTATACCCCAAAACCTGGTTGTCACGTGTACAAGCCTCTAAAGTATACAATTGAATCAAAAGAAAATATAAGTCTCATATGACATTGTTTCTATAGTAGAACAAAATCATAAACAGGAGTAAGAAGGTTTGCTGAAATGACAAACATCTACCTCACAAATCTCCAAGAAGCCTCGGAAAAGAAGAGAATATATCAGTAAGTTCCGGGCTAGTAACCTACAAAAAAAAATTGTAGAAGAAAGGGGTGAGTATCAAACCACACGGTACTCAGCAAGTAAACCTCTAAACACAAGCTAAAGGGGATGAAATACGGGTGCTCCTACCACCCCAATCGAACCACCACAACTACAACCTGCATAAAAATCAGCCCAACCTAACAACTCACGGTTGACATCTCACATAGTTCAACAAGAACACTTAAACAAATTACATATCCTCAACAACAACACTTTGACAAATTACATGTTCTCAACAACAACACTTTAACAAATTACATGTCCTCAACAATAATACTTTAACAAATTACATATCCTCAACAACGATACTTTAACAAATTACATATCCCCAATAACAATAATTTAACAAATTACATATCCTCACAACAAGCTCAGTATTCATCAATCACTAATTCCACAGAAAGACATTCACAAAATCAGTAAAACACAATATCAAGTTCACTAATGATAAGTATGTGCAATGCAATGGAATGCAATATCAAGTACGTCTGACCTAGTGATACACACCCGTTGTCTCTTAGTCCGGGACCCATGGGAGACATATTTGTCCATGCATCTGTCGCGGCGCACGACACGTCCCTCGATAATAGTAATCATCGCGACACGCGATACGTCTCTCAAAATATAGTATTCATCGCGGCGTGCGATATGACCCTCGAAATGGTACATCCTCTTTAATTTCTCATTCTTTCTCAATGCAAATAACACTTGTCACAGCCATGTCTCAGAACAATGCAGAACAATGCAAATGACATATTTACAAAAATAACGAGGAGATGACCATTTTCATAACATTGCACAACTCATAACCACATCAACAATGATTCAACAAGCCTTTCAAACAATTCTCCATTATCAACACATCACACACAAGCAATTATTCACTTTCCTTTTTATTACCCTTTGTTTTCATCATTAGAATTAATCAAGGTGAACAAGTCAACTCATCACCAAATCCCGTTACTCACAAACATATACCACAAGGAAATACACGCATTCCATACACTTAACAAGAGTTTAGAAATTCACTTGCCTCAAATAGTCGAACAATCACGCCGGGACTCGAGCCTCCCTTTTTTTTTTGTTGAACTCCCAAATTAATGCAATCTATCCAAGTATATGCATCATCACAATAAGATTTTGAAACTAACAACACCCGCCTTATTATAGGTCTAGCCTAGACCCAAAAACTTACTCAATTTATACTCAAGTTTTTAATCTTGATACCAATTAACATATCAACTCTTTATATCTCCCAGAAATTTCAAGTCTAGGGTTAAGTAATAATTTCTCTAAATCTACAACCTTAATAGTTTTCATATAATATAATACACTCAATATTTAATTACTTATCTTAATATAATTTTTAAAAAAAACTTGATTTATGAGATTACTATAACAAAATTAAAGAAGAACCCTAAAAAGAGGGTAAATCAGTAACTAAGATTCGCTTCCAAAACAACCGTCCATACTTCAAACACTATTCAATCACAATTAGCATCATTATTATAAAATTATTATTTTTATAATTGACCTTAAATTAAATAGTCATATTAATTTTTAATTTAACACCAAGTAAAATAAGAAGCCACAATTACAGCAACAACCAATTCACAATACAATACCTACAATATAATATTATATTTTCTCTTAGAACCAATTCATAATTTTCTAATGATTACTCCTAAAAAGGCACACATTGCCAAATCATTCTCTCATTGATAACCATCAATTGTTGGTAACGAATTAAGATTAAAAAAATACGAAAATATATAAAAATGCACCTATCTAATCAACAAATTCAAAAGACAATCCGTTATTTTTTCCCTACCAACTATACTACTTGTTTTATACATATACATATATGTAGAAATTAACAAAACATATATGCAGAGAAGTGCATTACCTGAAGCTCTTAATTTGATGCCGCCACCGTCCGTCCTCCTTTTCCAACTTAATTGTTTATTAAAACTGATAAAATTCACTAACTTATTTCTAAATACATGGGCCTAATGGCATAGAGTTTTAAATACTACATAAAATGGCAAATTATATTTTTTTATTAAAATAATATGGCTATACTATGTTAAATTTATATTTAATGGCTATATTTACTTAATAAATAGCAAAATCATATTAAACAATCCTAAAAGATTTCCCCCCCCTATTTTCACGTTTCTCTCTCTGTCTCCCCTATTTTCACGTTTCTCTCTCTGTCATATTAATTGAGCACGCCTAAAATTGTTTCTCCCTATGTTCAAGTTTATAACTATTTTCAAGAACAACTTTTACAGCTTTTAACTAATTATCTAAATATTTCCAAAATCATATTCATCATACAATCCTTAATCATCTTCATCTCTATCAAGTTTCCACAACTTTAGCTTAGTATTATTCGACAATCAGATAAGCAACCTTGCTTGATTTTCGAAGAAATTGGTGTTGTATAGATCATACAGGTTTCTTCAAGTTTTATTTTTTCTCTAATTTTTCTGTCTAACTCTTTATACTTATATGTTTATAAATTTTTAGGATTTGGGTTGTTGAATATATGTCGAAATCAAATACCCCAAGGAGAATCAAAAGACGTACAAACTATACCGATAATTACATGATTGAAATATCGTCTTTTGATCTAGGTGTAACTCAAATTCAATCACAAATCTCAGGCTATACCGCTGCGATGGAAATAGAGAAGAAGTCAAAATTGCCCAATAACCCTTCAAAATTGCAGTTGAATTATGAACTAGTAAGGTCTGGTTCTTCTAAAAGGAAAGAAGGGCCAACGGTGAAAGCGATTGAAAAAATTTGTTACAAGAGGAGGAAAGTAAAAAATGTTGTCTCGGACATGATTGAAGAACAAGTAGTTAATGAAAAACAAGACGAAGTGAGTGAAGAATTAAAAGTATGTAGATTTTTAATTTTTTTAATTTTTTTGGCACTTGGAATAATTTTTGCCTATGTACATGCAGTGTACTGTAATTCCATTAAGAAAGATTATGTGGAGTCTATACCTTTTAAATTTGTAAAATTTACTTAAATGAATATAGTTTTCGATTATGGTATATCTTTAGTGTGGCATACATTCACATATTGAATACATTTCAAAATGAATGTTGTTGAATGGTGGTTTACTGTAGTTAATATATATATGCATTTAGTTTCATAAAAAATATATAAATGAATACAGTTTGTCTGAGAGCTTTTGTATGAATGTAGGCAGTGATGTAATGTATTCAAGTTGCATGTAAAAATTGGTGTATATTGTAAGAAATATCAAGATAACGTATAATAAGTCGAACAAGAACATTAAGATATTTATAAATGTAATTGTTGTCTAGCATGCTATTAAATGACTTTTCATGTACGTTATAAGAAATATCAAGATAACATATAGTAAGTCGAACAAGAACATTAAGGTACTTGTACATATGATTGTTGTCTAGCATGCTATTAAATGGCTTTTCGTGTACGTTATAACTTATAAGCATGATTTTCATAATGTATTGTAAGTCGAACAACAAAGATTACGTTGAGTATATTCCAAGAAAGATTATTATTAGTTTTTTCTTATTTGAATGTGTTATCTTTTATAATTACAGGATATCGGATTTCATGTATTGGCTCGCCCAATTAAATCCCCACGCATGCAGGTTTATGTGAACCACAACATAGTCACAGATTTGAAGGGGAAGCTTACAGCGACCCAAATTCAATCTATTTAAAGATACATGTTTTGGAGCATATACCAAAATGAGCGCAACCACAAATGTTTAGGTGTTTGATGGTATGTGAATTGGAGGATAGTTCCCTGGATGAATTGTTATTTCATATAAATTATACCACGCTTTGTTTTGGTATCAAAGAATTTACCATTATTACTGGGTTGAACTGCTTTGCTAATAAAGACGATTTCTTATTTGATACAAACGAGCAAAACAGATTAATCAATCAGTATTTTGAGGGTAAAAGTATTGTTAGAAAGGTATATTTAATCAGTAAGTATAAAAAAAAAGATTTGGGGTGGTGACGATGACAACGATGCTGTTAAATTCGCTATTCTGTATTTTATTTGTACGTTCATCTATTCCGGTGAGAAGAACTCATCAATTTCAAGAATATATTTTGATCTAGTTGAGAGTGGCCGGTACCTTGAATACCCCTGGGGAAAATATGTTTTCTACAAATTGCTCAAAAGCGTAACAAAAAAAATAGATGAGAAGAAAAAGTACTACAGAATTGATGGTATGCCTCTTGCCATGCAAATTTGGATATATGAATGTTGTTCTGCTATTGATTCAAATATTGCAGTAAAGAAGAGCAATCGTATTCCCAAAATGGTCAATTGGATGACCAGAAACAGCAGAATACATTATGAATTTCTCATGGAAGAAATGTTCAGTGATAACGGTAATCCGGTAATTTAACATATTTTTATTATTCAATTAGTATAGATTTTGTTGTCTTTCAATATACTTTGTAAGTATAATTGTTTTGTGCGCAGTTAAAATACAAAAACATCGAACCTTCACTTAAGAAGATTGAATTTTATCAGCTTGAATCAAAAAGTGATGCAATCCCAGAGAATACCTTTCAAGATGTTGGTGAGAAAGATGACGGCGAAGATGATGATTTCCCTTCAAAGCCTCCAAGTCATAAGCCACACAATAAAGAATAAGGTAAACAGAAGGCATCTGTTTCAAGGTCCACATTGATCAAAAAGTTCAATTTGCATGCAGGTTCGAGTTGGAAAGATAAACGTCCCACAGTATTGAATGGTTGTCGTAAGATAAAGAGTACACCCTTCAGTTCTGATTTAATTCATTTGGAGGATAATGTAACAGTACAGGAGTTGCATAATTGTTAGATGATTCTGCTAATCGTACACCACCAAGGAGTTCAAAAGAACCTCAAGATACCAAGGACGATGAAATTGGTTTGCTGAGACAAGATCTTGCCTCATTCAAGAATTCTGTATACAAGTTGTTATATTTTTTTAGTTTACATTGTATTTCGATATAATCTTACACACTATTTAATAATCAGGTTAATAATAAGTTCAAGGAGTTGCGATTGTTTATAATGGAAAATTTTAAACAAGTTATGGATGCAGTCAACAAAAGCAGTCGTCAATATGGAGCACCATGTTAGGTTAAGTATAACAATGTTAAATTAATATAATATATTCACATATACAAGTTATTTACATAACAAAACTCAATTGTGTTTGTAAAACATACACAGGAAGATGCAACTGAATCTCCAACTCATGTTCCTCATTGGTCGAACAACAATACGATGAAAGACGGCAACCAGATCTCAACTGTTCTTGATAAGCCTCACTGTGATGTAAATGAGGTACTATTTGAATTAACTTGTTTTTGATTAGTTAGTAGTTGAAGGTAAAAAATGTTAAAAGAATAAAAATAATAGTTTTTATTGTAATATTGTTAGGTTCGGACATCTCATTTTATTCTTGAAGAACATGTCAAAGTTAATGTCAAGGAGTATTATCAGCCAGTCCAGATACACATATAAGACCCTTTGACGGTACATAAACAGCGTAACGACGATAATGTATTTCAGAACGATGGAATCCAACAATCTCAGTCACAATTTGAGTTGCTCGATGCTCTGTTACCTGATATTGACACAATCTATCCCAAAAAGAATGTTGTCGTTCATTCAGAGGTTGTGGTCCATCCAGAGGGTGTCGTTTATGATAACACACCCGTGCCAGTTCAAAGGATCAGACATCCCGATCGATTGACGGTACATAAAAAATGTAACGACAAACAGTCTGTTGAAATGTCATCGTTTGAGGTACTTTTTAAATTTTAATATGAGTTTTTAAAGATGTATTCAATTATGCATTCAAACAATAAGTAAATACCTTTTATAAATTGAATAGTTATTGTTGAACTTATAAGTTGTATTTACCTTTTTTATAATTTTTGTATTTACATAAAATGATATAGTAGGATAATTACTGTAGTATAATACATTTCAATACTAACAATAAATATGATACTTTTGTAAGTAACCTACTGGTAATAAAACACAATATAATACTATATAGTTTCTACTATATATATGTATTTGTATCATTTGTACAAATGGGTAATATAAAACACTATAATACGATAAATATGTATGTAATTTTTGTAGAACTCAAATGGCAGGATATATATTAGATACTGTAAGTATTAATTAGCGTAATAATTTTTTCTACTCGTATAAATTTATTTATGCGCTAAATTCTGAATAATATATGTTATTGTTGCCATTTCATTTCAGACAGGAGACGATATTGTATTTCAGAATGACGAAATCCAACAACCTCAGTCACAATTTGAGTTGATCGATGCTCTGTTACCTGATATTGATAAAATATATTCCAAAAAGAATGTTGTGGTTCATTCAGAGATTGTGGTCCGTCCAGAGGGTGGCGTTTATGATACTACACGCGTGCCAGTTCAAAGTATCGGTCATTCCAATCGATTGATTTCCTCTGCATACTCGACAAATATTGGATCATCATCCGATAAATAACAATGTTTAACCTCTTTAATGTCTTACCTGCTCCCTCCCCGTTTTGTTTTTTAACATACACGATTTTATAACAATCTACGTGCATCATCTGCCATTAATATGTTTGTTACAATTTGTGTGTCTGTATACTAAATATTTCAGGTAGCTCTACCAACGTGGTTAAAATTTATGAAAAGAAACATCCTTATGTTTCTGACTTCATATGATCTTTCTGATGATTACGAAATGTGCCTTTGTGAAGGGCTTCTTGCTAGGCATATGAATAAGTATATTTATATTCATATGATGATTACTCTGTATACATAATATATTTAAATTTTAATTTTATTTGTTATCAAAAAGATGCACGGTGAAGATCGGTATAAGAATAAAAAAGCAGAATTGACGGTTGATATGGATTTGAGCATTCATCGGATATCAAACAAGAATTGATTCTACTCTATGTCTTATGATAAACAACTTCTGAATGATGAGGTAAACATATGAATATATACGTAAAAGGTATTGTTCTTGTTTATAAGATGTGCTCATTTCTACATTTGTTTATTATTTTTTATAATTTTTGACAGCATATTGATGTGATTCTATATTATTTTGCGTAAAAAAAAGTAAATACAACATCAATAGTCGCTACAGATACACTACTGTTGATTGTCTATTCAAGTCAAAAATTGTTGAAATTTATGCCGCATATGCTCAAGTCGGAAGCAATATTTGTGTTGCAAATGTTGAAAGCGACATACGTGATTACATAAAAGGATATAGGTTGATGGCTGCCATTCCATGAAATACAATTGATAATGTGTTCATACCAGTGAACGTGGAGCATAAAAATCACTGGGTGTTGGCTGTTTTGTCATTAATTGACAAACACATTTATGTATATGACTCATACAGAGCAACAGTTCATAACTATTATGTTAGAGATGAAATTCAAAAGCTTGCTCAGCTTCTGCCAATGTATGTTTCAATGGAGATTGGAAATAATTCAGATGATACAGAAGATAATCACATCGCATATGACGTGACGTATGTAGAGGATACACCTCAACAAGGATCAGATTTATTGTAAGTATAAAACAAGTCTCTTAATTCACTTTTTAAATAAAAAGTATCAGATTTTAACAGGTACCTTTCAGGGATTGCGGGATATACTTGCTAGCATTTGCCGAGTACCTAAGTGAGGGTGAAGGTATTCCAGTTCAATACCTTGATTCTAAGTTACACCGCATCAAATACGGTGCACTCTTGTGGGAATATGCAATGAAAAAGATGAAAAAAGGGGCTGATAGCGAGAATGAGGCGCCTCCAAGAATAATGAGGACACCCGCAAGAATCGATAATAGTCAACTTGTTCTGATTGATTAGTAGTTTGTACTAGTTGTCTTTTTGAACTTATATTTTATGCTTATGGTTAAAACTAATATTTTGATTTTTTTGTCAAACATTATCAACTCTTCTTTATATTCATATATGCTCACGTTATTTATTTATTTTTGTTTCAGTTATTGCATTCAATGTAATAGTATGAAAAGATTGATGTATGTTTGCACAAATGTCCAATCTATTTGAACACATACATTTGGATATCTAACTTTGTTCAGTTGTGTGTTATTTCATCAACATACTAAATAGTATAAATGTATTTTCTTTTTAATTCAGTTCTTACTTAATGACATTTGGATACTTACTTACTGTAATTTTTAAGTGTATACTAAGAAAATTATTACTTTTATATTTGTTTCATAGGTCGTGTGTTGTATTTAATTAGTATGACTATTTTATATTTGTATTCACAACTTATAATCTAGTATAACCATATTAATGTACTACATGTAGTTTGTGTGTGTCAATAATTGTTAGTAGTATCAACTTGATATTTGGATATTATCGATTGCAAAATTTGTATCATGTTTAATATTGACATAATATTCAAGTATATATAATGTAAAACAAATATTTTAAAAGGCAAATAAGTCATCATTCCTTTATTCAACATAACAAAATTTAACTAAAAGAACACTTTAATAGTGGCATGTAACAGTTCCTATGCATTTCGTGTTGCAATTCGATATGAACGCCTATTATGACCTCGTTGTCCACATGTATTGCAAGAATTGGTACCCTTCCTTTTGCTCAACTCACTAAATGACTTCTCACGTTGCTTTTTTGATCTTCCTGGAGGTCGCTTGAATTTTTGTGGCAACACAACTTCGGTAGAAATTTGTTCAGGTATGTCCCATTCACTTTTGTCAGGGAGATGATACACAGGGACTTCATATGTTTTTAATATTGTTCCTCGCTTATAAAAATCTTAACAATATTTATCTGGAAGTATGTGGTTTTTGTTCAACACACTCCATGCATGTGAGCACGGTATACCGTCAACTTGAAACATGTTGCAACTGACAGTCTTCTTTTCCAAGCATACGATATAACTCTTTCCTTCATCACTTACTGAATAAACGTAATCAGTTGACGGGACAACCTATAATCAATACAGAAATTCAATTATACACTTCAATATCAAATCAAATATGTTTTAATTACTAAAATAAATGAATACATAATCCATTGAATAAGAAAATTTTTTCTCATTTAAAATTTCTTCAACATACATACCATCATACGCCCAGATTTTGATATTAAGCAAAAGCATCTCCTGAAACTTCTTCCCAAGTAGTGTGAATGTGCATGATGCATTTTTTCGATTTGTGCAATTCCATCTAGCAAACATCAAGCGCACTTGTTCAAGAAAGTCAAATATCGATAATTCTCTTGCTGCTATTAATGTCAAATTGATGCACTCCGCAATATTCGATGTCATCACCCAACCAAGAGAAACTGGTGCATACAACCTTGCCCACTTCTCATATCCAACCAACTCCAAGTAATTCTTAAGCCTTACATCAAACTGCTCAACCCTTTTCAATAGCTTATCAAAATCACTTTGAGTATATGCCTTTGCCATAGTGTAGAATACTTTACTCAATTGATCATTTGCTTTTCGAAAATTCTTGCATACATTAGCCCACAAATGCCATATGCAGGCGTAATGTTGAATATTGTTATACACAATAAATACCGCCTTAATTATGCTATTATGTCAGTCAGATACTACACACATATTCTCTTTTCCCATATTTTTCTTTGAATTGTTCAGAAAATCATGTCCAAGAAGCATCGTTTTCCGAATCAATAACTCCGTATGCCAAAAGTAATATACTTCCTATTATAATGTACAAAAAAAGATGAATAACAAAAAAATAAAATTATAATGTATGTATGTATCCAAATATCTGCTCCATCCATAGTGATGGCTGATATGAATGCACCAGTATATGCAGATTTGAGGTGGCTGGCGTCTATAACAACAATAGTCCTGCAATGATCAAAATCCTTTATAAAAGCATCTAACGCTATAAAAACATACAAAAATTTATTATCAGGTGTTTTCTTCATTCGTATATGTGAACTAGGATACGTCTTATCCAATGTATACAAGTATCCTGGTACCTTCCCATGAGACGCAGCTAGTTGCCCCATGATAGATTCTAATGCCTTCTTCTTTGATCGCCATGCCAACATGTAATTAATATCAATACCCAAGTCCAATCTAATGTCATCCTTAATATCATTTGGAGTGTACTTCCTCTTATGATTCCTCAATTTAGGTGCTATTATTCCTCCAATCAACCTACTTGTTGCACGACAATCTGAATGCACCCCATCCTTTAAAGGACATGTATGTTCAGAGTTAAAAATTCTAATTCTGAAGATCTTCGACTTGTTAATACTTGACGCTTTCATCAACCATGTGCATTCTTTAGATTGGCATACAAGAGTATAGCTGCGAATACAATTTATATTTTATTTTAGTTTTGAGTTGCCTCTGCAAACATATATCAATAAATGTAAAATTAATAAATTTAACAACAATTTACCTAATAGAGTTTGACCTCTCCACCAAGAATTTAAACCTTTTTTCGATTGAATACTTTTCCATCACATCTTTCAATGTCGACTTATCCATGTATATCTGATCCACCATTATCTTCTTTTGCGATATGTTCATGATTATTACATCATTTTCACCATCAAATGCATTTACTGTTTGATCGCCAAATGTTGGGACAATTGCTAATGGATCATTCTCATCATTTAATTCTTGATTGTATTCAAGTTGCAACACATCACCTTCAATAGAAGTTTCTCCAGAATCAGAATATACAATATCAATATCGTAAATACTAACACACAAGGGATATACTCCAATTTGAGTATTCATTTTTTTCAACTGAACATACAGGCGCACACCCATGTCATTACGTATTTCCACAGGCGTGTCGTCACCTTCGATAGTGTATTTAATCTTCATACACTTTTTTTTACGATCGATGTTCAATTGTACCGAAATCACATTAACTAAATCAGAATATGAAACATATTCCTTCAAAACAATCCCGTCAATGTTATATTCCACGTAACAATTCTCATCGCTCCATTTTTCGAAATGGCGGACACAGATAGTTTCCATGATTTTTTTTTTCAATAGTGAAATGCAGAAGAAAAGATCGAACATTTTGTTATATTTAAACTGATAAGAGTCCTATATGATGGGGTCAGTTACAATTTGAAAGTGACTGATTACTGGGCTGGAAAATAGCCTTTCAGTTACATTTCAATTTAAACGTATTGTTGTATTTTAAAAAAAATTATTTCAGCTATTTTTAAACACAAAGTGTAGCTATTTT
Source organism: Solanum lycopersicoides (assembly GCA_022817965.1). Lineage (NCBI taxonomy): Eukaryota > Viridiplantae > Streptophyta > Magnoliopsida > Solanales > Solanaceae > Solanum > Solanum lycopersicoides. The sequence goes on along the minus strand of CM040622.1, from coordinate 10,742,465 downwards.
TTTTAAATATGATAACTATAGTCATGTTAATCTAATAACCCTCAAACTACAGTCATTTATGTAAGTTTTACTTTAATAAATGATCACTTTTGTCACAATCCGAGACCATACCCTAGAAGATAGGGTGCAATCTTGGATTGCGACCGGCGTCGTCGAACTCTCAGAGTTCTAAGACAAGCCTCATTCATATCATTCATCGCATATACATAATGAAAAGTAGTGCGGAATTAAAACTTTTCACTAAAACATAAAATAGTCTTTAAAACTCTTTCATATAGAAATACTAAGTCTCAATCTCATCAACTTACGACACAAGAGTACTTTAATACGAAAAATAGAAATAACATAGTCTTGTACAATATTTCATAAAAGAAACATAAAACGACATATATGCCCTCGATACAAATGAGGACATACTTCAACTCTTCTACTCGGACGAATCTTCTAAGCCCAAGTCTTCTTCTCCAAGCTCCTTTACCTACCAAGGACTATAGATAGAAAATAAAGCATGGAATTAGTACAACCACATGTACTAAGTATGGCTATATGCATAAAAACCATGAAAATGGACTTTATTGGAAATATGCATCTTTTCATTTAGAAATCATAGTTTAAACATAAGAAAATCATTTATCAATTAAGAAACACATAAGATAACATTAAACCAAAGATGTAAATGAAAAGACTCACTTTACAGTGAGCTATATTCACTGTACAGTGAATTAATTCACTGTTACAGTGAATCACTTCATTCTTCACCCTAAGTCTTCCTAGCATGTAATATCCTCACTTAAAGTCATCCTAAGATTCACTTAAGTCACACAAAGAGAGACCGCCCATACACCCTCTCTAGATGTGCCTAAACGACCCTTAAGATTACCTACGATGAGTCACATACATACTTAGAAAACAATCATAAACATCAATGTAAGATTCATCTACCAAAGGTCAATTCCAAGGTTCACTTGAGTAAGTGTGGAGCGATCGCACATACAATCCCTTTCACACACACAAGAGATCCTATAGACTACCTCAAAATAGAATCATTCTCACTAAACACACCAACACTTAAAATTAGAGAACATTCTCTTTCCAAAGCCTATCAAAAGACCTACTTAAGTAAATCAAGAAGATATGTCCATAGTACAATGACCTCTCCAAGATTACCTAAATAGTCCTTAAGACTTCCTAAGGTTTAGATCATGTCAACAAGATTAACCAACTTCCCTAATTAGAGTCATCCTCAAGACTTCCAAAGATAAGACATGAAGAGACCATCCTTTCATGTCCTCTTCATACTTTAGCTAAGGAATACTTAAGTCACTTTAGATTAGGTACTCAATCATTTACAAAGTTACTAACATAGGTCATTAGTTCATTAATTCATTAAGACTCATATACCACATAAGACACTCACATAAATCATCACATAAGACACTCACATAATGGATCACATAATGGTCTTTGGACAAGACCTAGGAACTCCACATAACACCTTCAAAGTCTATAGTGCAATGTCTAGATAGCGTCCCATACCACCACCTAAACCTCATAAACTTATCTAATGCTAAAAGGTATTCCACATGATGAGAATAGGTAATAACCGACATAGACCATGGTAGCAAAACATGGAATCCGAAGTTCTATCCTACTTCGATGAGGTTCTTCTACTTGCCAATGGTAGAACTTGGACACATCCCATGTAGGCACATGGTTAAGGAATATGAAGGATTTCTTTGCAATCTAGTCTCGTGCTTCACTAGAATTACTTCCCTTACCATACTCACTCGGTGCTAGCCTTTGTTCTCATAGATTAGTTCACATTAAGGTTCATATAATTTGGTCTCTTATGTAGTTCATAACCCAATTACATTCACCCTACCAAGGAAGGTCCACTAGGGCTACCTCACAATGGCGATAGGAAACTCATATCAACTTTCCTAAGGTATGATATGATGCCGTTCCAGCCAACCATCCCTAAGTCCATCACTCATAACATGAAGGATACCATTACGGCTAACTACTTCACAATTCATAACCTCGCCACTAAGTACAAGGTTCCACATAACATTGACCTTCTTATCATCAAGGTCTTACTTATATTATTATTCAAGACTCTTAACATACTAAGTCAAATCATCACATAATAATATTCATATAAGCATCAAGCAAGGGACATAAGTCTACCTAAACAAGACACCACATATTTCACTTTAACATACAATACAAGTCATTCTAGAAGTACTTAAGAATAACATCTTATAACCTAACATAACTTCATATAAGAACACATACACTTTGACATATAGATAGATATTATCATACATCACATAATAATCATATACTTCAAGTAATGCCGACAAGGCCATGATCATCATATTGCATAAAGTAACGCCGACAAGGCCACATCAATTCACATAACACCGCCACCATAAGTGGACCATACCAATCACAATAGAATCAAAGTATAATTAATATCAAATTAAAGAAAAACGGGGCAGCATACCTTCATCCCCATATCCACACCTCAATTCAATGCCAAATCAACCAATTCAACATCACAAGGCCCTTACCCATGGCCATGCACAATAATTCAAAGGATAAACCATAATACTCAATGAATCTAAGTCAATTCAATATAGATTTATCAATCTAAGACCAAATATGCATCAATGGAACACAATACTTACATCAATATAAAACCCATAGAAAACTACACTAGAATTGGTAAGCATTAAGTTCACATCGATTCAACAAGCTTAACATGCAATAGATCTAAGAGTATTCATTATTCAATTAATCAAATTGAAACAGCCTATACATCATTCATACATAATATATATATGAATCAAATGCCCATAGCAATATACACATGAATTCATCAATCTCAAAACATAATCACATAACCCATATTTTAGTGAAATTTAGAGATTTGAGAAGATCAAGGGTTCATGGATAATTTCATTGAAAAACATCAATTAAACATCAATAGTATCATATCTTAACAATTGAAAACGTTTCATGCAAGAACCCATGATTTAGAATAGAAATTGGACAATTCCCTTTAGAAAACCTTGAAGAACACTTTGAGATTTGGGCTCCTTGATGAAATAAGTTTCAAGGATAAAAAACCATACCTCAAGGATGATAATTCTTCACTTTGATGAAGAATTTCCACACAAGAACCCCTCACCAAGCTGCCTCTTCAATGGAGTCTTCAATGGAGTTTTGGGATTTTCTTAGAGACTTTGGGGTTTTGATTTTAGAAGCATGAATTATTCTAAGTGTTAAACACTTATATACTTATCTAAAATACCCATAAGACCCCTAATAAACCGCCTAGACTCTTATTTAGACATGGGGTGAATTTACAAGTTCACCCCTAACTTGGTAGAAAATTCTGCGCAGGAGACAAGGCCATGACGACCTGCCTGTGACGGGCCGTCACGGGTGAAACGGTCCGTCATGGACCTCCATTTCAAGATCCTTTGGCTTGCCAAGGGTTCCCCTTACACCCTTGGACATGGACCCCATGACGGAACCCTTGTGACGGGGCATCACAGCCATGACTGGCCGTCGACAGCTCCGTCGCCAAGGCTGGACAGCCTGCCAACAGGTTTTGGGTCCTTTCCTCAAGGACCCTTTGATGGTCCTTGGGGATAACTTCCCGGACTTTTCCTACCCAAATATGATCATCTATGAGTTTAACACCACTCACATGAATTTCATCCAAAACGAACACGTAAAACTCGACGAAACTCGCCTAGACGTACAAGGTCGACTCAAGGCACATCTTTCGAATGCCTTGGACATTCTTGATCGTTTGAACTCCAAACTTCACGAAAAATTTAACCACTGGCTATACATGCTATAAATACTTTATTAAGAACCTTAAAACACCATGAAACACACATAAACACATAGAACCACATAAGAGACATTTAGGTGACTTAGTCGTCAAACGTCTTAGTCATCCCTTGACGTTCGACTTCCAACACACCTAATACTTTAGCTACTGCCTATATACCACATATTAAACATATTTAGGACCTTAGAACACTAAGACCAACATGTTAGGCTCTAGAACACCTAAGCTATTTTCAAGGTCTTACAACTTTAGCCCATTAACTATTTTGAGTCAATTATTTACAATTACCTATCAATTAACTAACTCAAGTTAAATGAATAATTCAAATTTTCAAAAATGACATTTTGGGTCATTAGAAAATTGCAATCTAAAACTAACTCAATTAAAAAAGGGAAAATTGTATATAATAGCAAACTAATAAATCAAATTAATTGCTATAACCATCCTTTGATTTAATTGTGTTCCATAGCAAACTGTTTGTCAGCCACCTCTCTCCCTCAAACTCTCGCTCGCCACTCTCCTCTCTCGCTCCATCTCTCGCTCGCTTCCTCTCACTTATACAAACACAAGTGTATAAAATCTGTTTCTATTTGTATAAAGTGAGAGGAAATTGTATAAATACATATATTTTTATTTCCCTCTCTCCCCTCTCCCAGATCTCGCTCGCCACCCTCGCTTCTCTCGCTTATACAAACAGAAAAAAAATGTATAAATTGCATTTATGTTTGTATAAAGCGAGAGAAAATTGTGTATACACATGCAAATGCATATATTTTCGTCCTATACAGTTATAATTATACAATAAAAATACTCCCTTGTCCAGTTTCTTTTGCCTTTCTCTCTTTTTCGTTTTATACAAATTCAAATTGTATATATTATTTCTCTCTTTCTCGTTTTATACAATTCGATTCAATTGTATATTCCCTGTCCAAGTCTCTTTTGCCTTTCTCTCTTTCTCATTTTATACAAATTCAAATTGTATATAATCGTTCTATACACTTATAGTTATACAATTCATTTTATACACTTCGTTTTATACAAATTCTCTGCCCAAATCTCTTTCTCTTTTTCTTTTTATACACTTCGTTTTATACAATTCGCTTTAATTGTATATGTATAGCGAATTATACATTTATATGTTTGCTATGGAGTGCAATTATGCAAACTTTTTTATAGCATACAAATATAAATTTTATGTTTGCTATATATGAAAGTTGTCCATTAAAAAAACAAACGGAACGAACATAAATACTCGAATGATTTTATTTTTTAGAAAAGACAAAAGCTTTTATAATATATTTATGGATGAGATAACATTTTTCTATGATTATGGGTTTGTGGCATTACTATTATTTTATTAAATATTAATTATCAAAATCATAATTAAAATCTTATTTTAATTATCAATAAATCATAACCATTAACTTTTATCTATGACTATGTGTCCCACATCCAAATAGAACTTTTAAAAAATGAAAAGGAATCGAATACAATAAAACGTAACTTTCTTTGCTAAAATTTCGAATGACTATTTTATTCTCCTTTTCATTAACTTACCTTTTTTCTTCTTGTTCTTTGGATATACTAGCATTGTCTAAAATGAAAATAAAATTAATAAATATTTTTAATTGATCTTATTAGTATCAATTGAATATATCATGAATAAAAAGTTTTTAAGTTTGTAAATTTTTTAGTTAGTGATATAAAATCCATCCAAAAAGATATAGATGATGTATAATAAAGGAAAAATATTTAAAAGATATAAATGATGTATAATTAAGGAAAAATATTTATTTGTTTTTACTTACCTTATATGCAATATTTACCAACTTTCCTTAGGTGATTTTCTAATAGTTTTACAAACACAACTCTTTTTTTTATATATACATATAAAAGTATTCTGATGTTATTAAACAAAAAATCTTCAACAGTATAAGCCATTATTTCTTGATTTTTTCTTTTCTAGATTTTCAAAAAAATGATAAAAAAATTTACAATTATTTTGTTTTTTGTTTTGTTAGTCTCAACAACTTGTGTTGAAGTTGAGGCTAGAGAAAATGAGCAACAATCACTTGTTGTCAGCCGTTTACAACATGGACGAGCACTGGATATTATTGTTCAACGTATTATTTCTAACAACTTACACTCGTTATGAATAAATTATATAATCTACTTTAGATCACTAATTAGCTTGAGCAGTTTCTCATTAATAATTCACATTTTTTTAATCTCATTGTTTTTTTTCCTTCAATTTTTTTTATATTTACGAATGATTTTGTATTTGCAGCATGCATCAACAAATGCACAGCAGCTTGTTGTAACTGCAACATAGAGGTGAATCCCCCAGACTGTGTCCAGTGTTGTTTCGAACCGCCGCCGTCTCAATCATAAGGTCACTAAAGCAAAAATTGAGGCACCTAATTTTTATAAAGATGTATTATTTATTGTTATTATTATTATTATTATTATTATTATTATTATTATTATTATTATTGGATATGAAATAAAATAACTTTTTGTCTATTTAATATAGAGATCTATGTAATAAGTAGAGATAGCGGTTTTTATCCTTGTATTATTGCATAATTCTATGTTTAGTTCATGTGTTATTTGACCATGTAGATTTAACCTTCAATTATTTGAATTGTGTGGTTTTGACCCTTTGAAGATAACAAAAGTTAACTATTGAACAGATTGACTATTTTAAAATATATATAATAAAACAAATTGAAGAGTTATGGATTCTAAATGCTTGAAGAATTAAGTGTATAAGAAAATTGAATTTAATAAAAATTAAATGTTAACTTTTTTAAAGATCGAAAGTTGTTAGGAAAACATTGAGAGTCGTAAGGAGCATGTCCCCCTTTTAAAACTCTTTTAATTGTAATTGTATTTGACCTTAATTAGTAATCATTGATAAAGAGAGAAAGAATTAGTTGTTAATGAATCAGAAACGAAGCAAGTAGAGAAGCATATGTTCAATTAATTATATATTAAAAATAATCATTCTTATTGTTTTTTTTAAATACGTAAAAAAATAAGGAACAAGTACCTCCTAGGTTATATATTAAAAATCATCTTCCTCTTGTTTCTTCTGATCTTACAAAGACCCTTTATATGTGTTGAGCTAGGATTTTGGGGGTATTTTGATCTTCAAATAGTTTTAGAGGACCTTGAACTTTGAAAAGCATGGATTGAGCTCATATTGTCAATTTAACAGACATATCAAATATAATCAAAATTTTATTTAGATTATATTATTTTAACTTAAATATTAATATAAATTTATCAACCAATAATTAATCTGAAGTAATATATCATGAAAAATTAATATAAATTTTAGTATGAATCAACAAAAACTTCAATATGTAAAGACATTTATAGAAGGAAATATGTTTACAACTCATTATTTATCCTATCACAATTAACACTTAAAAGTTGCATGTGACTTTTTAGAGCCTGTTTGGAATGACTTAAAAAAGTAGTTGTTAAGTAGGCGTTTAACCATGTGATATTATATCACGATATGGTATCGTGAGATGAAATCAACGTTTGGACATGTGATTTTACAATGATTCTATCTCATGATTTCATATCATGAGATGTGATACCATATTCTTCAAAAATCATGATATGGAATCATATGAGAATACCATATCATGATTTGAGTTTTTTTAATACAAAATTTGATCCATGAGTTTATATTTTGTTAAAACAACCCCACATTTATATCTACTAACCATTATTTATTTCACATATAAATAAAATTTATAATCACATCATTACTTTTTAAAATTTATTATTATCACCGACATAAAATTTATTATTCTCACTAACATATAGTCACTTTAACTCACACTTCAGATTGTTGAGTAATAAAATCTTGAAGAGCCCGTGAAAGGTGTTTCATTTTTAGTCAAATATATTGATGAAACAATTACTTAATTTGAGAACAAATAACTTTGTAATAATTTATTATACGATTTTATGTTTTTTTTTATTTTGATAATATTGAATAAACGATTGGGACTATTTTAATAGTTTTTAAACTTATGAGATTTTTATGTTTATGAGAAAATGTACCACACCAAAATTTCATATCGCATGTCCAAACAGAACTTCAATTTCATCTCATGATTCCATAAATAATAACATATCATGATACTATATCACATGACCAAACGGGCCCTAAGTCAAAAATGAAAAGTCAAATTAAAATGACTTTTAAATCAAAAAATAAAAAGTAGGGGGGAATCTGCTTTTGATTTATGACTTTTTGAAGTCATTTTTGACTTATGTTAATTGTTAAGTCATTTTTTAATATTTGTCAAACATTTTCAAAAATAAAAAATTAACTTAAAAATAAGTTTGACTGGCTTAAATCAATCCAAACAGACTCTTACTCTCTCTAGCTACTCAATATAACTTCTGGCTCGTTTTGGTGAATTTCCATATGAAAAATAGTGTTTTTTAATATATAACATTCACGTTTTTTTTATATGTAAAATGTCTAAAAAGTAATTCTTGATGTCTTTACAGTTAATATGAAAACTAATATTGTATTAATTAATTAAATATAAGACATGACTTTTTTTGCTAAAACTTCAAAAGACTATCTTATCCTCCTTTCATTAATTCACCTTTTTTTCTCCTTATTCTTTTGATACTAGCAATTGTCTTAATTGAAAATATAATTAATAAATATTTTAAATTGATTTTATTTGTAGTATGTGAATCTATTATGATTTATTAAAATTTAAGTTGGTGATATTAAATCCATCCAAAAAGTTAAAGATGAATGTATAATTAAGGAAAAATATTTATTTGTTCCAAATTATTTTGGTATGCAGTATTTACCAACTTTCCTTTGATGCTTTCTCAAATAGTTTTACAAATACAATTTATATATATAATAGTATGATCTTATTAAACATAACATTTTCAAAATAATGATAAAAAATTTTACAATCATTTTGTTTTTTGTTGTGTTAGCCTCCACAACTTGTGTGGAGGTTAAGGCTAGAGAAAATGACCAACATTCACTTGTTGTCAGCCGTTTACAGCATGGACGAGCACTAGATGTTATTGTTCACCGTACTATTCTAACTGCTTATCCTCTGCTTTAGGTCACTGATTAGCTTGAGTCGTTCTGATTAACAATATATATTTTATTTTATTTTTAATGACATTGTTTTTTCTTTTATTTTATTTTATATTTATGAATGGACTTTTATTTACAGCATGCACGAACAATTGCTCAATAGCCTGCTGTAACTGCAACATAGAGGTGAATCCCCCGGTCTGCGTCCAGTGTTGTTACGAACCAGCACAACCGTCTCCGCCACCACCACCGCCTCCATCATAAGTTCACGAGAACAAAATTTGGGGATGTTATTATTATTCTAATATATATTTAAAAATTTTCATGTACTGATAAATTTGAAAAAAAAATAATAATTTTGGTTATAAAATGAAATAACTTTTTACCTTATTTAATGTTGTAACAAGGGGAAATAATGATTTTAATTTCTGTAGTATTTCATTATTTCAATTTTAATCCATGTATTATTTAACTATGCACATTTAACCTTCAACTATTTGAAGGGTATGATTTTGACCGTTGAAGTTAACAAAAGTTAACTATTTAATATAACGATTATTTTAAAATATATAAAGTAAAATATATTGAAGGGTTATTGATTCTAAATGCTTGAAGAATTATGTATATGAAATATTGAATTTAATAAAAAACAATGTTAAATATTTTAAGGATCGAAAGTTGTTAGGATACCATTGATTAAGGAGTCTGTCCATCCACTAAAACTCTTTCAAATGTAATTGTATTTAATCTTGATTAATAACCTTTGATAAAGAGAGGAAAAACGAGTTGTTAATAAATCTAAAACAAGCAAACAAAGAAGAAAATAAGATTAGTTTATATATTTAAAATAATAATTTTAATTATATATTTTTTTAATTATATAAAATATAATATCAATTCTATGTACATAATTTTTCAAGCATTTATAATTTAAATTTGTTGCATTTTAATTGAGTCATTTTGGTGCTGGGATCCAAACTCATCAATGGATCTAATTTTTTCATTCAGTTTAGATTTAGCAACAAATCTTGCAATATCTTAAAATGCTTGAGTTAGACCCCCGAAAATGATGATGAATCATCAACAAATTTGACACACAATATTATACCTCTAGTAATCCATGTTCCTTCACTCATTTTTTTCTAAAAAAATAATTTAAATTGAAGACTAGAGACAGATTTTTTAGACAAAAAAAAAAAAGAAACATAAATCATATGCAGGGAAAAGAGTCGAAACAGAATTGTGATGTCACAATTATGAGGGAAAAAGTAAATTTTGAAATTCAAAGTTAATATGTATGAGTGATTTTAGGAGAGAATTAGATAATGAAGAGAGGAGATATAAAATTAGATTTGTATAAATGAATATACAAATAAGGAAAGAGCTCTCTTTCTTTTTATATACAATTCGTTCATGGATTCCATAATCAATAGCAAATTATATTAGACTATAAGCATGCCCTATAGTTAATTGAAACTAAGGGTTTGTTTGGAAGGACATTCCAGTAATTGGATTTGGTGTAATTGGTGTAATTACATTGTCTTGTCCTGTTTGAAAGGATATGTAATTATTTGGTCAACAGTTAATTGGTATAATTGGCATGGTGTAATTGCACGTTACAATGAATTGCTGGTAATTACTACCTAATTACTTTTTAATTTCATCTTTTTTTGTTTTAATTTTTTTTACTTCTATTATTTTAAGTTCTTTTTTTATTTTTATTATTCTAGAAATTTGTAAAAGTTTATTTTTATTTTATATTAATATATTTCATTTTCTTCTTGTTCTCAATCTTACTTTATGTGATTCTATGTAATTTTTCGTATTTATCTATTAATTTATGTCATGCTTATATACTCATTAGCATAATTTTATTAGTATTTTAATTTTTTAATAAAATTAAAATTTATTGTTAAGTAAGGTTATAGACTTACGTTTCTTTATTAAGAAAAAATAAAAATAAATCATATTTATTGCTATGTTGAAATTTGTTAAAAGTATTATGTTAAATTTTTTGTTTTGAATTTATAACTTATGTTATATTTTCAGTTCATTTGGTTTAGTAATATTGAATTTACATTGCACGTCATTTTTTAATTAGATTTGATAAATTCTATTTTGTCAAACATTTAATAATTTATGATATTTTATTTATATATTATTCTTTTATCAAACATGCATTTCATGGTGTTCATACAAATTTCATACTTTTAGTTGTTACGATCAATTCAATTAAAATATTTTAATTTGAAAAAATATAAATCAATTATTTTTTCATAATATTAGTTAAAGAAAATATGTTTATTAATTAATATATCTTTTAAAATATATATATATATATATATCTTAAATATTTAATTTAATATCATTTATAAAGTTTCTTATTTGTCTAGTATAAATTTTAAATAATTAATTTTTTATGATTAGAATTGTGATCCGAGGAGAACATGGCTTTCTAAACAAACCCTAAAACTAGTAATATTTACCTCGTCTAATTTATTATATAAGAAACTTATCTGCCCATAATTTTACTTTGATTTACTAACTTATTTTGGGTGAATAAACTTAATTCCTACAACCTACATATTTCTTTCTTCTTTCTATTTTTGGCAAATACATTTAAATATTGATAAACTTTTTTTATATGAAAGACTCACCTAACATTTTTTGTATATATAAAAGCAGTCTGGCTCATATTAAACAAAAACATCTCCAACACTATAAACAATAATTTCTTGGTTGTTTTTATATTTCTTGATTTGTGAAATTATGGTTAAGTTTTTCATAATTGTTTTTGTTCTTGTTTTGTTGGCCTTTATAACTCCTATGGAGGTTGAAGCTGGTGCTAATAATGGAGAAAAACCATTTGTTGTGAGTCGTCTATTGGGTGGAAGAGTCTCAGATGATATTGTTCATCGTACTACTCTATTTTCGTTTTCTATTATTTACAAAATCTTTCATTTCACTTTTCAAAATTTGGCTTAAATACGTCTATCAAATTTCTGAGAAAAGGCTCATCTATGTCATCCGTTAAAAATTTGACTCATTTACGTCATTTTCATTTGAAAAAAAAGGTTCATTCATGCATGTCGGTATTTGTTAACTAAAAATCGTATCGGTTTTGCAAAATCATTTCATACACACACGTGATCAGTTATGATTCTATTGGATCATTATTTAAATCATTTTTTAAAAGGGATCGAAAATGATCAATACCTCAGCGAACTTTGAGATAAGGTTTATTTATGTCATTCGTTAAAAGTTTAGTTCATATATGTCATTTCAATAACAAATGATAGCATGGATGAGTCTTTTATAAAATAAAAAATGACATAAATGAGTCAAACTTTAACCGCGGATGACATAGATGAACTTTTCTCAAACGAAAATTACATAGATAAGCCAAACTTTTAATGAATAACAAATATAATTTTTTTCTCAAAATTCAATTACATATTTGAGTCTTCTCCTAAAAAAAGTCTTTAATTTTAAACTTTTTATTTTATTCTTTAAGAACATATTTGAATCATAAACATAACACCCATGTCTTAAGGACACAAGTTAAGAATAATCTTAAAGTACCAAAAAGAAGATAATATTAAACTATATGCTAGTCAAACACACCCGTAAGGCCGTAACTTACAAATAGTATGTGCCTGATGACATATTCTTGACTTAGATGTGTCACCATTTATAAAATTCATTTTTTTCACACTTTCTAATCAAAGTGACTCCGTACCTAACCCGTAATAGAATTTCTCATTCCTAAAAAGTAAAATATAAGTTTTACTAACTTACTTTTAATAAATACATTAAAAGAAATATCATTATAACACATTCTTGAAAATTTGAAACACCGCTTATTTTGAAATAAAATACAAAGAAAAAAACAACAGTACTTATTTTAAAATAAAAGAAATATCCAAAGACAATTTTTTATATTATTAGATTATTTAAAAATAACATCAAGCTAAGTAACTAAATGGTGGATTAGTAAACCAAAAAATAAGACAATTATGTATTAAATTCTTTATAATCAACATAAATAAGTTGATTATGTTTTTTCTATATTTACTTCTGAAATTAACCATTTAATTTAAGAATAAATTTGTATTGGCTTCATTTAAGAGTATTTTTTTATTATATATATTTATGAATGAATTTATATTTGCAGCATGCACAAACAATTGCTCAGTAGCTTGTTGTAACTGCAACATAGAGGTGAATCCCCCAGTCTGCGTTCAGTGTTGTTTCGAACCAGCACCAGCATCACCACCACCGCCTCCGCCAACAAAATTTGGGGCCTTTAATTTTGTCTAAAAATGTTATTATTATAATTATAATATATATTTTTAAAAAATCATATATTGATAAATTTGAAAAAAAATATCGAGTATAAAATGAAATAAGTGTTTACCTTATTTAATGCATGGATCGTTGTAATAAGGGGAAATAATGATTTTAATTCATGTATTATTGCATAATTTCAGTTTTAGTCCATGTATTATTTAATCATGTACATTTAACCTTTAATCATTTGAAGTGTATAATTTTGACTCTTGAAGTTAACAAAAGTTAACTATTTAATAGAATGGTTATTTTAAAATATAAGTAAAATAAATTGAAGGGTTATTGATTCTAAATGCTTGAATAATTTGTATGAAAATTTTGAATTTAATAAAAGATAATGCTAAATTTTCTTAGGATCGAAAGTTGTTAGGAAACCATTGATTAAGGAGGAGCCTGTCCACCCAGGCCACTTAAATCCTTTTAAAATGTAATCGTATTTGGCCTTGATTAGTAACCTTTAATTTGATAAAGAGAGGAAGAATGAGTTGCTAATGAATCTAAAACAGAGCAAACAGAGAAGATTAAGATCAATTTATATATTTAAAACAATCATTCTAATTGTATATTTTTAAAAATATGTAAAATATAATATCAGTTCTACATACATAATTTTTCAAGCATTTAGAATTAAAATTTGTTGCATCTTAATTGAGGCGTGACAGATTTGGTCACTTTATTAATTATATCACTTTTTTTTAAGAAACTCAAATAAACTATCAAACTTTGAGATAAGAATTATCTATACCATTTGTTAAAATTTTGGCTCATCTATGTTATTTAAGTTAACAAATAATGACATGAATAAATTTTTTCTCAAACAAAAATGACAAAATGAATCAATTTTTTAATTAATAACATAAATAAACCGTTTCTCAAAATTCGATAATATATTTAAGTCTTTCTTCTATATCTAAAGACTGTTCTAATTTCAAACTTTTCCTTTTAGGGTGTGTTTGGTATGAAGGAAAATGTTTTCCATGAAAAATGTTTTCCTAGAAAATGTTTTCCAGGAAAACAAGTAGATTTTGGACTTATTTTCTCATGTTTGGTTGGTGAGTAGAAAATATTTTTCGGAAATGATTTTTGGTGTTTGGTTTATGAATGAAAAATGTTTTTGAGAGACATCTTTTATTTTTACTAGAGTAAAAAATAATTTATAAAATTAAAAATACTTTTTAAAATCAAAATTATTATTTTTTGGGGGTGGGGTGGGGGTAGTGGATTAATTCTTTGGGGAGGGGTTGGGGTTGGGTGGGGGGCTGGCCGGTGAGGAGGGGGGTCAGGGATTGGGTGAAAAAATAAAATTTTGAAATTAAAAATAATTTTTTAAAATTGATGTCCCCCCCCCCCAAAAAAAAAATGTAATTTGAAATTGGAGGAGAGTTTTGGAAAATGTTTTCCTTAATTTTTGAAGGGAAGTTATTTTTCTTAATTTTGAGGAAAATGAGTTGATTTGGAAAACATTTTCCATAACTTTTGTTCCAACCAAACATGGGAAAATTGAAAAATATTTTCCAAAAAATATTTTCCTTCATACCAAACACACTCTTATTCTTCAAGAACATATTTGAATCATAGAAAATCACACATATCTTAAGGACACAAGTTAAGGATAATTTAAAAGTACCAAAAAATAAATAAATTAAACTATGTGCTAGTCAAACACCACTATTTAAAATGAAGTGAAGAGGTCACCTAAACTTTTTTGACTCTACAGTCACAAGATTTTTCACCATTAACTTTCAAATAATATGTGCCTGATGTGTCCACACCATATATAGAATTCATTTTAAATATTACTTCAATAAGTGATATTTTTAGTTAGGGTACAACCCATAAGAAAATACTCAATCCTAAAAAGTAAAATGTAATTTTTACTTACTTACTTTCAATAAATATCCTGAAAAAGTTGTAGTTTTTTTAATTATATAAAACTCTCTCTAGTTAAATAAGGGTGAAATTATATAAAGTTAATATTTACTTTAAAATTAACCATTTAAGAATAAATTTACATTGGCAGCATGCACAAACCATTGTGTTTTTTTTTAAGAATGAAGATTGATGTATTTGAAATATATAATTTAAAGGGGTCATTTGAAAATTCCTTTGATAATCACCTCTTTAATCTTAGCATAAGATATATGTATAAAAGATCTTTGTTTCTTGTCTAAAAAAATGATATGGTTTACACATTTAAAGCTTCATTTTGCTTCTAACTTAATTTTAAATTACTCAGTCATTATGGTTTGTTAGCATTATTGGGATGTATTTAAAAGTATAAGGGAAAATGCACAAGTACCTCCTAGACTATGATCGAAATTTCAGAGACACACCTTAACTAAACTAAGGTCTTATTACCCCCCTGAACTTTTTTTTTTTGGTAATTTTATGCACCTTTTTGGCCTACGTGGCATCCAAATATCTCCCACGCGCCTCAATTGCGTGGAGTCATGGATTGTGCCACGTAAGATAAAAGATGTATAAAATTACAAAAGAAATAAGTTCAGGGGGGTAATATGACCTTAGTTTAATTGAGATGTGTCTCTGAAATTTCGGTCATAATCTAGGGGGGTACTTGTGCATTTTCCCAAAGTATAATGATATTAGAAATGGTGAAAATTATTTACATTTTTCAATTTTAATTTAAAATTAAAAATTTTCCATCAATTTTGAGAAATAGTCATTCCTTCTTTATTCTATGTAATACCTATTTTATTCTTGACATTTTCAATCTCCTATTTATATAACATCTTTTTATATTCACAATTTACAAGATTAGAAACTTCGATAAAACCTCCATTGAAGAAGTGATGAAGACCTTCTAGATGATTCTTAGAGAGCTTAACACATAGTGTAAATAACTGGTTGTTTGTATTGATTAGAATGAATACATAATCAATTACATGTAGTGTATCTAATACTATATATAGACTAACTAACTGACTAGTCTAACTAACTACTACATAATCTGTTATAACAGAATTCTATTAATGCAATTACTATATCACCCTTTCTCTACAATCATCTCAACCCCCCCCCCCCTCAAGATAGATGTTGTAAAGACATTCAGGACTCCTAGCTTGGAAAGTAGATGATAATGTTGACAACTTCCAAGTCCTTTTGTCAGCAAGTCTGCTTCCTGCTCAGTTGTTGAGACATACTCTGGATGTATCAAACCTTATTGCACCTTCTCCCTTATGAAATGACAATAAATCTTTATATGCTTTGTCCTCTCATGAAACACTGAATTATTTGCTATTTGCATGGCTGACTTACTGTCTGTAAACAACTGAATTGGTATAGGAACATCAACACCTAAACATTTGAATAAACCAATCAGCCAGATCAACTCATACAATGTTATAGCCATACTTCTGTATTATGATTCTGCTGAACTCTTAGCTACTTTGTTTTGCTTTTTGGATTTCCATGATATTAAGAATTGACCAAGCATCATAGTGTAACCAGTTTCAGACCTTCTTGAGTTAGGACAACTTGCCCAATCGGCATCACAAAATACTGTCAAAAAACATTTTCCTTCAGCATGCATTAGAACACCAAGTCCTGGCTCATTTTTGAGATATCTGACCACCATGTGTGCTGCTTCCAAATGAGACTTCTTAGAAACCTGCATGAACTCGCTTAAAGTCTGAACACTATAGGCAATTCAATCCTAGTTAGTGTTAAATAGAGTAACTTTCCTATAAACCTTTGATACCCTTTCACATTTGATAAAGGTGGATCATCTTCCAAACCACATTGCTGATCATATTCCTAGCTTGTGAGCTTTTGATTCTTCTCAAGTGGTGTAAGTGTTGGTTTGTAGCCATCCAGACCCAACTCAGCTATAATCTCTAGAGTGTACTTTCTTTGGCATAATAAAATACCTTTCTTAGGCTTGCATATTTCTATTCCCAAAAAATACTTTGGTCCAAGATCCTTGATCTTGAAGGTTGCATGTAACACATCTTTTCCTCCTATATAAGGTCCTTGTCATCTTCAATTATCAACAAGTCATCAACATAAACAAGGATAATCTCCTGACTAGAATTTTTTTTCAAAACAAACAAGGAATGATCTTGTTGACTTTGGTGCATTTGTGAGCTTCAAATAGGCCATAAAGAGATTTGAGGAGTCTATATGCCTGATCACCCCCTTGACTACCAAATACTGGAGGAAACTGCATAAACACCTCTTCCTCAAGATCACCTTACAAAAAAGCATTATACACATCCATTTGAAATAAGGGCCAATGATGCAAAGCAGCCAAAGTAATGACAGCTCTCACAATTACCATTTTGACCACCGGGAAAAAGTTTCTTGATAATCTAAGTCTCCTTGTTGATTGTACCCTTTAGCAATAAGTCTAGCTTTAAATCGCTCAATGACACCATTAGATTTATACTTGATCTTGTACAACCTCCTACAACCAATAGTTTCTTGCCTTTAGGAAGGAGAATAACCTCCCAGGTGTGATTCTAAAACTAATGCATCAATCTCTGATTGCATAGCAGAAATCCACCTAGGATCCTTTAAGGCTTCTTCATAACAAGTAGGCTATACTTCAGAAGATATAGCAACCATGAAGGACTGACATTTGACAAAAAGACCAGAGTAGCCTATAAACTTGGACAATGGATATAAACAAGCAGCATTCCCCTTAGCAGGATGAACATAATCTTGAAGTCAAGTTGGAGGCCTGGTACCTCTGGTGGATTCCTTAACTGAGGTTGGGATGAAGAATCAATTATAGAGGAGATAAGACAAGACGCAACAGGTGGTGAGTTGAGAGACAATTCAGTGGAGGAAGGAGACGTGGTAGAAACAGTAGGTGCAGGATTTGATGGAATAATATCAGGACTGGATAAATCAAAGAACATGTGAGTGTTGTGTTTTTTGTTTTTTAGTAACAAGAAGGGGAAAACATGTTCCTTGAACACATCTCTACTGAAAAAGAACCTCTAGAATTAAAATCATACAGTTTGTAGGTCTTTTGGGTGGAGGAGTACCCTATGTTGACTGCAGAAATTGCTTTAGGAGAGAACTTGTCTACTTTGATTGGGACAGTAGCAAAACACAAACATTCTAGAACTCTGAGATGAGAAAGACATGGAGTATGACCATGGAAAACTTCATAAGGAGATTTTTCATCTAGAACCACAAATGGTAGCCTATTAATGAGATATACTGCTGCTAGTACACAGTCACCCCAAAAAGAAATAGGCAGATACCTTGAAACCTGAGTGCCCTTGCCACCTCTAGAATGTGTCTGTGTCTCCTTTCCACCACTCCATTTTGTTGTGGAGTGTGTGGACAACTTCTCTAGTGTCCAATACCATGTTTGACCAAGAAATTTGAAAATTCTTTACGAAAAAACTCAACATCATTATCAGTCCTGATCATTTTCACCTGCTTGGTAAACTGGACATGAATCATTTTGACAAAAGATTGAAATAACACACATGAATCACTTTTGAGTTTCATTAAGAAAACTCATATCATCTTGGAATGATCATTCACAATAGTGAGAAAGTACATTATGACCAGTAATATTTGGGACTCTATAAGGACCCCGTACATCAATATGTAATAAATGGAAAACATCAGTTGCTCTCGAAACACTAAGAGGAAATAGTTTTCTGGTGTTGTACTTTATTCTTTAGAAAATGCAGCTTCTTCATCACAGTAACAGGTACATGACCCAGCCTCTTATGCCAAACTTGTACATCTTCAGACAATTTTTCTGCAACATTGCTGCTAGCAGTTACCCTTTTATGAACAGCCTTCTCAGATGTTCTAGTAAGTAGGAGATAGAGACTTCCTTCCTCTTTACCAAAATATGGGGAAAAAAGCACTGAGCATTGAACTCTTTTGTCATCTTTGAGACTGACAACAGATTGTACTTGAAGTCAGCACATGCAACACATTTTCAATGGTACAATCATCTGAAATATTACATCTGCCTTGATACTGAACTGACACAGTATTACCATTTGGTAGATGTACACTACTCTTCATGGGATCATGCATATTACTCAAGTTATTCAATAAATCCAGATTGTTAGTCATATGATCTGTTGCCTCACTATCTATTATCCAGGGCTTACAAGCCTTTACAGAAGGGGAATTATAAGAAGCATTACCTGTCATGCTCCCAGCCAGCTCTACTCTTTTGCCTTTGTCAAGCATATGCATTATCTGGTTGTATTGTTCATCTGTGAAGTAGTTTTGTCCTTTGTTGCCATCAAGCTGAACTCTTGAATGACATTGAGATCTTTGAACATTACCACCACAATTGCTTCCAGCATGATGTGTGAAGTTGGCTCTATGAGGGTATGGTTGTTGCTTACATGTATTATGAGAACCATTAGAAGATCCTTCAGCAGTCCCTTTGTGTTGAATGTTATCTTCTTTATCACTAACATAATCATGTGCATTCATATTTGCTTGTCTTGATGATCCCCAATTGTCTCTCCCATGACATTGTGGTTAAGTTTGATTAGTTGCCTTTTCTTTCCCTCTAGCCTGGTGGATAGCCTATTACCTTATAGCAATTGCCTTCACGATGGTCTTTCCTTTGACAGATCTCACAAAAAGAACTACTATTATCCCCTTAATTGGTGCCATAGTTATTGTTATTGTTATTGTTGAATTTTCTTCCTCGTGACTGAGTATCATGAATACTCATTAAGGTTGTACTTTCATTCAACTCATTTTCTACTGTTATGCCGTAATTTTACCTATCTTTAGAAAAAATCACTTTTTTTGAAATGTTTCTAAGTATAAAACAATTTGAGAAAAATACTTAGAAAAGAGTCGTCACTTAATTTTTTTAAAGAAATTAAGAAAACTTAATTTAAAAAGATTTTAACAGATTAAATCTTAATAAATTGAGAGAAAATGGGTAAGAGGTTCTTATTTACGCTTCAAGAAGGTTTTTAAGGCATTTGAAGCGTCCGCTAACATGCGGTTATCCTACGACTTAGGTTAATTATTTGGATTATTTTTTAAAAAAAATATTTAATATAGAAATAATATTACAACACTCGAATAACTTGAAAAAATTATTAAGAGAACAATGTTTTTATTTATTTATTTATTTTATTTTTTTAGAAAATGGAATCTTAATTGAAACATTTGAATATAATGCAAGTGATTAGAATTTTAACAAGACTAGATTTGTTAAAACTTATTTGACGCGTTTTTTAAAATAATGTTTTAAACAAAATTGATTAATTAAAGCATAGAGACTATTTTAAGTTAATTGAAGGTCAAGTAAAAATTTCAAATAAACAAAATCAAGTGTTAACAAAATGAAATTTATTTTAACATACTAACATAAAGAATATAGTTCATCTCTTGGGGATTTAATTAAGTTATTTAATAATTTCAAAGTTAGAGTTAATAAATAAATAATAAATAAATAATCATAATCAAATAATTTAATAGTAAGGGAGAGAGAGGATTTGGGCCCTTTTTGGGCCTGATTTGCTGGAAATTTGGGTTTTAACCAAATTCCCATTTTTTGTATACACTTGTTGTATATCAGTGTATATCGATTGTATACGATTCATTTTTGGGCCTGCCAATTCTGTATTTTCGCTGAAACTTACCCCCTGTATTTTCTTCCTGCATTTTTCTATTTTTTGCACCTGTATATTGTATTTCATGACTGTATATCAGTGTATACAGCCGGTATATTGACCTGTTCTTCAACTTTGAGGGGGCTGGAAAATTAATTTCCAGCAATGACTTTACTGCTTTCGACCTGTACACCAATTGGAGGGGATGCACGACTCGAGGAATATATTTTGGAGCCTTTATGGCTCGACGAGAAAGCGCAACGAGATGGATTAAAGTCCATGAGGACACGAGTAGAGTTTCACATGCAATAAAATAGGAATAAATTAGCCATAAAGTGATGAACTAAGGCACATCTTAAACATGATATGAAATGAATCCAATTGGCTATGGCAGATTAATACACACATAGTGTAAGACAATAATAACAACTAAATATTAATACTAATTAAACTCAAAAACCAAATAGTTAGCAAATTGGGTAATTGACAAATTATATATATGTATACATATATGCATATATAAAATAAAATAAAAAATAAAATAAAATAAAATAAAAAAATAAAAAAATAAATAAATGAATAAATAAATAAAAAATAATTAAATAAATAAATAAATAAATAAATAAATAAATAAAAAATAAATAAATAAATAAATAAATAAAAAATAAGAAATTACCTGATTCTGGGCAGCGAACCGAGACTACGAGTTTGACGGAGACGATTCCACCACCTATCCAAACTCAAACAGCCGGAAAAAATATTTTATAAATATTAAACTATGGAACCAAGAATTCCCAAAAATTTCTGGGTACTCTTTGGTCACCTCTCTATATTTTTCCTTGGTGCAATGAGGAGGGGCTTATATAGGACCAATTTTTGGTTCAAAATAGATGTGGGAAGCAATGTGGGACAAATGCAAAAAGTCCAAAATTTGTCTATTTGAATGGTTTAAAGTAATTGATTAATAGGATGAATTTACATAAATTAATTTAGCGAGCTTCTTAATCTTAAAAAAAAAAAAAAAAAAAAAATTTAATCGTAAACTTAGTGATTCAAAAAATATAACTATGATTTAAACTAAACTAATTTAAAAGACTACTTACTAAATTTAAAACATTTTGAGATGATTTTTGAATAATCATAAAATATACTAATTATATACATAATTATGTAAAATATAGATATTATCTAAAAACTTTAAGAAACGGCAAAAATTATTCAAAATAACGCAAACTTTATTTTTTCCCTAGATTTATAAAACAAATTATTTTAAATTGTTTGAGAACTTAAGAAGCTCATGAATTAATTTCTTCGGGAGAGGGTCAAAATTGGGTGTCAACACCTACTCCTGAACTGGTTTCACAAATCTTTCTTTGACTCTTCTCATGCACAAGCATAGCATGTGCTTGGCTAACAGAGGGAGATGACATCATAAGCAAGATATGACTCTTAATAGCACTGTAGGATTCATTTAAACCCATCATGAACTGAAACAATTTATGTTGTTCTAGATGCAACTTAAAATCCTTTGATGCAAGACGTCCACATATAGTAGGACTAACGAACAATACTTATCCCATAACAGAAGCAATCGCGAATGGTAAGCAAAGATATCAGAAGTACCTTGAGAAATTGTAGCTATTTCTCTGTGAATATTGTAGATTCTCGATCCATTCACCTTATCAAATCGCTCCTGTAGATCCATCCACACATCATGAGCATTGTCTGCATATACAATCCCATTTACTAGTACTTTCAAAACTGTATTCATAATCCAAGTCAGGACTGTTGCATTCAGTCGTTCCCATTCTTCTGCTAGGTCATCCTTGTACGAACTCTTCTTGCATATTCCATCAATGTATCCTGATTTTCATTTGGCTTGCAATGCAATTTTCATTTGGCTTGCAATGCAATTTTCATTGCTCTGCTCCAAATCGAGAAATTCTCTGATCCACTGAGTTGAACAAAGATTATTACATTTCCAGGGTTATCTGATGGTAACAGACATAGAGGATGTCGAGGATCTGTAACTTCCAATTCCACCATTGTTGATCCTTAGAGATTCTGGAAAAAAAACTTTTGTAGGAATTTTGGGAAAACTTTTGCAAAAGCAACTTTACTACTCAACTCTTGAAGTTCAAGTCACCCTAACCGTAACTCTGATACCATGATAAAACCTCCATTGAAGAAGTGATGAAGACCTTCTAGATGATTCTTAGAGAGCTTAACAGAGAGAGTAAATAACTGCTTGTTTGTATTGATTAGAATGAATACAAAATCAATTACATGTAGTGTATCTAATACTATTTATAGACTAACTAACTGACTAGTCTAACTAACTTCGACATAATCTGTTATAACAGAATTCTAGTAATGCAATTACTATATCACCCTTTCTCTACAATCATCTCAACAGACTTTTTTAAAATTTGTTATTGTTAAATTTTTTCATATATTTTTACATATCAAATTGTTTGTTATAAAATATTAAGTCCACCCTTTTATTATGGGGCGTAAGGTAACTTGATTTTTTTTTTGTTCACAAGTGTCTAAAGATCCGAAATATTCAATTCTTCAATATGTGTTATTTGATAAATTCTTCAAGAATCATGAAAAAAATATTTGTATTGTTTTTAGTATTAAATAAAAAAACAATTTTCCCAAAACAACTTTATTCATTTTTAGGATTAAATATTTTATTTGAATTTTTTTTTGTTGATAAACAACGGTAAAAGATTATCATTGCCATTGAAACTAATACAAATAAAGATTACCTATTACTAATAACAGAAGTTTTTTTTTTTTGGTTAAAAACAGAAGTTAGACCTCCTTCAAAGCACGAAACTATTTACTATTAGTTAATAAACAACAATAAAAGATTGCCATTACCATTGTCTTTATTTAAAAAAGAAGAAGCTATTTCAGCAATAATAGAAAACAAGGACTTGCTAACAGCATTTATGATATTAGCGATAATTAAATAGATCTATTTGATCATTATTTTGTTTTATGGATTATCGTATCGAACTTACTATAAAAAAAATTGCATGATATTAAAGATTAATTAAGTTGATGATTGAAAAGAAAGAAGTTATTTTGGCTGTTTTAATTTTTTTTTTCTTTTTAGTCATTTTTAAAAGAATGCCTTTTTATTTTCTTACACATGACATGTTTAACTACAAAAAATTAACAAGTATTTTAGTACATTTAATTTATTGGGGAACTTACACAAATTTACTAGTTTAAAAGTCAATTATTTAGATATACATTAATTTGCAATATTATATTTCTTACCAGACTTTAGTGTATCCAGATACGTTTAGATACGCCAAATACATGTATTTTAGAATGCATGGATACAAATTATGTGTAATTCGTTCTATATACATTGTATCCAAGTGAATTTATATATATTTTGAGATACATAACAAATCTCACTCGCATCTCTCTCGTCGTGCTTCTCACTGTATATGTGAATCACATCAGATACATATATCTAGTGTGTATCTAATGTGATTCACATGTATTTAGAATACATAACAAATCTCGCTCACCTCCCTCTCCATCTCGTTCGCCTTTCTCCCTATTTTAATAAATACGGTAGCAAAATACATATATTTAAGTTTATCTTCCTCAATATATGATATATAGACTCTTAATTAGTGGTAAAATACATAAGTTTGAAAATATAAATAATAATAGTATATATGATGGTAAATATATCTAATTATGTAGTTTCTCCTATTTAAAAGTATTAATTAAATTTTCGAAAATTCTTGTCAATTTAAATTAAGATAAGCAGATCGAAATAAATAAATAATATAATTTTTTTTAAATTTTATCCGTGTTCGATATCCACATTGGAGTCCAACTAAATTGGATTCGCGCTGGAAAGTCTCACATTAAGGGTAAAACGCTCTCTAACAAAGGTAACTCCGTATCCAAAAATGCTCGAATCTGAGAGTGTGAGACCTTTAATTAAAAATGAAAGAGTACTTATCAGTGCACACAACCTTATGGTTGGTTATATGTAATATAATTGATTTACGGTATCGTTGCGTGTAAGGTCAAAATAGTGGCTTAGGAACAATTAAACGAATTGTTTAACATTCCAACATTTGCAATGTATTCTACTAAATAAAAATGGTTGATTTCTGCTGACTAAACTAAAGTTAGTGTAAACACATTCGGCCTCCTTCTCTCGTAGACATTTTCAAACAGTTGATGGGCATAACAGAGGCAGCAGCTAAACTGTAAGGAGAGTAAAGATGGCAGTTGTTCTAGTAAAGGAGGGTGCCCAAGTGACTATGTAGCCCTTTCAGCTGCTCTACTGTCCATGATCTTGTAAGTTTTCTGAAAAATTCTTTGTTTTTTTTTGTTCAATTGGTTTTTTGCTGGTTGTGGAAATTGTGAAGTCAAATACTTGTGTTTGTGTTTTATTGCTGTTTCTGATTGATAGGTATGCAATCTTGGACAAATTGAGAGACATTTTTTTTTCCTTTGATATTGTAATGAAATTTGGATTTTGTTGGCAACGATTTTTTTTCTTTGTCAATTTGGCTTTAAAAAGATGGAAAAGATCAAACTTTAGAATATGAAGCAAGATTGACCCTTATTAATCAGTTTGATAAAGGGGTGAAGAAAGTTGACATTTT
>CM040622.1:10690176-10716733 GCA_022817965.1 Solanum lycopersicoides | reverse complement strand
CAATAATTTGAATACCATAAGCTCAACTCTACTCACTACCAAATGCCTATGTAACACATCATAACAATATGTATCGTCTCATCAAAAAAGTAGTTTTGATCTCCTCAAATCCTCATTAATTATGTAAAACTGTAGGTCCACATTATTGAACATAAATAAGTTACCTATAATAATTTAAACAATTTAGCTCCACATAAAAACACATAATCTTACACACCTCACTGTTTTTCACACAAATCAAAAGTCAATCTTCATAAATATTGTTGATAAATTCCTAATGAGTCTATGTCGAATAATTCACATCCTTAGTCATATTAGAACTTATAAAAGAAAAATTTATACATCCTTCAACTTCTAACCAAGACTCTATATGAGAGGTCTTATTCTTCACATCTCTTAAATTTCTCTCATGGTGCAAAATTCTAACTATATTGAAATCTTCAACATACCAAACTTTTTGTTTTTTATTTTTTTAACTCGTTTACCAATCTTGTCATCTGATCAAAAATTCATGGTATTTTTACCTTATCCTCTAGATCAAAACATTACGTGAAACCCCCTTAGGTGTAACAATCAAAAGTAACAAAATTTACTACACAAATTATTTTTAAGTCCTTCCAAATGCTTCATACTCAATGTGATCAATCATTTCTTACCCCTTAACAGTTCATACCTTGACAAAACATACTACCACAAATATAAACTCACAATGAAAACTTTGAATTCTGATTCCAACTGCGCCAGTTATCAAACTAAAAAAAACACAAAAACACTTATTATTACACTCACATTGAACACATATATACTTCTTTCTCTAATATTATTCAATTATTTTAATCAATCTTATTAATCCATGACACTATTACCATGACTTGAGCAAAACGGATGAAATCACATGTCTCTCAATCAAATGCATTCTCAGAAGACACATCTTTGGTCCTTAAAATTTAAGTAATATTCTTGTTCTTTTCTCTTACCGAAGGCTAAAATACATGCCACTAATTCTTTTCATTATGGGTTTAGCTCCTTGCAATGCTATTTGAGTGGTGTCTCAACATCTCATACAACTATCCATAACACCACACTATTTATCAAATAATAGCACACCATAAGCTTAGATACTCAAAAATCAACATTGTCACAAAAAATCCTTTTAACCAACAACCTTATCATATAGTTGAATTTCAACCATAATTCATCATAAAACTTTATATCATCATACTTAGTTAGCTGTTATCATCAAAACGAAATCAACATTTTCATAACACCTTAAACTCAGTTATACCAATTAAATTCAAAGAACTAACCCAATTTTATATGAACTTTCTCACTAAAATCTTCAATTACCTTTACACAAGTATTCTTTTTATAGACTTTCCTTACCCATAAGTTTTTCATTCTGGTATCTATCTATTCCCTTGGACCTTACGATGAAATCACTAATTCTCATTTAGAAACCTCGAGATACACTCTACCAATTAACGTATTAATACCATACTGATGTACCGTGGTTTCACGATACTTTTAATGCTTTTTTCTTAAGTTTAGTGTGTGTCCAAAGCCTTTTTGTATTGATTTTTGATGTAAGTTTCTCTTTATTTGCAGGAAATCTGTCTTATAACAATGTTTTAACTAAAGCACCTATAGTAACAAACTAGTTAGTTTCTCAAATACGAATGTAACATTGAATCTAATTATACGAGCATGTGATACAACTTATAACTCTTTAAGTAGTTAATATTCACACTTGACAATCGACATATTCATTTTCATACCACTAGTGTCACACTACAAAAATTTATTAAATCCACCACTAGAACATATCATACCTATCGAGAAGATCGTACTCAAATAAATCACAAATTTCTACCAATAAAATAAATGTAAAATATTTCCAAATTCGTTTGATATCTAGCCTTTCCTTTAATAATTTCATTTTTAATTCTCGAACTATTTTTGATTCAGCCTATACCACAAAAGTACTATATTTTTTTTTACGGTGTTAACTAACCTTACTCAACCCCTTCAAATATAATCACACATTCGTTTCATAAATATATCATTTCCACCTTAATACCAGATCAAACATCAAATCAGTACACAACACGCCAACTATTCATATAAGGAACTACGCACGAGTCATCACATAAATGAGAGTGAATGGAGTGAAGCGATAAGAATCAAAATGGGACCAAGTACGCACAATAGAGATTGAAGAAGTGAAGATTTTTTCTTAAAAGTCACTATAGACTCTCGAAGATAAGTACAAACGTCTTCGTACCGATCCTCGAGACTCTACTTAGACTCGACTTGTATACACGTGAGACCTATGAACCTGGTGCTCTGATACCATTTTGTCACGACCCAAAAATGGATGTAATGACACTCGTCTTATCCCACCAAGACAAGTCAGCCTAAAACTCAACCATTACAATCAAATATGGAAAATTTATTATCAACTTAAATTATACCCCAAAACCTGATTGTCACGTGTACAAGCCTCTAAAGTATACAATTGAATCAACAGAAAATATAAGTCTCATATGACATTGTTTCTAAAGTAGAACAAAATCATAAACATGAGTAAGAAGGTCTGCTGAAATGACAAACATCTACCTCACAAATCTCCAAGAAGCCTCGAAAAAGAAGATAACATATCAGTAAGTTCCGGGCTAGTAACCTACAAAAAAAATTGTAGAAGAAAGGGGTGAGTATCAAACCACACGGTACTCAGCAAGTACACCTCTAAACACAAGCTAAAGGGGATGAAATACGGGTACTCCTACCACCCCAATTGAACCACCACAACTACAACCTGCATAAAAATCAGCCCAACCTAACAACTCACGGTTTACATCTCACATAGTTCAAGAAGAACACTTACACAAATTATATAACCTCAACAATAACACTTTGACAAATTATATGTTCTCAACAACAATACTTTAACAAATTACATGTCCTCAACAACAATACTTTAACAAATTACATATCCTCAACAACGATACTTTAATAAATTACATATCCCCAACAACAATAATTTAACAAATTACATATCCTCACAACAAGCTCAGTATTCATCAATCACTAATTCCACAGAAAGACATTCACAAAATCAGTAAAACACAATATCAAGTTCACTAATGATAAGTATGTGCAATGCAATGTAATGCAATATCAAATACGTCTGACCTAGTTATACACACCCATTGTCTCTCAGTCTGGAACCCATGGGGGACATATTTGTCCATGCATCTGTCGCGGCACACGACACGACCTTCGATAATAGTAACTATCCGGCGCGCGATACGTCTCTCGAAATATAGTATCCATCACGGTGTCGATACGACCCTCGAAATGGTACATTCTCTTTAATTTCTCATTCTTTCTCAATGCAAATAACACTTGTCACATCCATGTCTCAGAACAATGCAGAATAATGCAAATAACATGTTTACAAAATAACGAGGAGATGACCATTTTCATAATATTGCACAATTCATAACCACATCAACAATGATTCAACAAGCCTTTTAAACAATTCTCCATTATCAACACATCACACACAAGCAATTATTCACATTCCCTTTTATTACCCTTTGTTTTCATCATTAGAATTAATCAAGGTGAACAAGTCAACCAATCATCAAATCCCGTTACTCACAAACATATACCACAAGAAAATACACGCATTCCATACACTTAACAAGAGTTTAGAAATCCACTTGCCTCAAATAGTCGAACAATCACGCCGGGACTCGAGCCTCCTTTTTTTTTTGTTGAACTCCAATTAATACAATCTATCCAAGTATATGCATCATCACAATAAGATTTTAAAACTAACAACACCCGCCTTATTATAGATCTAGCCTAGACCCAAAAACTTACTCAATTTATAATCAAGTTTTTAAATCTTGATACCAATTAACCTGTCAACTCTCTATATCTCCCCAAATTTCAAATCTAGGGTTAAGTAATAATTCTCTAAATCTACAACCTTAATAGTTTTCATATAATATAATACACTCAATATTTAATTACTTATCTTAATATAATTTTAAAAAAAAAACTTGATTTATGAGATTACTATAACTATATTAAAGAAGAACCCTAAAAAGAGGGCAAATTAGTAACTAAGATTTTCTATCCAAAACAACCGTCCATACTTCAAACACTATCCAATCACAATTTGCTTCATTATTATAAAATTATTTTTTTTATAATTGACCTTAAATTAAATAGTCATATTAATTTTTAATTTAACACCAAGTAAAATAGTAGAAGCCACAATTACAGTAACAATCAATTTACAATACAATACCTGCAATATAATAATATATTTTCTCTTAGAACCAATTCATAATATTCTAATGATTACTCCTAAAAAGACACTCATTGCCAAATCATTCTCTCATTGATAACCATCAATTGTTGGTAACGAATTAAGATTAAAAAAATATGGAAATATATAAAAAGGCACCTATCTAATCAACAAATTCAAAAGACAATCCATTATTTTTTTCCTACCAACTATGCTACTTGTTTTATACATATACATATATGTAGAAATTAACAAAACATATATGTAGAGAAGTGCATTACATGAAGCTCTTAATTTGATGCCGCCATCGTCCGTCCTCCTTTTCCAACTTAATTGTTTATTAAAAGTGATAAAATTCACTAACTTATTTCTAAATACATGGGCCTAATGTGATAACAACATGGATCACATAGATCGCATAAAAGACTTAGAGGAGATTGATGGACACAAAATCAAGAAGTACAATGTGTGTAATGTTCATCTAAGTTAAAAGAAAGAAGAAAGCGACCATTTGTGCAAATGGTCATCTCATAATTTCAAGAATTCACAAAAGAAGACAACCAAACAAGGCCCTTACCTCATTAAGGGTAAAATTGTCAAAGAAGTATCTTTTTTATTTTATTAGTATAAATAGTAGTTTCTTTTATTTTGGAAGGGAAAGACTATATGGATTTTGAATGTTAAATGCACAAACTCTTTCAAGAGTGTAGTTTAAGGGTGAAATCCCTTTAGGTTAGCTTAGCTTAGTGTAGCTTAATCTAGATTAGTGATGGGTGGATTCTCATTATTGATTTAGGACTTCTTAACCTTGATTTCACTTGAGATTGCTCATTTGTGGTTTTCAATTTGAGTTGTTTCTTTTCGAATTCAAGCTTCTCTTCTTCCTTGGTTGATTGTTTAATCAATTAGCCTTTCTTTCTTCTTTCTCATCTCTTATTTTTAATCTATCTTACTTTTGTGTTGTTTAATTCCACTCTTTTTATTTCAATTGGATTTCTTCCCAATTAATATGTTATATTTTGGTATCAAGAGCCTATGTTTAGATTTGTTCTTACAAATCTAGTCTTGGGTTGAAAAAAATTGATTTTTTTTGTTGGTTTTGTTGGTTTTGACACTAGATCCTTGTTCCCTAGTGTATTTTGAGTCTAGGTTTCAAATTTTGTTCAATTTGGAGTTGTAAAAGTGAAGTTGCCATTGAAGGGTTTCAAGCTTTTCAAACTATTCAAATTTTGAAAGTGGGTCTTTTGATAGAGGAGAGATTGGAGGTTAATAATTAGTGGGCTTTGTTCTCTTAGTTGAAGAGAAGAAATTCCTAAAATTTTGAGCCAATTTTGAGTTGATTTGAGTGTATTGGGTGTAGTGTGTGTTCTTGGTGTTCTTCAAGTTGTTCTTGAAAAAGAAGAAAGAAGAAAGTACATTTGATCAAACTTTTCAAGTCAAAGTTGGTCAAATGTGTTTTTTTGGGGGTTCCATTTGTGGAATTTTGAAACAAATAAATAAATATATATTTTCCACGTGGACTGACATGTCAGCAGCCACGTCAGACGTCATCTGCCACGCCAGCGCCACACGGCATTGCATCAGCAGCCAGCG
Source organism: Solanum lycopersicoides (assembly GCA_022817965.1). Lineage (NCBI taxonomy): Eukaryota > Viridiplantae > Streptophyta > Magnoliopsida > Solanales > Solanaceae > Solanum > Solanum lycopersicoides. Next base: position 10,710,819 of record CM040622.1, on the reverse strand, counting down.
CAGCAGAGAACAGGCAACAAGGCCCAGACACCTAGTCAGCGCGTGGGGCTCACTTTCAGAGGCTGAAAATTGCAGGTTTTCCCTTGACAGCCCAAAAATATTCTAAGTATGGGGAGTTTTTTGGACCTAGAAATTTTTCTAAGTGTCCAAACTTCGTGATTTTTTTTCCTATCATTTTTCCTTCAATTTCTCAACTAATTAACAATTAATTAACATCTTTAATTACTTGTTAACTAGTTTTGATCATCCAATCAACATCTTACAAGTGATGAACTTTTTTGAGGCTTGAAATTTTTTTAAGTGTCCAAATTCACTTCTTCTTCTTCTTCTAAACTCATTTTCCTTCTATTTTTCAACTATTTAACAATTAATTAACATCTTTGATTACCTGTTAACTAGTTTTTAATCATCAAATCATTTCTTTGATCCTTCAAATTAAGTAACAAGTAGTAATTCTTCTACTTTTGTTACTTGGTTTATTTTGATTTCGAATCTTTTGGTACTTTTTTCTTCTACTTTTCTCATCTTAATCTCTTGATAACCTTCTTGATTCAATTTCTTTAGATTTTTGGGTAATCCTTCTTTCAAGAGTCACAAGAATCCACTCCACCACAAAGAATTAGTGATATTGTGAATTGATTGGGCAAAGGTAGTTCTCTATCAACTTTGGGAAGACACTTTAGGAAGGTGAGTGTGAGATCAAATACGAGAGGTGTAAGGAATTTTTCCACTAACCTTGTTTGCTAAGTTTTATAGGTACCCAAGCTGATTACAAAGAACAATGTCATTCGTAATTTTTAGAATATAATGGAGATGACATTAGTGAATACGCTTGTAGCAATGTGAGCTATGAGCATGATGAAAATGAGTTTTGTGATGTCTATGATAGTCCTTATAAGCATGGAAATGGGACTATTGTTTATGATGGTGATTTTTATGTTGGCTCATGGGATAATGAACAAGATAGTGGTGAGAACTACTACTCCGGAGATGATTTTGAGATGAATGGAACTTATGACTCTTGTGATGACGTTGAAGGGGTAGAAGGAGCTTATGGTGTATACCATTGCGACAATGAAGGTTCTCAAGATTTTCACCATGGTTATGATGGTGATATGAGGTACAATTCTTTCTCTAATAGATCTAATGAATGCTTTGAGCAGAATCTAGAAGGACATGGAAGTTGTGAAGTCGAATTTTCTTCCTCGTCTTGTGCTACTTCCAATTTTATAAAAGAAGGCATAGATGTTTGGGCGGGACCATTTCAAGGTTTTCGTGTGGACCATAGAAGCAGTACATTCACCACTTTTTAAAATATGATGACTTATTCTTCTCATCCTAGTTCCAATGTTTCTTGTTATGTGTATGGTGATGAGGTTGGAGGTAGAGGAGGAGGAACACTAAGCTGTGAAGTGGTAGAGTTAAGAGAATCTTTTACAACATTGAGGGAAGATTTTGATGATTTCTTGCGGTTGTTTGAAAAGGTCAAGTCTATGGTACAAATGAGAAAAGTTATTTATCATGAAGATAAGACTAAGGAGTTACCCTTGGAAGAAAAATAAGATACTCCTTGTAAGGTTGGCACTAAGGAGTTGCCCATGGAAGTCAAAACACCCACTCCTTGTGCACCAAAATTGAAGTTGAACTTGAAGGGATCTTCTAACCCTTCAAAAGGAATCCTTGGCACTTGCCCTAACTCCTATAAAATTGAGAGACAAAAGATCGAGAGGAGTAAGGGTGTGAAAAGTGACAACTCTAGAGTGGAAAATGAGAGGTTGGGTGGAGTGATGTGAGAGGTTTGTTACATTTTTCTCCTAACTCATGTAACTTTTCTTTCTCTAGTTGTTCGAAAACTTGTGCAGGTATACTTGGAAGCAAGCCAAGTGAGGAACTTCAAAATGTGAAGAATCATGAGGTTCTTGAAAGCTTCCAAAAGAAAAAAAATGTGCTCCAATGTTGATAGGCAAGGTGAAGACACTTCTTCCTATAAGTTACAAGGTAACAATGCGAACACTTACATTTCCTTTAACTTGGGACATCACTTTGTCCCTAGTAGACCATTGAGTGTAAGTAATAGCTTGTCTTTATGTGAGCATAGTGAGTCTTTACTTTGTGATGTTCTTGATAGCACTTCGTCGTGTGATGATAATATCCTTGTTGTGAGTGAGCAAGCACTAGTTGATCCTATTGATGACCGAATCGACTCAAGGTCAATTTGTGTCCACCTAGTGTTGGTACTTGTAGCTTGAATGAGGGTACATTATCATGCGATGAAAATGATGCTACACTAGTTGACCTTATTGATGACCAAGTTGATTCTTCTAGAAAGATCAATTTGTGTCCACCTAGTGTTGGCATTAGTAATTTGAATGATTCTTTAGACCTTAACACAATTTCTTGTTTTTTTCATGAGAATCTTAAGGTAGAATGTTTGTTTAAAGATAATCTCTTGTTTGATGATGACATGACTTTTGAGAGTGTGCATAGTGAAAATACGTTCAAACTTACTTCTCAAATAAAAATTAAAGCGATCGTATCAAGTAAAGAACCCAACTGATGAAGTTGGGATCGATCCTACAAGGAAAATAGTTCAGACTTAACTTTATTCTATTATTACTATTATTTAGCCAACTATTTTCCGAGAAAACAAAAGACAAAAGGGGTTTTTTTATTTCTAAATTAATGAAAATGATTAACTAAATAAAAATGAACAACTAACAGATTCAGCTTTCAGAGTTTAATCAAATTATAAAAGTAACTAGGGCTTAATTGTTCCCCACAGGTTCCTAACTTGGTAAATCTAACTATAACAATTCTATCCTAATATCTTGCATGTAAAGTGATAAGTTATGTATCTCTAAATCCTTGGTCTGGCATCTAGAGAATTTCACTCCGCACCTTGGTCCGGCTACGTGTGTTGCGATACTAACCCTTATCTTTACCTCATATTAAACATTGTATTCGGTATTTGACTAAGTTATTAACTCGTACCAACCAATACTAGCCTATTAGATAGTCTACACTAAATCTATGTTGATAATTCTTTTCCTATTATCTACCTCCTTGGTCCGGCAGGTAGCATTAAGGCGAGTTCTAACGTTGGCCATCCGTTAAAAAGACTTCTACACGAAAGAATTATCAATACATGCAAGACACCATTCTAGAATTGTTATTTTAGTTAGATTTTACCTTGTTATTCACCCATGGTTCCCACAACCCTAGCTATGGGGTTTAGTTACCCATATTCATAATTACACAATTCATATTGTTAATGAAAGAATTCATGCACTTACTTTTATGAGAACGAATAAATTCCAGAATTTAACTTGATTAATCAACAAAATCACCAACAATCAATTCCAGAAAAAGTATCTTAATTTCCAAAATCGAGAGTTCAATACTATAACAAAAGAACTAAAAATTATCAAAAAGTCTAACCCCAAAAACGAGGTTTTTCAAACTATTTATAATAAAAACAAAATCTAATCTAAGAAGAATTCTATTTACTAAAAATCTGTCCTAACGCGTCTGGGTCGACGGACCACGTGACGGACCGTCATGGACACGACGGACCGTCATGGCCTCCGTCGTCCCATACTTCACACATTCTTCTTCTGTTTGCTTCATTCCCCTCGACGGACAGGTATGACGGACCGTTTCAAGCACGACGGTCCGTCGAGGATCTCCGTTCCAAAATACTTGAACTTCTTGGAATTTGGGTACTGGGACTACTTCTCTGATCATTACGACGAACAAGCAGGATGGACCGTCGTGGCCATGACGGTCCGTCATGTACTTCCGTAATCCCACAGTTGGTCAGACTTCCCCATCTTCCTTTAGCAACTTCTCTCCTCACTACGATGCCACCTACGGACCGTCACAGCCTCGACGGACCGTCATAAGTTCCGTAAGTGGTCTCTTCTGCATTTCTTTCTCAAAAACTTTCGGGTTCATCCTTGGACAGATTTTCTGCAAACAAAGAGAAACTTACATAAAAATCAACACAAAAAGGCTTTCGACACACACTAAACTTAATGAAAAAACATTAGAAATACCGTGAAACCACGGTACATTAGTGCATAGTGAAATGCCTTATAATGTTGGAAGTGTAGCCACTCTTGGAGGCTATCAATTGTTTGAGAATCCCCTATGGTGTGACGACACACTTTCCAAAGATGGAGATCTCTTTTGTGAAGAGAATAATACATTTATTGGAGAGGGTAGTGTTACTTCTTCCTTGTGTGTTCCAATTCTTAATATGAGTTGTGATTTAATATATGAAGTGGAGGCTAAAGTTGGGAACACCTTTATTGAAGTTCATTTATGTGACACCTTTACCTATGATGGAATGTTCTTCTTGAGGGCTTACAATCCACTTGAGGGGCATACGTTGTGCACAGGGAAGGGTAGTTTTCTAACCCCATTTCATTACTATATCTTTGCGTATGATCTTGTTGATTGTGCCTTTTATGGTGGTAGGAGTCATTTGTTAGGAGAAGGGAAAGTTTCTCTTAAATTCTTCATGATGTCTTTGTGTGTTCCATCTTGTGATGTGAAGAGTGTTATGATCCTTCAACCTAATTGTGATCTTGAATATAGAAACACCTTAGATGACCCTTATGTGCATGTGATATTTCTCTACTATCTCTTTGCATATGATGAGACACATATTTTGTCTTAAATGGGCATTACATTTCGGTCGGGATATTATCGAGGTCTATACTTGTTTGTATGACCCTATTATGTGGACCTATTATCATTTTGACCCCGGTGAGCATTTGGGAGTGTTTGAGCTTGTAATTATGTCATATTTTGGGTGGTATTATCCTCTTGATGTGAGTAATAGACCATTTTCTTGTTCTTTACCTACGGGCTTAATAGTCATGATAATAAATGATACTTGGTTCTTCCTTAAGATTGAGTCTTTTTGGTGTAATGCTTTTTGTGCTAACCATTGTACTTACCCTCATGCTATGAGGATATATTTGTTGTTTGTCCTTTTCATGGCTTTTCAAGGTTTGGATTCGAGGACGAATCCTTTTCAAGAAGGGGAGGATGATAGCAACATGGATAGCATAGATCGCATAAAAGACTTAGAGGAGATTGATGGACACAAAATCATGATGTACAAGGTGTGTAATGTTCATCTAAGTTAAAAGAAAGAAGAAAGCGACCATTTGTGCAAATGGTCATCTCATAATTTCAAGAATTCACAAAAGAAGACAACCAAACAAGGCCCTTACCTCATTAAGGGTAAAATTGTCAAAGAAGTATCTTTTTTATTTTATTAGTATAAATAGTAGTTTCTTTTATTTTGGAAAGGAAAGACTATATGGATTTTGAATGTTAAATGCACAAACTCTTTCAAGAGTGTAGTTTAAGGGTGAAATCCCTTTAGGTTAGCTTAGCTTAGTGTAGCTTAATCTAGATTAGTGATGGGTGGATTCTCATTATTGATTTAGGACTTCTTAACCTTGATTTCACTTGAGATTGCTCATTTGTGGTTTTCAATTTGAGTTGTTTCTTTTCGAATTCAAGCTTCTCTTCTTCCTTGGTTGATTGTTTAATCAATTAGCCTTTCTTTCTTCTTTCTCATCTCTTATTTTTAATCTATCTTACTTTTGTGTTGTTTAATTCCACTCTTTTTATTTCAATTGGGTTTCTTCCCAATTAATATGTTATATTTTGGCATAGGGTTTTAAAAATTACATAAAATGGCAAATTACATTTTTTATTAAAATAATATGGCTACACTATTTTAAATTTATATTTAATGGCTATATTTACTTAATAAATAGCAAAATCATATTAAACAATCATAAAAGATTTCCCCCCTTATTTTCATGTTTCTCTCTCTGTCTCCCCTATTTTCACGTTTCTCTCTCTGTCATATTAATTGAGCACGCCTAAAATTGTTTCTCCCTATTTTCAAGTTTATAACTATTTTCAAGAACAACTTTTACAACTTTTAACTAATTATCTAAATATTCTCAAAACCATATTCATCATACAATCCTTAATCATCTTCATCTCTATCAAGTTTCCACAAATTTAGCTTAGTATTATTCGACAATCAGATACGCAACCTTGCTTGATTTTTGGAGAAATTGGTGTTGTATAGATCATACAGGTTTCTTCAGGTTTTATTTTTTCTCTAATTTTTCTTTCTAACTCTTTAATACTTATATGTTTATAAATTTTTAGGTTTTGAGTTATTGAATACATGTCGAAATCAAATACCCCAAGGAGAATCACAAGAGGTACAAACTATATTGATAATTGCATGGTTGAAATACCGTCTTTTGATCTAGGTGTAAATCAAATTCAATCACAAATCTCAGGCTATACCGCTGCGATAGAAATAGAGAAGAAGTCGAAATTGCCCAATAACCCTTTAAAATTGCAGTTGAATGATGAACTACTAAGGTCTGGTTCTTCTAAAAGGAAAGAAGATTCAACGGTGAAAGCGATTGAAAAAATTTGTTACAAGAGGAGGAAAGTAAAAAATGTTATCTCGGACATGATTGGAGAACAAGTAGTTAATGAAAAACAAGACGAAGTGAGTGAAGAATTAAAGGTATGTAGATTTTTAACTTTTTTGATTTTTTTGGCACTTGGAATAATTTTTGCCTATGTACATGCAGTGTACTGTAATTCCATTAAGAAAGATTATGTGGAGTATATACCTTTTAAATTTGTAAAATTTACTTAAATGAATATAATTTTCGATTATGGTATACCTTTAGTGTGGCATACATTCACATATTGAATACATTCCAAAATGAATGTTGTTGAATGGTGGTTTACTGTAGTTAAGATATATATGCATTTAGTTTTGTAAAAAAATACATAAATGAATACAGTTTGTCTGAGAGCTTTTGTATGAATGTAGGCAGTGATGTAATGTATTAAAGTTGCATGTAAAAATTGGTGTATATTGTAAGAAATATCAAGATAACGTATATTAAGTCGAACAAGAACATTAAGGTATTTGTACATGTAATTGTTGTCTAGCATGTTATTAAATGGCTTTTCGTGTACGTTATAAGAAATATTAAGATGACGTATAGTAAGTCGAACAAGAACATTAAGGTACTTGTACATGTGATTGTTGTCTAACATGCTATTAAATGGCTTTTCGTGTACGTTATAACTTATAAGCATGATTATTATAATGTACTGTAAGTCGAACAACAAAGATTACGTTGAGTATATACCAAGAAAGATTATTATTAGTTTTTCCTTATTTGAATGTGTTATCTTTTATAATTACAGGGTATCAGATTTCATGTATTGGCTCGCCCAATTAAATCCCCACGCATGGAGGTTTATGTGAACCACAACATAGTCACAGATTTGAAGGGGAAGCTTACATCGACCTAAATTTAATCTATTTAAAGATACATGTTTTGGAGCATATACCAAAATGTATGTGTGTGGAGCGCAACCACAAATGTTTAGGTGTTTGATGGTATGTGAATTGGAGGACAGTTCCATGGATGAATTGTTATTTCATATAAATCATACCACGCTTCGTTTTGATATCAAAGAATTTGCCATTATTACTGGGTTGAACTGCTTTGCTAATAAAGACGATTTCTTATTTCATAAAAGCGAGCAAATCATATTAATCAATCAGTATTTTGAGGGTAAAAGTATTCTTAGAAAGGTAGATTTAGTCAGTAAGTATAAAAATAAAGGTTTGGGGTGGTGGCGATGATGACGATGCTGTTAAATTCGCTATTCTATATTTTATTTGTACGTTCATCTATTCCGATGGGAAGAAGAACTCATCAATTCCAAGGATACATTTTGATCTAGTTGAGAGCGACCGGTACCATGAATACCCCTGGGGGAAAGATGTTTTCTACAAATTGCTCAAAAGAGTAATTAAAAAAATGAATGAGAAGAAAAAGTACTACAGATGAGAAGAAAAAGTACTACAGATTGATGGTATGCCTATAGCCATGCAAATTTGAATATATGAATGTTGTTCTGCGATTGATTCAAATATTTCTGTAAAGAAGAGCAATCAATTCCCAGAATGGTCAATTGGATGACTAGAAATAGCAGAATACATTATGAATTCCTCATGGAAGGAATGTTCAGTGATAACGACAATTCGGTAATTTAACATATTTTTATTATTCAATTAGTATAGATTTTGTTGTCTTTCAATATACTTTGTAAGTATAATTGTTTTGTACGCAGTTAAAATACAAAAATATCGAACCTTCACTTAAGGAGATTGAATTTTATCAGCTTGAATCAAAAGTGATGCAATCCCAGAGAATACCTTTCAAGATGTAAGTGACAAAGATGACGACGAAGATGATGATTTCACTTCAAAGCCTCCAAGTCATAAGCCACACAATAAAGAAAAAGGTAAACAGAAAGCATCTGTTTCAAGGTCCACATTGATCAAAAAGTCCAATTTGCAGGTTTGAGTTGAAAAGAGAAACATCCCACAGTATTGAATGGTTGTCGTAAGACAAAGAGTACACCCTTCAGTTCTGATTCAATTCGTTTGGAGGATAATGTACCAGTACAGGAGTTGCATAATTTTCCTGATGATTCTGCTAACCGTACACCACCAGGAGTTCGAAAGAACCTCAAGATACCAAGGCAGATGAAATTGGTTTGCTGAGACAAGATCTTGCCTCCTTCAAGAATTTTGTATGCAAGTTGTTACATTTTTTTAGTTTACATTGTATTCCGATATAATCTTACACGTTATTTAATAATCAGGTTAATAATGAGTTCAAGGAGTTGTGATTGTTTATAATGGAGAATTTTAAACAAGTTATGGATGCAGTCAACAAAAATAGTCGTCAATCTGGAGCACCATGTCAGGTTAAGTATAACAATGTTAAATTGATATAATATATTCACATATACAAGTTATTTACGTAACAAAACTCAATTGTGTTTGTAAAACATACACTGGAAGATGCAATTGAATCTCCAACTCATGTTCCTCATTGGTCAAACAACAATCCGATGAAAGACGACAACCATATCTCAACTGTTTAGGATAAGCCTCACTGTGATGTAAATGAGGTACTATTTCAATTAACTTATTTTTTTATTAGTTAGTAGTTGAAGGTGAAAAGTGTTAAAAGAATAAAAATAATAGTTTTTATTGTAATATTGTTAGGTTCGGACATCTCGTTTCGTTCTTGAAGAACATATCAAAGTTAATGTCAAGGAGTATAATCATCAAGTCCAGATACACATACAAGACCCTTTGACGGTACATGAACAACGTGACGACGGTAATGTATTTCAGAACGATGGAATCCAACAATCTCAGTCACAATTTGAGTTGCTCGATGCTCTGTTACCTGATATTGACACAATCTATCCCAAAAAGAATGTTGTTGTTCATTCAGAGGTTGTGGTCCATCCAGAGGGTGTCGTTTATGATATCACACCCGTGCCAGTTCAAAGGATCAGACATCCCGATCGATTGACGGTAGATAAACAACGTAACGACAAACAATCTGTTGGAATGCCATCATTTGAGGTACTTTTTAAATTTAATAAGAATTTTTAGAGATGTATTCAATTATGTATTCAAACAATAAGTAAATACCTTTTATATATTGAATACTTATTATTGAACTTATAAGTTGTATATACCTTTTTTATAGTTTTTGTATTTACATAAAATGATATAGTAGGATAATTATTGTAGTATAATACGTTTCAATACTAACAATAAATATGATAATTTTGTAAGTAACCTACTAGTAATAAAATACAATATAATACTATATAGTTCCTACTATATATATGTATTTGTATCATTAGTATAAATGGATAATATAAAACACTATAATACGATAAATATGTATGCAACTTTTGTAGAACTCAAATGGCAGGATACATATTAGATACTGTAAGTATTAATTAGCGTAATAATTTTTTCTACTCGTATAAATTTATTTATGCGCTAAATTCTGCATAATATATGTTATTGTTGCCATTTTATTTCAGACAGGAGACGGTAATGTATTTCAGAACGACGGAATCCAACAACCTCAGTCACAATTTGAGTTGATCAATGCTCTGTTACCTGATATTGATAAAATCTATCCCAAAAAGAATGTTGTGGTTCATTCAGAGGTTGTGGTCCGTCCAGAGGGTGGCGTTTATGATACTACATGCGTGCCGGTTCAAAGTATCAGTCATTTCAATTGATTGATTTTCTCTGCATACTCGACAAATATTAGATCATCATCCGGTAAATAACAATGTTTAACCTCTTTAATGTCTTACCTGCCCCCTTCCCGTTTTATTTTTTAACATACATACTTTTATAACAATCTACGTGCAACATCTGTCATTAATATGTTTGTTACAATTTGTGTGTCTGTATACTAAATATTTCAGGTAGCTCTACCAACGTGGTTAAAATTTATGAAAAGAAACATCCTTATCTTTCTGACTTCATACGAGGGTCATATAATTATGATCTTTTTGACGATTACGAAATGTGCCTTTGTGAAGGGCTTCTTGCTAGGCATATGAATAAGTAAGTATATTTATATCCATATGATGATTACTCTTTATACATAATATACTTAAGTTTTAATTTTATTTGTTATCAAAAGAATGCACGGTGAAGATCAGCATAAGAATAAAAAAGCAGAATTGACGGTTGATATGAATTTGGGCATTCATCGGATATCAAACAAGAATTAGTTCTACTCTCTGTCTTATGATAAACAACTTCTGAATGATGAGGTAAACATATGAATATGTACGTAAAAGGTATTGTTTCTGCTTATAAGATGTGCTCATTTCTACATTTATTTATTACTAGGGAATTTGGCCGCGCTTCGCGCGGTCTTTGAAATAAATGTTAAAGAATTACTTTTTAAATTAATTATATGTTCTCTGTATTCCCAAACATAATATTATATTATTATTATATTTTTTAATTATATATTAATTATGAAGATCATTTGAGATGACAATTGAAATGAAGTTTAACAAATTTAACATCTATAATCTATTACAACGGTGTACCTTTTTTCTTGAGTATCTAAAAGTTATGTTGTGAAATAACTGAAAATACTAATGAAACACATCTACATGTCTTATTATTCTTTGTCATATTGATATGATAAAACTTCTTTAAATATTTCATTTTTCAATCGTTCTTGTTCTTTTTCCAAATGTACAATTTAGATTTGTATGGTTTTTGCATAAATCACATCAATCGATATTTTAGATTTTTTAGTTGCAATTATATCATAAGATAAATGTTATGTTGCACTCGTTAAATACGACTTTTTAGAAAGTAATTAAAACGTTACGCTACTGATTATTAAGTCTCGATATATTCAACTTCGAATGAGAACATGATTTTTGTATTAACTCGCTTACTATATTTTTATTTATTATCTTTATATATATATAAAATACATATATAAATATATTCATTTTAACTATATAAAAATATTTTATAGATAATAAGCTCTTCACATATTATATAGTGATTAATAGAATGGAAGGTTAATTGAATCGAATACTTTGATAATGTGTTTTAATTTCAAATGTACTCCTTGCATTTCAAATCAATGATTACACCTTTTTCTCTATAAAATTAATACATGAACACCCGACGTGAGAGACATATTCATAACTAAGTATATTAAAATATAATTTAAAATTTAACATAAAGTTTTTATATACTAAATTTTGTGATTTTATTTTTATAATATATTAAAAATCGAATCAATTTATTTATTCATTTGTATTCAATATTTAATTAAAATTTTCAAAATATACATATTTAACAAAAATAAATTAATTTATCAAATGCATAAATAAATATTTGTCCTATTTTTCAATTTCATAAAATATATATATTAAATATTTATATTCACAATTCTATTTATTTTGATTTGATAATTATATTTTAATATACTTCAAAAAAGAGTTATAAAAATATGATTTTGATAGTATAAAGAATATAAGTATCTAATATTAAAATATATATGTGGAGTGCAATATACATTCAAGTAAACCAAGGCAAAAAAGAACAATTTTGACTCAAAAGTTTGTAACATCATCAATTATGAGATCAATATTTTCACTCATTAAATTTTGTTTTAAATTACTTATTTCAATTCATATAAAATAAAGCATAAATAAAAAAATAAAAAAATAAAAAGTCGGATAAAAAACAATAAATAAAATAATAAAAACACAAGTCATAGTATTGGTTCATTAAATTACAAGTCTTTTTTTCAATTGTTATTTTTGATTTTGGCAAAAAAATATTTTCTATCATGGTTCTTTTTTTTTCTTCAAGGAATAAGTTGCAACACAAGTTGAAAACTTGTGACATTATATTACATGGTCTTAACCAAGTTATTTTAAAATTTAGTTTTCATATTGTTTAAATTTTCTATTCTTTAATCTCCATTCTAATTCAGTGCCCCCCCCCCCTCTCTATCTATCTATCTATATATTAAGAAACAAAATAAATTATCATAAGTTTACACATTTAAATTTGAGGGTTATGAGGAGTTATAGAGATTATGAAAATATAAGTTATGAAGATAAAGAAATACATATTTCTTAGTTTAAGAAGGGAAAATTAATGAGATTAATTTTAGGGAATGATAAATTTGAAGTTCTAATTATTTTTGTAGGATTAGTTTCTCCCCTTAAGCATTTATTTATAGGATAAAATGAAAAGTAAAGATTTTAACTAATGAAGAAACATAAAATGTGATAAACAACAAATTACAATAATGAAAGTGTTCTACTCAAAATTAGTTTTATTATTCACAGTTATATATATATATATATATATATATATATATATATATATATATATATATATATATATATATATATATATATATATATTTCTTATACGAGTTTATTACTTATTAACATTGTCATATGTTATTCATTCACATTAAAAATATGTCAACTTTATATGTTTAATTAAAAAATAATGTAATGTATTCTTACAAAGTGATATCGGGTGTGCTCATTCATAAAATATTATTATAAAAATTTAACACTAAGAATAAGATTTATTCATTTATTTTGTGATTGATTACTAATATGATAGACCACATCATATATTTTTAGGGGCAACAATATCTAGTATATATAAAAGAAATGTATCATAGGTAATATATTTTTAATTCAATCATGGCAAAATTAAAAATATTAATTAGCTATAAATTGACGTATATATAAATAATAATAAAAAATGTGCATCTTTTCATCTTCAACGACAACAACAATGAATAAAATATTCATTTTATTGTTCAAATCAAAGAAATAAAATAAAAGAGAATAGAGTAATATTAATTGGAATCAAAATAATACAACAATGAATCTTCAAAATATTTGGAAATCATTCAAACTTTTATACTACTATGACTCTATCTTCCGGAATCTCCAAGATAATTATGCTTCCTTCTTCATTTTGTTGAACTTATACCAAATATTGTGATGAATCTTTGAAGAATATATCTATGATCTTCATCAAAGTGAAGGTCATATTGTGACATCATTTTTTCTATGTCTTCTTTTTATTATGTACATGATTGATGAATAAAAAGACGAAGAAAAAAAAATTAAAACCCTATACTACTAAAAAGAAAGAATGAAAATATGAAAATGAATATTCAACATCAAAGTGAAGGTCATATTGTGACATCATCTTTTCTATGCCTTTTTTTTATTATGTACATGATTGATGAATAAAAGATGAAGAAAAAAAAATTAAAAACCTATACTACTAAAAAGAAAGAATTAAAAAATGAAAATGAACATTCAACATTTCTATAGATGATTGATATTTATAGATTGGATAAGTCATAAAAATAGTTAGAAGAAAATTGAAAAGACATGCTATTTAAGTGAGAATATCAATAGATGGACGTTTTTTGTAACTCATTATATATAATTACAATAATAAATATGCTTGAATTTTTTTAATTAATAAATAAATTATTTAATAAAAAGAAAGAAGAAAGAATGTCAAAAAAGAGAGAAAAAAAGGAATGGAGGTCATAGAGAGGTGCCACATCATCACCTCTATGATCCTCCTTTATATATATATATATATATATATATATATATATATATATATATATATATATATATATATATATATATATATTGATTTTTTATAATTTTTGACAGCATATTGATGTGATTCTATATTATTTGCGTAAAAAAAGTAAATACAACATCAATAGTCGCTACAGATACACTACTGTTGATTGTCTATTCAAGTCAAAAATTGCTGAAATTTATGCCGCATATGCTCAAGTCGGAAGCAATATTTGTGTTGCAAATGTTGAAAGCGACATACGTGATAACATAAAAGGATATAGGTTGATGGCTGCCATTCCATGGAATACAATCGATAATGTGTTCATACCAGTGAACATGGAGCATAAAAATCACTAGGTGTTGGCTTTTTTGTCATTAATTGACAAACACATTTATGTATATGACTCATACAGAGCAACATGTCATAACTATTATGTTAGAGATGAAATTCAAAAGCTTGCTCAGCTTCTGCCAATGTATGTTTCAATGGAGATTGGAAATAATTCAGATGATACAGAAGATAACCACATCACATACAACGTGACGTATGTGGAGGATACACCTCAACAAGGATCAGATTTATTGTAAGTATAAAACAAGTCTCTTAATTCACTTTTAAAATAAAGAGTATCAGATTTTAACAAGGTATCTTTCAGGGATTGCGGGATATACTTGCTAGCATTTGTCGATTACCTAAGTGAGGGTGAAGGTATTCCAGTTCAATACCTTGATTCTAAGTTAATCCGCATCAGATACGGTGCACTCTTGTGGGAATATGCAATGAAAAAGATGAAAAAAGGGGATGATAGCGAGAATGAGGCGCCTCCAAGAATAATGAGGACACCCGCAAGAATCGATAATAGTCAACTTGTTCTGATTGATTAGTATTTTGTACTAGTTGTCTTTTTGAACTTATATTTTATGCTTATGGTTAAAACTAATATTTTGGTTTTTTTGTCAAACATTATCAACTCTTCTTTATATTCATATATGATCACGTTATTTGTTTATTTTTGTTTCAGTTATTGTATTCAATGTAATAGTATGAAAAGATTGATGTATGTTTGCACAAATGTCCAGTCTATTTGAACACATACATTTGGATATCTAACTTTGTTCAGTTGTGTGTTATTTCATCAACATACTAAATAGTATAAACGTATTTTCTTTTAAATTCAGCTCTTACTTAATGACATTTGGATACTTACTTATTGTAATTTTTAAGTGTATAATAAGAAAATTGATACTTTTATATTTGTTTCATAGGTCGTGTGTTGTATTTAATTAGTATGACTATTTTATATTGGTATTCACAACTTATAATCTAGTGTAATCATATTAATGTAGTACATGTAGTTTGTGTGTGTCAATAATTGTTAGTAGTATCAACTTGATATTCGGATATTATCGATTGCAAAAATTGTATCATGTTTAATATTGACATAATATTCAAGTATATATAATGTAAAACAAATATTTTAAAAGATAAATAAGTCATCATTCCTTTAGTCAACATAACAAAATTTAACTAAAAGAACACTTTAATAGTGGCATGTAACAGTTTCTATGCATTTCGTGTTGCAATTCGATATGAACGCCTATTATGACCTCGTTGTCCACATGTATTGCAAGAATTGGTACCCTTCCTTTTGCTCAACTCACTAAATGACTTCTCACGTTGCTTTTTTGATCTTCCTGGAGGTCGCTTGAATTTTTGTGGCAACACAACTTCGGTAGAAATGTGTTCAGGTATGTCCCATTCACTTTTGTCAGGGAGAGGATACACAGGGACTTCATATGTTTTTAATATTGTTCCTCGCTTATAAAAATCTAAACAATATTTATCTGGAAGTATGTGGTTTTTGTTCAACACACTCCATGCATGTGAGCACGGTATACCGTCAACTTGAAACATGTTGCAACTGCAAGTCTTCTTTTCCAAGCATACGATATAACTCTTTCCTTCATCACTTACTGAATAAACGTAATCAGTTGACGGGACAACCTATAATCAATACAGAAATTCAATTATACACTTCAATATCAAAGCAAATATGTTTTAATTACTAAAATAAATGAATACATAATCCATTGAAAAAGACAATTTTTTCTCATTTAAAATTTCTTCAACATACATACCATCATACGTCCAAATTTTGATTTATTAAGCAAAAGCATCTCCTGAAACTTCTTCCCAAGTAGTGTGAATGTGCATGATGCATTTTTTCTATTTGTACAATTCCATCTAGCAAACATCAAGTGCACTTGTTCAAGAAAGTCAAATATCGATAATTCTCTTGCTGCTATTAACGTCGAATTGATGCACTTCGCAATATTCGATGTCATCACCCAACCACGAGAAACTGGTGCATACAACCTTGCCCACTTCTCATATCCAACCAACTCCAAGTAATTCTTAACCCTTACATCAAACTGCTCAACCCTTTTCATTAGCTTATCAAAATCACTTTGAGTATATGCCTTTGCCATAGTGTAAAATACTTCACTCAATTGATCATTTGCTTTTCAGAAATTCTTGCATACATTAGCCCACAAATGCCATATGCAGGCGTAATGTTGGATATTGTTATATACAATAAATACCGCCTTAATTATGCTATTATGTCAGTCAGATACTACACACATATTCTCTTTTCCCATATTTTTCTTTGAATTGTTCAGAAAATCATGTCCAAGAAGCATCGTTTTCCGAATCAATAACTCCGTATGCCAAAAGTAATATACTTCCTATTATAATGTACAAAAAAAGATGAATAACAAAAAAATAAAATTATAATGTATGTATGTATCCAAATATCTGCTCCATCCATAGTGCTGGCTGATATGAATGCACCAGTATATGCTGATTTGAGGTGGCTGGCGTCTATAACAACAATTGTCCTGCAATGATCAAAATCCTTTATAAAAGCATCTAACGCTATAAAAACATACAAAAATTTATTATCAGGTGTTTTCTTCATTCGTATATGTGAACTAGGATACGTCTTATCCAATGTATACAAGTATCCTGGTACCTTCCCATGAGACGCAGCTAGTTGCCCCATGATAGATTCTAATGCCTTCTTCTTTGATCGCCATGCCAACATGTAATTAATATCAATACCCAAGTCCAATCTAATGTCATCCTTAATATCATTTGGAGTGTACTTCCTCTTATGATTCCTCAATTTAGGTGCTATTATTCCTCCAATCAACCTACTTGTTGCACGACAATTTGAATGCACCCCATCCTTTAAAGGACATGTATGTTCAGAGTTAAAAATTCTAATTCTGAACATCTTCGACTTGTTAATACTTGACGCTTTCATCAACCATGTGCATTCTTTAGATTGGCATACAAGAGTATAGCTGCGAATACAATTTATATTTTGTTTTTAGTTTTGAGTTGTCTCTGCAAACATATATCAATAAATGTAAAATGAATAAATTTAACAACAATTTACCTAATAGATTTTGACCTCTCCACCAAGAATTTAAACCTTTTTTCGATTGAATACTTTTCCATCACATCTTTCAATGTCGACTTATCCATGTATATCTGATCCACCATTATCTCCTTTTGCGATCTGTTCGTGATTATTACATCATTTTCACCATCAAGTGCATTTACTGTTTGATCGCCAAATGTTGGGACAATTGCTAATGGATCATTCTCATCATTTAATTCTTGATTGTATTCAAGTTGCAACACATCACCTTCAATAGAAGTTTCTCCAGAATCAGAATATACAATATCAATATCGTAAATACTAACACACAAGGGATATACTTCAATTTGAGTATTCATTTTTTTCAACTGAACATATAGGCGCACACCCATGTCGTTATGTATTTCCATAGGCGTGTCGTCACCTTCGATAGTGTATTTAATCTTCATACACTTTTTTTTACGATCGATGTTCAATTGTACCGAAATCACATTAACTAAATCAGAATATGAAGCATATTCCTTCAAAACAATCCCGTCAATGTTGTATTCTACGTAATAATTCTCATCGCTCCATTTTTCGAAATGGCGGACACAGATAGTTTCCATGATTTTTTTTTTCAATAGTGAAATGCAGAAGAAAAGATCGAACATTTTGTTATATTTAAACTGATAAGAGTCCTATATGATGGGGTCAGTTACAATTTGAAAGTGACTGATTACTGGGCTGGAAAATAGCCTTTCAGTTACATTTCAATTTAAACGTATTGTTGTATTTTAAAAAAAATTATTTCAGCTATTTTTAAACACAAAGTGTAGCTATTTTTTTTAAATATGATAACTATAGTCATGTTAATCTAATAACCCTCAAACTACAGTCATTTATGTAAGTTTTACTTTAATAAATGATCACTTTTGTCACAATCCGAGACCATACCCTAGAAGATAGGGTGCAATCTTGGATTGCGACCGGCGTCGTCGAACTCTCAGAGTTCTAAGACAAGCCTCATTCATATCATTCATCGCATATACATAATGAAAAGTAGTGCGAAATTAAAACTTTTCACTAAAACATAAAATAGTCTTTAAAACTATTTCATATAGAAATACTAAGTCTCAATCTCATCAACTTACGACACAAGAGTACTTTAATACGAAAAATAGAAATAACATAGTCTTATACAATACTTCATAAAAGAAACATAAAACGACATATATGCCCTCGAAACAATGAGGACATACTTCAACTCTTCTACTCGGACGAATCTTCTAAGCCCAAGTCTTCTTCTCCAAGCTCCTTACCTACCAAGGACTATAGATAGAAAATAAAGCATGGAATTAGTACAACCACATGTACTAAGTATGGCTATATGCATAAAATCATGAAAATGGACTTTATAAGAAATATACATCTTTTCATTTAGAAATCATAGATTAAACATAAGAATATCATTTAGCAATTAAGAAACACATAAGATAACATTAAACCAAAGATGTAAATGAAAAGACTCACTTTACAGTGAGCTATATTCACTGTACAGTGAATTAATTCACTGTTACAGTGAATCACTTCATTCTTCACCCTAAGTCTTCCTAGCATGTAATATCCTCACTTAAAGTCATCCTAAGATTCACTTAAGTCACACAAAGAGAGACCGCCCATACACCCTCTCTAGATGTGCCTAAACGACCCTTAAGATTACCTACGATGAGTCACATACATACTTAGAAAACAATCATAAACATCAATGTAAGATTCATCTACCAAAGGTCAATTCCAAGGTTCACTTGAGTAAGTGTGGAGCGATCGCACATACAATCCCTTTCACACACACAAGAGATCCTATAGACTACCTCAAAATAGAATCATTCTCACTAAACACACCAACACTTAAAATTAGAGAACATTCTCTTTCCAAAGCCTATCAAAAGACCTACTTAAGTAAATCAAGAAGATATGTCCATAGTACAATGACCTCTCCAAGATTACCTAAATAGTCCTTAAGACTTCCTAAGGTATAGATCATGTCAACAAGATTAACCAACTTTCCTAACTAGAGTCATCCTCAAGACTTCCAAAGATAAGACATGAAGAGACCATCCTTTCATGTCCTCCTCATACTTTAGCTAAGGAATACTTAAGTCACTTTAGATTAGGTACTCAATCATTTACAAAGTTACTAACATAGGTCATTAGTTCATTAGTTCATTAAGACTCCTACATCACATAAGACACTCACATAAATCATCACATAAGACACTCACATAATGGATCACATAATGGTCTTTGGACAAGACCTAGGAACTCCACATAACACCTTCAAAGTCTATTGTGCAATGTCTAGATAGCGTCCCATACCACCACCTAAACCTCATAACTTATCTAATGCTAAAAGGTATTCCACATGATGAGAATAGGCAATAACCGACATAGACCATGGTAGCAAGACATGGAATCCGAAGTTCTATCCTACTTCGATGAGGTTGTTCTACTTGCCAATGGTAGAACTTGGACACATCCCATGTAGGCACATGGTTAAGGAATATGAAGGATTTCTTTGCAATCTAGTCTCGTGCTTCACTAGAATTACTTCCCTTACCATACTCACTCGGTGCTAGCCTTTGTTCTCATAGATTAGTTCACATTAAGGTTCATATAATTTGGTCTCTTATGTAGTTCATAACCCAATTACATTCACCCTACCAAGGAAGGTCCACTAGGCTACCTCACAATGGCGATAGGAAACTCATATCAACTTTCCTAAGGTATGATATGATGCCGTTCCAGCCAACCATCCCTAAGTCCATCACTCATAACATGAAGGATACCATTACGGCTAACTACTTCACAATTCATAACCTCGCCACTAAGTACAAGGTTCCACATAACATTGACCTTCTTATCATCAAGGTCTTACTTATATTATTTTCAAGACTCTTAACATACTAAGTCAAATCATCACATAATATATATTCATATAAGCATCAAGCAAGGGACATAAGTCTACCTAAACAAGACACCACATATTTCACTTGGTGAATGTTAATGTCCATACAATGTTTTGACCCAAGAATTTGAAAATTCTTTACGAAAAAAT
>CM040622.1:10558852-10689240 GCA_022817965.1 Solanum lycopersicoides | reverse complement strand
AAAAACTCAACATCATTATCAGTCCTGATCATTTTCACCTGCTTGGTAAACTGGACATGAATCATTTTGACAAAAGATTGAAATAACACACATGAATCACTTTTGAGTTTCATTAAGAAAACTCATATCATCTTGGAATGATCATTCACAATAGTGAGAAAGTACATTATGACCAGTAATATTTGGGACTCTATAAGGACCCCGTACATCAATATGTAATAAATGGAAAACATCAGTTGCTCTCGAAACACTAAGAGGAAATAGTTTTCTGGTGTTGTACTTTATTCTTTAGAAAATGCAGCTTCTTCATCACAGTAACAGGTACATGACCCAGCCTCTTATGCCAAACTTGTACATCTTCAGACAATTTTTCTGCAACATTGCTGCTAGCAGTTACCCTTTTATGAACAGCCTTCTCAGATGTTCTAGTAAGTAGGAGATAGAGACTTCCTTCCTCTTTACCAAAATATGGGGAAAAAAGCACTGAGCATTGAACTCTTTTGTCATCTTTGAGACTGACAACAGATTGTACTTGAAGTCAGCACATGCAACACATTTTCAATGGTACAATCATCTGAAATATTACATCTGCCTTGATACTGAACTGACACAGTATTACCATTTGGTAGATGTACACTACTCTTCATGGGATCATGCATATTACTCAAGTTATTCAATAAATCCAGATTGTTAGTCATATGATCTGTTGCCTCACTATCTATTATCCAGGGCTTACAAGCCTTTACAGAAGGGGAATTATAAGAAGCATTACCTGTCATGCTCCCAGCCAGCTCTACTCTTTTGCCTTTGTCAAGCATATGCATTATCTGGTTGTATTGTTCATCTGTGAAGTAGTTTTGTCCTTTGTTGCCATCAAGCTGAACTCTTGAATGACATTGAGATCTTTGAACATTACCACCACAATTGCTTCCAGCATGATGTGTGAAGTTGGCTCTATGAGGGTATGGTTGTTGCTTACATGTATTATGAGAACCATTAGAAGATCCTTCAGCAGTCCCTTTGTGTTGAATGTTATCTTCTTTATCACTAACATAATCATGTGCATTCATATTTGCTTGTCTTGATGATCCCCAATTGTCTCTCCCATGACATTGTGGTTAAGTTTGATTAGTTGCCTTTTCTTTCCCTCTAGCCTGGTGGATAGCCTATTACCTTATAGCAATTGCCTTCACGATGGTCTTTCCTTTGACAGATCTCACAAAAAGAACTACTATTATCCCCTTAATTGGTGCCATAGTTATTGTTATTGTTATTGTTGAATTTTCTTCCTCGTGACTGAGTATCATGAATACTCATTAAGGTTGTACTTTCATTCAACTCATTTTCTACTGTTATGCCGTAATTTTACCTATCTTTAGAAAAAATCACTTTTTTTGAAATGTTTCTAAGTATAAAACAATTTGAGAAAAATACTTAGAAAAGAGTCGTCACTTAATTTTTTTAAAGAAATTAAGAAAACTTAATATAAAAAGATTTTAACAGATTAAATCTTAATAAATTGAGAGAAAATGGGTAAGAGGTTCTTATTTACGCTTCAAGAAGGTTTTTAAGGCATTTGAAGCGTCCGCTAACATGCGGTTATCCTACGACTTAGGTTAATTATTTGGATTATTTTTTAAAAAAAATATTTAATATAGAAATAATATTACAACACTCGAATAACTTGAAAAAATTATTAAGAGAACAATTTTTTTATTTATTTATTTATTTTATTTTTTTAGAAAATGGAATCTTAATTGAAACATTTGAATATAATGCAAGTGATTAGAATTTTAACAAGACTAGATTTGTTAAAACTTATTTGACGCGTTTTTTAAAATAATGTTTTAAACAAAATTGATTAATTAAAGCATAGAGACTATTTTAAGTTAATTGAAGGTCAAGTAAAAATTTCAAATAAACAAAATCAAGTGTTAACAAAATGAAATTTATTTTAACATACTAACATAAAGAATATAGTTCATCTCTTGGGGATTTAATTAAGTTATTTAATAATTTCAAAGTTAGAGTTAATAAATAAATAATAAATAAATAATCATAATCAAATAATTTAATAGTAAGGGAGAGAGAGGATTTGGGCCCTTTTTGGGCCTGATTTGCTGGAAATTTGGGTTTTAACCAAATTCCCATTTTTTGTATACACTTGTTGTATATCAGTGTATATCGATTGTATACGATTCATTTTTGGGCCTGCCAATTCTGTATTTTCGCTGAAACTTACCCCCTGTATTTTCTTCCTGCATTTTTCTATTTTTTGCACCTGTATATTGTATTTCATGACTGTATATCAGTGTATACAGCCGGTATATTGACCTGTTCTTCAACTTTGAGGGGGCTGGAAAATTAATTTCCAGCAATGACTTTACTGCTTTCGACCTGTACACCAATTGGAGGGGATGCACAACTCGAGGAATATATTTTGGAGCCTTTATGGCTCGACGAGAAAGCGCAACGAGATGGATTAAAGTCCATGAGGACACGAGTAGAGTTTCACATGCAATAAAATAGGAATAAATTAGCCATAAAGTGATGAACTAAGGCACATCTTAAACATGATATGAAATGAATCCAATTGGCTATGGCAGATTAATACACACATAGTGTAAGACAATAATAACAACTAAATATTAATACTAATTAAACTCAAAAACCAAATAGTTAGCAAATTGGGTAATTGACAAATTATATATATGTATACATATATGCATATATAAAATAAAATAAAAAATAAAATAAAATAAAATAAAAAAATAAAAAAATAAATAAATGAATAAATAAATAAAAAATAATTAAATAAATAAATAAATAAATAAATAAATAAATAAATAAATAAATAAATAAATAAATAAATAAATAAAAAATAAGAAATTACCTGATTCTGGGCAGCGAACCGAGACTACGAGTTTGACGGAGACGATTCCACCACCTATCCAAACTCAAACAGCCGGAAAAAATATTTTATAAATATTAAACTATGGAACCAAGAATTCCCAAAAATTTCTGGGTACTCTTTGGTCACCTCTCTATATTTTTCCTTGGTGCAATGAGGAGGGGCTTATATAGGACCAATTTTTGGTTCAAAATAGATGTGGGAAGCAATGTGGGACAAATGCAAAAAGTCCAAAATTTGTCTATTTGAATGGTTTAAAGTAATTGATTAATAGGATGAATTTACATAAATTAATTTAGCGAGCTTCTTAATCTTAAAAAAAAAAAAAAAAAAAAATTTAATCGTAAACTTAGTGATTCAAAAAATATAACTATGATTTAAACTAAACTAATTTAAAAGACTACTTACTAAATTTAAAACATTTTGAGATGATTTTTGAATAATCATAAAATATACTAATTATATACATAATTATGTAAAATATAGATATTATCTAAAAACTTTAAGAAACGCAAAAATTATTCAAAATAACGCAAACTTTATTTTTTCCCTAGATTTATAAAACAAATTATTTTAAATTGTTTGAAAACTTAAGAAGCTCATGAATTAATTTCTTCGGGAGAGGGTCAAAATTGGGTGTCAACACCTACTCCTGAACTGGTTTCACAAATCTTTCTTTGACTCTTCTCATGCACAAGCATAGCATGTTGTCACGGACCTAGAGAATCTGCTAAGAACCGTGCGGCACTTGACAACTTGCTTACGAATCTTTCACGAGTCTTGCAAGCTCAAGTAAGCCTTTTTGCCTAAGATCGCTAAGAGAAATGCTAAAGAAAGACTTAGAGAGAGATTTTGGAGGAAAAAGTCTTTATTACTTCTTTGTTGGATTGTTGGATGGATGATTTACAAATGAAAGGCCCTCCTATTTATACAACTTTCTAAGGGCCTGTGTGTAAATAAAAATAACTCTACAAGTCCCTAATTATTTACACTTTAGTCCATGTTCTAGAGAATTCCACATTCTCTAGAACATGCCTCCAACGGCTAGAACCTTCTAGAGTTCTCTACACAACTCTAGAACGGTCCGCTCCTCCAAACGGCCTCAAGCCTTCTAGAATTCTCCGCCAATTCTAGAACGGCTGCTGCGCATTCTAGAGAATTCTACGGAATTCTCTAGCCTTCTCCGGGGCCCTAGAGCGTTCTGGCAAACCTCTAGACCCTTCTGGCCCTTATCCGGACACAAATCAGCTGGCATTGTGGCGGGACGTCTCACTCTCCCCCACCTATTGATGCGACGACCGCGACGCATCCTTGCTCCTTCGGCATCCGAGTCTTGTCGTGCGATCTTCAATCCACGTACTCGGTCGATACCCTCGAGCAGCTCCCTCAGCTGTTGCCCGATCTTCCTTGGTCCGGTCTCACGAACTTCCTCCTTGCTCGGAGGCAAGCGCCTCGGCGGCTTTCCTTGCACCACGACTGTGTTCCCTCGCGGAACCTTCTTCGTGCACAGCGGCAAGGACATCTCAGCACCATTGTCTTCTCTCGAGCTTGCAATGGCTGCTGCTGATTGTCTCCCTATCTCCTTGTCGACCCTCTCGAGCTTCATGGCCGTCAGTCTGACCTGTCCCTCAGTCTGCGATGCCTTCACCATGGGAACCATACATGTTCCTCTTTTCTCCAAGACCACGAGTCTCTGGAGGAAAGGATCGATCACGGCATGGCACTGCCGAAAGAACTCCTGCCCAAGAATGATATCGAAGAGATCTACGGGAGCGACAATGAAGTCTGTCTTCCCCTGCCACTTGCCTAACGTGATGCTTACTCCCTGCGCCTCTCCACACGCGGGAGTCGGTGGTGCATTGACCGTCCTGAGTTGGGCGTTGCTTGGTCTACAACGCAACCCCAACCTTGTTGCTGCCGTCTTGGTCATTATATTGACCTCTGCACCTGTGTCGACCATCGCACGAGCATGTCTTCCATTGATCGTGATGTCGACGTACTGCGCGCCGCATGCCTTCAGCTTCGCATGCCTTGGTTCTGCATGCCTCTGCTCCTCTTGCCTCAGCTTCTCTTGCCTTGGCCTTGCATACTTCGGCGACTGCTGTGGTTGCCTGGTGATAGCTCCGCATAGCCCTATCAAACCCAACTGCTTGGTCTCCTCGACCTCACCTTGCTCATGTGCTTCCTTAGCCTTCCGCTCTCGCAGGATAGCACCAAGGTTCTTCAGTTCAGGGCATTCCTTATAGCCGTGCGGCCCACCGCAAATGTAGCAACCATCTCCCTTGGCAACCTGTGTCTTCCTCACCGTGTTGCCATGTCCTCCAGACTTCTTGCCGTCGGACCTATAGGTATCATGCCTCTGAGGCCGTTGCTCCTCGCATTGCCTCTTGGGTTGTGGCCGTTGCTCCTCGCATTCGCCACGATCTCCCCCACCATTATCATGACTACCTCTGTCGTCCCCTCCGGCACTATAAGGCTTCTCCTGCCTGAAGTCTGTCAACGCTTCGGCCTGCGTGATGGCGTCATCTATAGTCCCGACCTGTCTGCGTTCCAACTCCGTCCTGGCCCAAGTCTGCAGCCCATCCATGAAGTGGAACAACATATCCTCATCCGTGAGGCTGGGAATCTGAAGCGTAAGGGTGGTAAACTCCCGCACATACGCACGTATGCTGCCCGTCTGCTTCAACTCCCTGAACTTTCGCTTCGCCTCATAGATGACGTTGCTAGGGAAGAACGCCTTCCTAAACTCTTCGCGGAATTGCTCCCACGTGTTGATGGTGCACGTCCCCCTCTTGATGTCGGACTCTTTACGCCTCCACCATAGCATGGCCATATCAGTAAGATACAACACAGCGGTGTTGATCTTACTCTCGTCGTTCCTCAGTCTGTTGCACTTGAAGTAATTCTCCAAATGCCACAGAAAGTTCTCCACCTCATACGCGTCACGGACGCCTCTGAACATAGGTGGCTTGGGAGCCTCGACGCTGGCCTCCCTTTCCCTTTCGAACGACGGGGATCCGCCAACCCTCGCACCTTCCTTGAGTGCTTCTATCTCGGCCTTCATGGTCTCGATTGCGCTCAACGCCTCCATGAGCCGACACTCCAAGGAACTGATGACCTCCTTCATCTCACACTCAGCCTGCTGACGCCACTCCAACTCCTTACGGATGGATTCGGTCTCCCCGAGGGTGAAGTCTTCAAGGGTCTTGAACTTGTCGTCTGCCACGTTCAAGCGCCGGCCTAAGATCTCTACGGCCTTCCTCGCCGTTTCCACCCTTACGACCCATTCCTCTCCGGCAGTGATGTCTATGGGCTCCTCACCCATCTCATCTTCACTGGCTCCGGCGGTCGAAGGTGGCTGAGATGTTAGCACCTCGCTAGGCTCTGGCAGCATCTCTTCAATTCCCTTCTGCTGTCTCTTCCCCTTTCGGTTCTTCTTACCACCATCCTGGCGGACGTTGGCAGTGCTAGCGACGTTCATGTCTCCTTCGGAAGCCATTTTCTTAGCCTGCTCTGATACCACTCTGTCACGGACCTAGAGAATCTGCTAAGAACCGTGCGGCACTTGACAACTTGCTTACGAATCTTTCACGAGTCTTGCAAGCTCAAGTAAGCCTTTTTGCCTAAGATCGCTAAGAGAAATGCTAAAGAAAGACTTAGAGAGAGATTTTGGAGGAAAAAGTCTTTATTACTTCTTTGTTGGATTGTTGGATGGATGATTTACAAATGAAAGGCCCTCCTATTTATACAACTTTCTAAGGGCCTGTGTGTAAATAAAAATAACTCTACAAGTCCCTAATTATTTACACTTTAGTCCATGTTCTAGAGAATTCCACATACTCTAGAACATGCCTCCAACGGCTAGAACCTTCTAGAGTTCTCTACACAACTCTAGAACGGTCCGCTCCTCCAAACGGCCTCAAGCCTTCTAGAATTCTCCGCCCAATTCTAGAACGGCTGCTGCGCATTCTAGAGAATTCTACGGAATTCTCTAGCCTTCTCCGGGGCCCTAGAGCGTTCTGGCAAACCTCTAGACCCTTCTGGGCCTTATCCGGACACAAATCAGCTGGCATTGTGGCGGGACGTCTCAATGTGCTTGGCTAACAGAGGGAGATGACATCATAAGCAAGATATGACTCTTAATAGCACTGTAGGATTCATTTAAACCCATCATGAACTGAAACAATTTATGTTGTTCTAGATGCAACTTAAAATCCTTTGATGCAAGACGTCCACATATAGTAGGACTAACGAACAATACTTATCCCATAACAGAAGCAATCGCGAATGGTAAGCAAAGATATCAGAAGTACCTTGAGAAATTGTAGCTATTTCTCTGTGAATATTGTAGATTCTCGATCCATTCACCTTATCAAATCGCTCCTGTAGATCCATCCACACATCATGAGCATTGTCTGCATATACAATCCCATTTACTAGTACTTTCAAAACTGTATTCATAATCCAAGTCAGGACTGTTGCATTCAGTCGTTCCCATTCTTCTGCTAGGTCATCCTTGTACGAACTCTTCTTGCATATTCCATCAATGTATCCTGATTTTCATTTGGCTTGCAATGCAATTTTCATTTGGCTTGCAATGCAATTTTCATTGCTCTGCTCCAAATCGAGAAATTCTCTGATCCACTGAGTTGAACAAAGATTATTACATTTCCAGGGTTATCTGATGGTAACAGACATAGAGGATGTCGAGGATCTGTAACTTCCAATTCCACCATTGTTGATCCTTAGAGATTCTGGAAAAAAAACTTTTGTAGGAATTTTGGGAAAACTTTTGCAGAAGCAACTTTACTACTCAACTCTTGAAGTTCAAGTCACCCTAACCGTAACTCTGATACCATGATAAAACCTCCATTGAAGAAGTGATGAAGACCTTCTAGATGATTCTTAGAGAGCTTAACAGAGAGAGTAAATAACTGCTTGTTTGTATTGATTAGAATGAATACAAAATCAATTACATGTAGTGTATCTAATACTATTTATAGACTAACTAACTGACTAGTCTAACTAACTTCGACATAATCTGTTATAACAGAATTCTAGTAATGCAATTACTATATCACCCTTTCTCTACAATCATCTCAACAGACTTTTTTAAAATTTGTTATTGTTAAATTTTTTCATATATTTTTACATATCAAATTGTTTGTTATAAAATATTAAGTCCACCCTTTTATTATGGGGCGTAAGGTAACTTGATTTTTTTTTTGTTCACAAGTGTCTAAAGATCCGAAATATTCAATTCTTCAATATGTGTTATTTGATAAATTCTTCAAGAATCATGAAAAAAATATTTGTATTGTTTTTAGTATTAAATAAAAAAACAATTTTCCCAAAACAACTTTATTCATTTTTAGGATTAAATATTTTATTTGAATTTTTTTTTGTTGATAAACAACGGTAAAAGATTATCATTGCCATTGAAACTAAAACAAATAAAGATTACCTATTACTAATAACAGAAGTTTTTTTTTTTGGTTAAAAACAGAAGTTAGACCTCCTTCAAAGCACGAAACTATTTACTATTAGTTAATAAACAACAATAAAAGATTGCCATTACCATTGTCTTTATTTAAAAAAGAAGAAGCTATTTCAGCAATAATAGAAAACAAGGACTTGCTAACAGCATTTATGATATTAGCGATAATTAAATAGATCTATTTGATCATTATTTTGTTTTATGGATTATCGTATCGAACTTACTATAAAAAAAATTGCATGATATTAAAGATTAATTAAGTTGATGATTGAAAAGAAAGAAGTTATTTTGGCTGTTTTAATTTTTTTTTCTTTTTAGTCATTTTTAAAAGAATGCCTTTTTATTTTCTTACACATGACATGTTTAACTACAAAAAATTAACAAGTATTTTAGTACATTTAATTTATTGGGGAACTTACACAAATTTACTAGTTTAAAAGTCAATTATTTAGATATACATTAATTTGCAATATTATATTTCTTACCAGACTTTAGTGTATCCAGATACGTTTAGATACGCCAAATACATGTATTTTAGAATGCATGGATACAAATTATGTGTAATTCGTTCTATATACATTGTATCCAAGTGAATTTATATATATTTTGAGATACATAACAAATCTCACTCGCATCTCTCTCGTCGTGCTTCTCACTGTATATGTGAATCACATCAGATACATATATCTAGTGTGTATCTAATGTGATTCACATGTATTTAGAATACATAACAAATCTCGCTCACCTCCCTCTCCATCTCGTTCGCCTTTCTCCCTATTTTAATAAATACGGTAGCAAAATACATATATTTAAGTTTATCTTCCTCAATATATGATATATAGACTCTTAATTAGTGGTAAAATACATAAGTTTGAAAATATAAATAATAATAGTATATATGATGGTAAAATATATCTAATTATGTAGTTTCTCCTATTTAAAAGTATTAATTAAATTTTCGAAAATTCTTGTCAATTTAAATTAAGATAAGCAGATCGAAATAAATAAATAATATAATTTTTTTTAAATTTTTCATCCGTTGTTCGATATCCACATTGGAGTCCAACTAAATTTGGATTCGCGCTGGAAAGTCTCACATTAAGGGTAAAACGCTCTCTAACAAAGGTAACTCCGTATCCAAAAATGCTCGAATCTGAGAGTGTGAGACCTTTTAATTAAAAATGAAAGAGTACTTATCAGTGCACCACAACCTTATGGTTGGTTATATGTAATATAATTGATTTACGGTATCGTTGCGTGTAAGGTCAAAAATAGTGGCTTAGGACAATTAAACGAATTGTTTAACATTCCAACATTTGCAATGTATTCTACTAAATAAAAATGGTTGATTTCTGCTGACTAAACTAAAGTTAGTGTAAACACATGTCGGCCTCCTTCTCTCGTAGACATTTCTACAAACAGTTGATGGGCATAACAGAGGCAGCAGCTAAACTGTAAGGAGAGTAAAGATGGCAGCTTGTTCTAGTAAAGGAGGGTGCCCAAGTGACTATGTAGCCCTTTCAGCTGCTCTACTGTCCATGATCTTGTAAGTTTTCTGAAAAATTCTTTGTTTTTTTTTGTTCAATTGGTTTTTTTGCTGGTTGTGGAAATTGTGAAGTCAAATACTTGTGGTTTGTGTTTTTATTGCTGTTTCTGATTGATAGGTATGCAATCTTGGACAAATTGAGAGACATTTTTTTTTCCTTTGATATTGTAATGAAATTTGGATTTTGTTGGCAACGATTTTTTTTCTTTGTCAATTTGGCTTATAAAAGATGGAAAAGATCAAACTTTAGAATATGAAGCAAGATTGACCGCTTATTAATCAGTTTGATAAAGGGGTGAAGAAAGTTGACATATAAGGCTTTTTTGTTTCACAAAATTTACTTACTTCTAACTGGGTCAATGAATTAGGGGTTGGAAGATTGTACGCCTCTAGAACTTGCTTTGCGTTTATTTGGCTTGCTTTCACCTGTCTTCTTCCCACTTTAGTATGACAATGGGGCAAGGAAGGGGAAGTCTAACAAGGACGTGCATAGTGGCGGGTCTAGAATTTTCATTAAGGGGGTTTGGAAAATATAAATTTAGTGCTTGAAATTTGAACTTGAAGTTCAAGGTGAATTTTGAACCCCTAAACTGCTGGCCAACCTCTAGTATTGTGTTTGGGGGATTCAAAATCTATATATGTTCATAAAAAGTAAAAAAGTTACCTTATATATACATTGTAAGATTTCGCCAAAGATGTTCGAGTGAATGCTCTCCTGCTCCGTAGATCCGTCTAAAATTCCAGGAGAACTTGCCAAAGCTTTCAAGGGGAGTTTAGTGTCTTGAGGAATGTACAAAGCTTAAATAATGGAAATCAAGTGCAGCAAAAGCCAGAATCAAACCCGCGACTGATTGACAACCTTGGGGAAAATCTGAACCACCTTGACCACTATGCTAAGCTTTTCAGTTGTGTTGAGGGGGTTCATTTTAGCATACATACTCATAAAAATCAATATAATCTTACATATATAGTGTATTTTTTCGACGAAGGGGGTCCGGATGAACCACGTCCCGCCCCCCTAGATACGCCCCTGGACGTGGATAGGGGAACTCTTTGCAGCTGCTGCAGCACAAGATGAGGCTTAGAATTTATCAACTTCGTGTTTTTGGCTTTTATTTTCCCGATATAGTTCCTCGCAACGCTCCCAACTCTCGTTGTTCATATGTGTTAGTGGATGTAATACTAGTTTCTGTTCTAGATTGAGATTTTGCTCTTCCCACTTAAAAATGACTAATGAAAAAATTATAGTATTTAATGGTGATTTACCAAATGATAATTGACATAGTAATTATAAACAAGTAAACAACAAACCTATGAGAGAAGAAAGTTTGATATGGACAAAAAGCAGAATACAACATTATGGAGTGGGCTGCGTGAGGTTAGCTGTGGCTGGTGAAATCATCCCCTCTCCCTCCCCATTGACACCCCAAACATTTTTATCTTAACTTCCCCCATTTGTAAGGATGGTGTTGCAAAAATTTTCTTGTCTTCTCCCCCTTATTTTATTGTGGAGTAGCAGAGGCTCAAAGACTCATTTAATAAAAAAAACACGTGTGCCACAATAATGTGATGCTCACAGAATGTTTGTCGCCTTGTCTTTTATTTTATGAAGTAAAGCCACTTCAATTTTTCTTCTGCTGGAGCTTTTTATGATTAATTTTTTTCGATAATTGTTTAAAGTTTCATTATTTTGTATATCCATTCAATGCTTGATCTTTTATTTCCATTTGAGTTACCTAAGATGTTGGCATTAACCACTTGAGTTTCCTCTGCAGACTTCTCCTGAAAGCGACATTACCTTACATGATTCACAAAATTCCTAGGTCCAAAGGCAGTAGCTTTTGGCTAGTGGCAATTCAAGTTATTGCAAGCTTAAATCTATTGTTGTCCATAGTGGTATCTACTTTTCATTTCCTTTATACGGTGTTAATGCTTCAGACTCTGATTTAACATTTCAAACACTAATGCGACTATATTTTAATTTCCATATAAAATTCATTAGGGCGGGATGTAGTTAACAAGCAACGGGTTCAACCGAATCCATCCAATGATATTAATATATATATATATATATATATATATATATATATATATATATAGAGAGAGAGAGAGAGAGAGAGAGAGAATCACCAAATTTCAATAAATACTACATTTTGAATCCAGAATTTTTAAGTGCATCGGTGATAAAATATAGCAATTCAACCCATCAAGTTTAATCCTAGATCCACCTCTGATATTCATATGGCTTATGCAGATGGCTCTAAATTTTCTAAAGTTCAGAAAGAGACATTGGTGGAGGTCATGCTATCTTTGGGCAGGTAATTTACTCTTCAATCCATGAAAGCTGATTTTGTTTTCAAATTTCTTGCCTTAATCTGGTGCTTGATTGGTTATTCTGCAATACATCTAATCCTCCTTGTTTTCCAGTCTGGATTGAAGGTCCACTCGGATTTGGTTTGCTGTTGAGCTGCCGTATTACACAGATATTCCAACTTTATTATATATTTGTGAAGTAAGTTTGACTTTTCAAAGCAATTATTGACAACTGTTGTTCTTTGTAATTGATGAGATGATCATGTATCAATTGGCCTCATCAATATTCAATTGAGAAACTGTTAAATGGTGCAGCCTCCTCAATACAACTCTTTTCCCTGGAAGAAAATAAACAAATAGAAATAACTGCATGTCTCCTGAGGAAAATAGGATAATGGACTATCACATATGTAATTCCTGCTTCAAAGAAATGAAAAGAGGATTGATTACCTGCAGATATTAAAGGTTGCTCAAAAATAGTACACCACCCCTGAGATAAAGTGATATATCTTCCTGTTGGCATGGCCCTCCTAAAGATATGTGACAACTGAATTAAAATGAAACAGAATTTATCTACTATGTCTTTTCTATACTTTTTTTCCTTTTCTTCCTTGTCTCTCTCTCTCTCGTTTACCTTTTTGTTGTTTGAAAAATTTGAGAAATAGCTTTAAAAGACTGTGTCTTAGTGCTATTGTTTTCCACGTTACGTGGAAAAACTCTTTTTCGGTAGTCTTATATTTCTTTGTTTTGTATGGTGCTTCAGGAGACGTCTGCCACCAATTAGATCCTATATTTTTCTTCTGCTGATTCTCTTGCCGTGGATAGCTCTTGCTGCAGGTAAGATTCCTCAAGTTGAACTTTATAAAGAAGTCTTCTTCTAAGTTTCTTTTATTCAAATACTATATATATATATTTAAAGATAATAAAATCATGTGGAAGTATGGCATTTTAGTAGATGAGGGACTTGGGGAGCAGGTGGTGGAGGTTAGGATGATGAATGACAGGGTATTGACGGTCAAGCTAGTCATCGGAGGGCTTACTTTGAACATGATTAGTGCTTACGCGCCGCAAGTGGGCTTGGAGGAGAAGATCAAGAAGCGCTTCTTGGAGGATTTGGACGAGGTGGTGAGGGGTATGCCACATTCCGAAAAGCTATTCACTGGCAGAGATTTCAATGGTCATATCGGGTCAATCACTAGTGGTTTTGACAGCGTGGATGGAGGTTTTGGTTTTGGGCTTAGGGAACGGAGGAGGAGCGTCGCTTCTGGATTTTGCTAAAGCTTAAGAGTCGGTCATAAAAAAATCATGTTTTCCAAAAAAGGAGGACCACATGGTTACCTTTCATAGTGTGGTGGCCAGAACTCTGATTGATTACTTACTCCATCGAAAGGGTGATAAAGGCCTTTGTAAGGACTGCAAGGTTATCTCGAGTGAGAATCTTACTATCCAACATAAATTCCTGGTGATGGACATGGGCATAAGAGAGAGGGGAAGAAGAAAATGTTGTATGACCGATTGAGGATCAAACAAGATGGCTTGACCCCTGCCCGAGCCTTGGAGATGGGAGAGAAGTTAGAGTCGATGGAGGTTTGGGGAAGTAGTGGAGATGCAAATAACATGTGGGATGAGATAGCTAGTTGCATTAGGGAAGTAGTCAGAGAGGTGTTAGATTTTTAGATTTTTTCAGGGACTATTTTTATGGCCATCGAGGGGATTGGTGGTGAAATGGAGATGTACAAGGCAAAATGGAAGCAAAAAAATGTTGCTATGCTAAGTTATTGTGTGAGAAAAGATGAGGTGGAGAGGCGGAAAAACACGATAAGGTATAAGGTGATGAGGAAGGACACGAAGTAGCAGTCATGACGGCAAAAACGACAACTTTCAAACGCCTGTTGTCGATCTAGGGGACAAAGAAGAGGATGAGAAGTTGTACATGCTCGCCAAGGCGAGAGAAAGGAATGCTCGGGACTTGGATCAAGTGAAGTGTATCAAAGATGAGGACAGTAAAGTACTAGTGGAAGAGGCCCACATTAGGCGAAGAGGGCAAGCATACTTCTATAAACTCTTGAACAAAGAAAGGGTCACAAACATTGTGTTGGGTGTTATAGAGAACTCGGAGAGCGAGATTTTGATTAATGTTGGTGTTTTAAGGTTGAAGAAATTAAGGGTGCTATGTGTAAGATGAGTCAGGGTAGAGTGACTGAACTAGATGAATTCCGGTAGGGTTACGAAAAAGCACAAACAGGACGGGTTTAGCGTGGTTGCCTAGGTTGTTTAATGTCATTTTTAAGACCTCAAAAAAATATTAGTTTCCCTTTTTTTAATGAATGAGCCTCTTTTACCCATTTAACTACCCACTTTTATATGGGTAATATGAGTTTGACTCATTTTTTACCCATTTTAAATGAGTTGGATGCCAACCCATTTAAGATGGGTAATTTGAATGTATACCCATATAAATTACTTATTCTGCCACCTCTAAATAATGGGAGGTGACTCAGAGCACTTTCCAGTCGAGATGGGGTTGCGCCAAGGATCTGCATTGCGCCTGTTTCTATTTGTCTAGGTGATGGATAAGTTGATGCGGCATATTCTGGGTGAGGTGCCTTGGTGTTTGTTATTTGTAAATGACACTGTTTTCATTGAGGAGACTCCGGCGGAGTTAACGATTGATTGGAGGTGTTGAGACAAATTCTACAATCTAAATGGTTCAAGTTGAGTAGGTCAAGACAGAAGATATTTGCCTATTTGGAGTGTAAATTCAGTGATGTGGCGTAGGCAGGGGCTGATCCAAGATTTAAAGGTTATGGGGGTGCCGTATCGCCTTTTAAATAAACGTGTTTATTAAATTTATTAAATATTTAACCTTTTTCTTACCTTGTAAATATCAACCTCAGATTTCAGTTCGATTATTCGTCTTTTGAGTTTATAAAGACAAATTAAATGAATTAAAAGAAAAATAATGACACTTGGCGCAAAGGAAAAAGTTCCAACAATATCCTTTATAATTACACTCGCTGAATTTTCATATTCTAAATACACTTAATTATGACATAACTATATATGTTTATTAATACTTCACACTCTATGTAACATGCTTAATATAAGAAGTGAATTTTTTTCACATACATAATTTTAATAACAGAATCGAAGTCTTATGTATTTTATTTTGCTTACATTCTCGATAAGATTTAAATTATCATAATCTAAACTATTTCTTTTTATTCATTGAAATATTTTAGATAATAGAACAAAGAGTAAGAAAAACTCGGCTTCATGTTTTCAGAATTTTGACCAAAAGAGAAGATAATTTTGGAGGAGAAGGTTCTAAAACAAACCTTAATCATTTGCTTGACTATAAATTTTCTCATTAAGGGCAAAAGGAGAATCACAAACTAAAATTGTTTCTAATATAGAAAAGTAGCATTCTTTTGTGGAATTGTGGTAGTCTAAAAAAGAAAGTGTCACATGAATTGAAAAGAGCAATATTTTATGCTTAAATTAGAAAAGGAAAAAGAAGTCAACAAAATAAAAATTAAGAAATTTTACAACATGTTAACATATGTACATTATATAATGCCTTATCACATAAACGGCCCCTTCAACTTGTTCCATTTTTCCATATAGATACTTAAATTATAAGGCTTACCGATTGAACACGTAAACTCAAGTCATTGTGTGCCTATTGAACACATTTTTTACAGCAAGTCCAAATATTTTTTGCGTGACTTTCAAACGCTACTTATGTGACAATAGTACAAATAAGAAAATGACACATGGCAAAAAAAACTTTTTTCGTCCACCTCTCCTAGGACTCTTTCACAAACAGCCCACTCCCACCGCCATTGTAACACCACCACCAACAAACAATCCCATTTCTTATAAAACAATTGCCCTCATTGCAGTCCATCTTTGTCGTTCTAGGAAATTTTATTTGTAACTCTTTTGTCATTTTTATTGTTGTTCAACAGTTAATTTCCAGCAAAATTTTACAACAAAACTTGATAAAATAAGATAAAAGTGTTCCAACTTTCAATGATTCATACCCAATAAAAATCTTTAAATGATTTACGAATAGATGTGTTGATGCATGTGGAAGAGGGTTATGTGAAAGAAATGACTTGTTTGTGAGAGAAAAAGAAGGCGATGGAGAGAAGAATATAGCTGCTCCTTGTTTAAATTTTGTCGGCTATGATGGAAATTTTAGGGAAAATTGTGAGCGGCACTGAATGTGGTGATGGTGATGGGTGTAACGATGGGCGACTCCGGTTAATAAATTTCCTCCTTCCATTGATTTGATGCTCTACTTGATGAAATAATTGAATGAACACGAAGAGATCAAAACTTTGATTAAGCTAATTAGTATTATGAAGAGAAAAATATGATGTTTCTTCCTAAATTATTCATTGCAATTTTGACAAAAAATTTTTTTATTCCTGGGAGTCTTTGGCCATGGTGAGACCGGAGAAGACAAAGTAAAAAAAAAATTAAAATTGGGCTTTCCACTTTCTCAAAGGAGAGTGTACTACACATGTTATGCCATGTCAGCACAATGTGTTCAATAGACACATTATAGTTTGAGTTCGAGTATTCAATCGATAAACCTTATAATTTAAGTGTCTAAATAGAAAATATGAACAAGTTTAAGGGGCTGCTTATGTATTCAGCCTTATACAATATAGTAAAGCACATAAATATGGATAAGGTGATTTTTACTTGCAGTGATATATATGTTGGTCTGAAACCTATCGGGAACCCCTTCTTTGCAAAATAAAAAAATGTTGCATAAATGGATAACTCAAAATGCACCCATGCGGAATTGAACTCGCGTCTTTGAGGACAACAAGTTGACTGCCACCAGTGACAACATACGCCCCATTTGTGCTGTGGAGTTTAATATTTATATAATATCATGTACATATCCACATGTATAACAGAATTTCAACGGAGATCATTGGGTGTTGTGGCACCCCCATGGCTATGAATAGATCCGCCCGTAGACGTAGGAGCCAGGCGTGGAAGTGAGACTTGATAAGACAGATATTCATGTATCTAGGGTCTTTGCTTCAAGGAAATGGGGAGATCAATGATGATGCCACACTGTATTGGTGCGGCAGGGATGAAGTGGATGCTTGCATCTAGTGTCTTGTGTGACAAGAAGGTACCACCCTAACTTAAAGGTAAGTTTTATAGAGTGGTGGTTAGACCGACTTTGGTGCATGGGGTGAAGTGTTGTCTAGTCAAGAACTGCCAGGTTCAGAAGATGCAAGTGGCAGAAATGAGGATATTCAGATGGATGTGCGGTCAGCGGTCATATAGGAGCAATCAAACTAGGAATGAGGATATCTGACACGAAGTGGAAGTGGCTTCTGTGGTGGACAAGATGAGGGAAGGGTGACTGAGATGTTTTGGACACGTGAAGAGGAGAGCTGCGGATGCCACAAAAAGGAGGTGTGAGAGGTTGGATATAGGGGTTGAGGAGAGGCAGAGGTAGGCCTAAGAAGTTTTGGGAAGAGGTGATTAGACAAGATATGCACATCTTTAGCGTATCTAGGACATGACCTTAGATAGGAGGGTATGCAAATAAGGGTAGAAGATTAGTAGGTGTTGAGAGTTGTCTTATTACTTACCTATTCATGTCTTTGGATGGGTGGGGGAGTATAGAGCTCCATGTGGGTCGTAGTATTAGCATACACATGTAGTCTTTAGCTTTTAGTATCTGGTTTTATTTGTGGTTTACTGTGTTTAGGTGACCGCACTTTGCTGCTGCTGTTACGATTTACTTGCATATGTGCTAAGCACTGCTTTGTTATTAGCTGTCATGTTTTTCCTTTAATTACTGCTTTGATTTGTTGGAACCGAGAGTGGGCCTGCGTACAACCCTAGGTTGTTACTGTTTACTTAGTAGTTGCTTTCACTGGGTATGTTTTTGTTGTTGTAGAAGTATGACTTGTCTTTTGCTACACTTCTGCAGTTAAACTACTTTCTGCATTTTAATTTTGTGTTTTAGTATTTGGTTAGTTTATCTTTCAGTTGAGTCGTGCCAAAACCTTGTGCAAGTGTATGAACAAGTATTTTTTACTTTTATTACCATGTGAGAATTTGTTGATTTTAGCTCAGTCAAATTGATGTTGATAATCGGCATTAAAAATTGCTGAAAAATTGCAACAAGTTTGATTTTCAACAGTTATTTGATTAGTGTATTCTGCTCTTTTCATATTGTCTCTTTGGCATGTGAATTATCTGTGTTACTTTCATTCGTAGTAACATCCCTGCTATTAATATTATAAGCTTCATTTGCTAAAGTTGTTTATGTAAGAAAGGATTTTGATATTAATACATAGTTTGTCTGATGTAGTTATTCAGATAAAAAAGCCTCTGAACGACCGGTGCCACATGGGGACTCTGTGGATCATCCTTGTTATGGGCCTTCATGCATTATATGTTGTAGCTTTGATTGCTTTTGCTGGGGCGGTGCATCACGTGGAATTCAGATTTCATGAACTCAAAGACCTTTGGAGAGGAATTCTTGTCTCTTCAGCTTCCATTGGTTTGTTTCTATCCATTTTCTTTGTTTGACGTCTTTCCTGGCATGCTTCTGTGTCTTGCTGTGTGTGCTCTGGTAGGGGAATGACATATTAAGGAATGAAGTCAGAAAGCCATATTTAGTCTTGATTAACACTTCCCTAATATTGTCCAAGCATCTTAAGATATTCTTACACGTACCAGAAGCACCAGCATTATGCTATGTAAAATATTCTGTCAAGGAAAATTCAATGGAGGAAAGTAACTAGCTTCGGTGTAATGTTAGTGAAAGTGGCTGACTTTCAGATCTTATAGTTGAATTTGACCTTCATGACTGAGACACCAATTTAAAATACTTCTGATGCATTCCCCTCAAGTTGGATAATACAAAACATGCATATCAAATTGCTTACAGATAAAATTCTTATCTAAAATCTCAGAAATAAATTGTTATTAATGCAGCTTGATATACAGGGTTTAGATAATCACAGACAACAAAGGCTTCTAGTATAGGATATGTCTATGAACTTATGAAGTATAAACAGTGAGATATTTTATACCCCATTTAATACAAAGCAAGTTCTGGAACTACTTGGTTAAACACACCACATTATGTAGATGTGAACTCAAATCAAAGTTTCTGATGGAAATTCTAGGTCATGTAAATTGTGTTATAGCCCTGGAAACAAGACTCTTAGCTTGGTTCTAGGAAAGCATATTATTTATTGCTTTAGCAAGACTTCATTTCCTCCTAGAGAAAATCTTACTCCCTTCACTGTCACATTTAGCTTCCTGTGAATCAAAGTAGTGTGATATTTGACCAAGTCTTTTTTGATATATTTTTCATTTTTATAATGGTATAATTTTGAATGTCTAAATTTTAATTTTAAGAAATGAAAATTCTTTATCCAATTATCAATAAAATTGATCAAATTGACCATAAGCAAAACTGTCAACAAAATTGTATGGGGAACTGGGGATGTCTAGCGAAGTTCTTTTTCCTATGACTTGAGATTCTTGCTCACAGAAATGTATACACTCTTCATTCTATGTGACCAGTTGCTTTTGACACACCCAAATGTCACTACAAAACTTTTAAAGTGTGTATTAGACACAGTTGAGGAAAATTGGTGTTTGAAAGTTTCTTTCGTGAAGTTAGGGTGTGAAAGGGATACAGTGACATGTTTGGGGGGGGGGGGGAGAGTATTAGGCCTATCTTCAATGACAGGAAAGAAAATCCTTCTATCCATCAAAGCGTCATTAGAAGGATTAACTTCTAGATCTCTGACATTATGATAGTCGTCCAGACTGCTAAAAATATTGATATTGTAGGTTTTTTAATTTTGAATGATGCAGATTTTTTGTTGTAAGTTGGCTATATAAAGCCCTCCTATGCTTGAGAAAAATAAAAAGTTGAGAGGCACTTTCAACCCGTTTTGCTGCCCGTCTTTTTTTAATAAAAAAAACACCTCCAGTCAGTTGCTTGACAGTTCCCTCTTTGTTAACTGAAGTATGGTAAATGGTTACCATACTTGATAGAAAGGTGTACAAGAAGATGCAATGAAAGACCCTGATACTCCGGATGATGTCAAGTTGGCTGCAACGGACTACTCAAGTTCTACCCCTTATGCACACCTGATTTTGTCTATAAAAAAATAAAGGTTCGCCTTCACCCTCAACACCCAAAAAGTGCCCTAGATAGTACAACTTCTGGAGCTTGGTACTTTTGAAACACTTGCGTAAAATCTGAAGATAATTTGTTGCAATCCTCCAGCCTCTTAGATCATGGTACTGTCTGTAGCTACTTATATCCTATATCGCTCAGACTCTCCAAAATGTCGCCTCACTCTTGTTGAATCCTTCCAAAAATGCACTACTTTTGGTATTCATCTACATTTTTGAAGAGTTTGAGTAACATAGCTTATATCCTTGAATTACTGGGGAACAGAGATGTCCGGTGGTGTTGGTCCTCCCTGCCCTTCCACTATGTGATGGTGCAAGTTACTAAATTTCATGGGGTGAAAGGACTCTGATTGACCTCATGTATCCTCTTTCATCATGATAGATACAACCACCTGGCTCTAAGTGAGAAAAGGATAGAAAATTATGTTCAGATATTAACGCTATGAAGTTGTGTTTTTTTTTAAAATGTATGAAGACATATGAAGCTCTGTAATATCGCAACTTGTTTTTTATCTTTAATATTTATTGGTTTGTAAAATCATGCTTTATTCAAATACATATGTTATGGCTTTCATCTGTGTCTGTTTCAACATTCACTGTTAGTTACTTGTAGTTCAAAGCTAAATTGAAATTGAATTTCTTCTTAGACATTTCCCAAGAATATTTTGTGTTGATACCACTGTCTGTTTCCTCTGTATAAAGGAATATGGGTGGCTGCTTATGTAATGAATGAGGTTCGCGAGGATATATCATGGCTAGAAATTGCCTCAAGATTCTTGTTATTGGTTATGGTACAATTTCCTGATCTTGTGCTACTTTGTTGATATGTGGTATCAGAATATGTTTGTTGACTGCCTACAGTTCTCTTTTTATTCAACAGACAAGTGTCCTTGTACTGGCATTCTTCTCTTTCTCGATTTCTCAACCTCTTGTCTCAGTAATGAGCTTGAGGAAGAAGAATCAGAAAGAATACAAGACAATGAGTCAGGCATTAGGTATACCTGATAGTGGGATCCTATTACAGAGGGAATCGACAAGCATTTTAGATCCCAATGAACCTTTGGAAAAGCTCCTGCTGAACCGAAGGTTCCGTCAGTCCTTCATGGAATTTGCAGACAGGTTTTATTCATTCTCCTTTTGCAAAAATATCATTAAATCTTCATGATGTGTGCGTGGATCAGCTTATCATGTGAAGAGAGTAGATGGTCCTGTCTTTTCTCCTTGATTTTAACATAATTGAACATCAAAAGAAATAAAATGTATGTGATATTCTTGGAAACAAAGAAATAACAGATGAAATCAGACCATCTTTTCTAGAGAGGAACTCTAACAGACTGGTCTGAAATTGATCGCACAGTAATAGAATGACCTTTTTTTCTTTTATTTTGTTCACATCGTAGTTGTCTGGCTGGAGAGAGTGTGCACTTCTATGATGAAGTGCAACATTTTGATAAAATTCCTATTCAGGATTCAGTTAGGAGAATTTACATGGCACGCCACATAA
Source organism: Solanum lycopersicoides (assembly GCA_022817965.1). Classification (NCBI taxonomy): domain Eukaryota; kingdom Viridiplantae; phylum Streptophyta; class Magnoliopsida; order Solanales; family Solanaceae; genus Solanum; species Solanum lycopersicoides. Next base: position 10,667,261 of record CM040622.1, on the reverse strand, counting down.
TAGAGAAGTATATTGCTGCAGGTAAGGTCAATTCTTATATGAAGCAAATTTTGATGGTCATATTAAATCTTCCCTTCAATGATTCTTTAAAGCAAGTTTTCCTGGTAACTTGATGGATTATACACTTAGATTTTTTTTTACTGTATCCTCCGGTCCTCCCTCTGGAAAGTATGCTTGTGCTTAAATTTTGATGGTTCTCTGACTTGCATTTGCTCATTAAACACCTGTAGGAGCACCAATGGAGGTGAACATTTCTCACCGAATCCGGCAGGAAATTTTGAGTACTAATGATCTCTCCCACACTGATTTATTCAAAAACGCTCTTGGTGAACTGATGCAGCTGATGAAACTGGTCTGTCTTTTACATTCTAAATCGTTACTTGCTTGATCATAATGGTATTTTGCATTGCTTAGTTATCCCCTTTCTATCCTTTCTTCCGTCTCACTCTCATCATCTCTTGTACTATTGTTGAATCGTTCTTCTTGTGGACACACAAAGAACTTAGCAAGAGATTACTGGTCGTCAATGTACTTCATGAAGCTGCAAGAGGATATCCGCATGAGAGCAGTTGATCCGGAGATGGAACATGCTAGTGGTTGGAATTTTTCCCCAAGATTGAGTTCTGTCCATTGCAGTGATGACCCTTTCCAGAATGAACATACAGAACTGCGATGACAAAACATGTGAGTGGGGTCATGACTTCCCAACGTCATGGAGTTGCATATATTTGGCCGTAAACAGGAAGAGAAGGGAACCTAAACGAGACATGATATTCATCTTCACAGGATGGGCTCCAGCTACCTGATTCTCCTGTTCATAAACGATACGAGCCTTCAAGACCAAATTTTGCTGTGTGATGTTGCTGCTCATGCTTTTCGGACCTAAAGGAGCAATGTCAAGATCATGGTATGTGAAAGAACAGGGCAGACTGAAAGTGGGCTTCTAGTTTTCAAATTTGTGGGTGGCAATTTATGCTGGCAAGTAGATTTAACAAATGTATAAAGACATATAGTTTATCATACTTTTGTATCTAATTGGAACTTCATAGGTATGTCTTACTGGACTTGTTATATAAATCAACATGTGAATAAACTTTGATATCCATTGTTGTCTGAAGTTGTGAAAGTTACAAGTGGGGTCGATGGTGAAATTCTGTTATTTGGATAATTATATTGTACAAATAAAGTAAAGATAATTATAGTGTTTTTATATAGGGAAAAAGGTTTGAAAAATATCTGAATTTTAATCGAAAGTGCTGCAACGATACCAAACTCTGGAAATGATCTTTTACTCCTGCACTTTTTAATAGTGTATTTTAAAGGTATATATATGTTCACGTGGACATAAAAAAAATTGCATAACTATAAATAGTAATGTGTTCACGTGGACACATATATACTTTTAAAATAACTATTAGATAGTGCAGGGGTAAATTGTCTTTCATAAAGTTTGATATTGTAACAGTATTTTTTGCTGAAGTTAAAATATTTTTCAGATCATCTTCACTTCTATATACTAATAATAATCTTTGGGCATGTGTGTGATTTATGTGGAGAGAAAAGTTGACATGCTTATTTTTCAAAATGGAAAAGAGTTAAATATACCCTCTAAATTATTTAAAGGGCAATTTTCACATATAGCAAATAAAAAATTTATATTTGTATGTTATAGCAAAGTTTGCATAATTGCGCTCCATAGCAAACATATAACTGTATAATTTGCTATACATATACAATTGTATGATTCTCTGGCCTAAATTGTATAATTCGCTGGCATCACCATACATATACAATTGTATAATTCACTGGCCTAAATTGTATAATTCGCTGGCAAATTTTGGCAAACGTTTGCTATGGAGCACAATTAAATCAAACCCTAGCTACTCCATTTATTTTAGGTTATTAGTTTGCTATTATATACAATTATCCCTTATTTAAAATGGGTCAATTTTACCTTAGGTTATGTTTTTGTCTTTAAAATGTTTTCCGTGTTACAGTTTTTGCGAAAAAATGTCTTCCGAGTAGTAAAATAGCTCAAAAGAAACATTTTATTGACGTTGCTCCATAACAATAAAAAAAATTGTTTAATTTTGCCGTTAAATTATTTGAAATATAATAGTTTCGCCCTTCATTTAAAATAGAGAAAGTTGTATATAATAGCAAACTATTATAGTTCAAATTAAATGATATAAACATAGTTTGATTTAATTGTACCCCATAGCAAAATATTGCTATTTCGCCGTGAATCTCGCTCGCCATTCTGATTTTGTTGGCAGTTTCCGTTGCCTCTCTCGCTTTTATACAAACACGAATGTATAAAATGCGTTTGTGTTTGTATAAAGCAAGAGAAAATTGTATATACACATATATTTTCATTCCCCTCTCCCCCCCCCCTCCTCCCCTCTCAGAGATCTTCCTCGCCACTTTTACAGATCTTGCTCGTCACTTTCACTTGTTTCTCTCACTTTATACATTATAAAAAAACAAATGTATACATTGTTTTGTGTTTGTATAAAGCGAGAGAAAATTGTATATACAAATACAATACATATATATTCGTCCTATACACTTATGATTATATATATATACAATCTCTTCCTGCCCAGTTTTCTTTTGTCTTTCTCTCTGTCTCGCTTTATACAAACACAAATATGCAATTGATCTTTTGTATATATATACAGAAACATATTATACAATTGCTTTATTTTGTGTATGTATAGCGAAATATACATATTTATGTTTGTTATAAAACGCAATTATGCAAACTATAGTTATAGCATACAAATATGTTTTCTTATGTTTACTATATGTGAAAGTTAGTCTTTAAAATTTGTGACAAAGTATTCTTGATTGTAAAGACTTGAGCAAAAGCACATATCGAACATGAGATTAATTTGATTATTTTTAAATGTCAATTTTATGTTATATTTTATATAAAGTTAAATGTCTTACATTAATTTTCACCTATATATTTATGCCACTGTTTTCATTTAAAAACTCTTATACCCACGATCCTCGACTAAAACTTGGGGAAAAAATTGAAATGACTTAAAATTTTCACTAAATAATATAACGTATCAAGGTATGAATGAATTTAATTTCTTTTAAATATAAATTCTTAGAGTAAGCAAAATAATTCACTATACTAATGTACGTAGAATTTTTTAAAAAAATACGTAATATTATATTTAGAAATAAAAAAATTTATACCTAATGAGGAACTGAAAGAAGAAAAAAGAAGGTTATTTGTCATCATTTTTATTTGTTAAAACCGAAAGTGTTTATACTACTTTTTTTTTATATTATTATTTTTATATGTCTCACACTTGGACCTCTCTAAAATAAAAATAATTAAAAGAAGGGCAACTATCACATATAGCAAATAAAAAATTTATATTTGTGTGCTATAGCAAAGTTTGCATAATTGCGCTTCATAGCAAACATAGAAACTGTATAATTCGCTATACATATACAGTTGAAGCAAATTGTATAAAACGAAGTGTATAAAACGAGAAAGAGAAAGACACTTGGGCAGAGAACTGTATAAAAACGAAGTGTATAAAACGAATTGTATTATTATAAGTGTATAGAATGATTATATACAATTTGAATTTGTATAAAATGAGAAAGAGAGAAAGACAAAAGAGACTTGACAAGGAATATACAATTGAATCGAATTGTATAAAGCGAGAAAGAGAGAAATTAGATACAATTTGAAAATTGTATATAAAGAGAAAGAGAGAAAGGCAAAAAAACTGGGCAGGGGAGTATTTTTATTGTATAATTATAAGTGTATAGGACGAAAATATATGTACTTGCATGTGTATATATAATTTTCTCACGCTTTATACAAACAGAAACGCAATTTATACATTTCGCTTCTGTTTGTATAAGTGAGAAAGGCGAGGGTGGCGTGCGAGATTTGGGAGAGTGGCGAGCGAGATCTGGAAGAGGTGAGAGAGGGGAACAAAAATATATATATTTATACAATTCCTCTGCTTTATACAATTAGAAATAATTTTTATACACTTGTGTTTGTATAAAAAGTGAGGAAGCGAGCGAGAGATTGGAGGAGAGTGCCGAGCGAGATATTTGGGAGAGAGGCGCCTGGCAATTTTTTGCAAACGTTTGCTATGGAGCATACACAATTAAATCAAACCCTAGCTACTCTATTTATTTTAAGTTATTAATTTGTTATTATATACAATTATCCCTTAAAAGAACAAAGGTGAAAACTATCCTATTTGAATAGTTAAAAGATTTTTGCTTATCCATATTATTTTTGGTTTGAGCAACTATCTGAGAAGGGAATTTTGAAGTAAAAAACACAACAAATGATAAAATCAGCCCATTTAGTCGATTTAAAGGTATATTTGAGCTTTTTTTTTTCTTTTTAAAACTGACAATTATCACAAAATTCATTAAAATAAGGAACTTTTACCTAGTAATGTAAATTAGGGTCCTAATTATCCTAATTAATGGTGTTTGATTTGTAATTTGGAGACCAACATAATAATAAGAAACTTTCACATATAGCCACTTAAAAATAATTAATTACTCTCCATAGCTATAGTTTGATAATTACAATTTATAGCTACATGTTATATGGAGGAGAAAGGCGAGTGAGACTGGGAGGGAGAGGAGAAAGGCGGAGAGAGGGGGAAAAGAGTGGGAGAAAAGTGAATTGTATATGTATATTGGTTAGACAATTGTATATTATACATATGTATTTGTATATATGGCAAGAGAGATTGGGACAGGGAGGAGAGAGGCGAGCGATATCAGGAGAGGGAGGAGAGAGGCGAGAGAGAGGGGGTAGAGAGGTGAACTGTATATGTATATAATTGTATATAAATGTATATTATACATATGCATTTGTATAGATGGCAAGCGAGATTGGGAGAGAGAGGAGAGAGGCGAGCAAGATTGAGAGAGGGAGGAGAGAAGCGCGAGAGAGAGAGCAGAGAGTAGGAGAGAGGTGAATTGTATATGTATATAGGTTAAAAAATTATATATTATACATATGTATTTGTATATTCTGGCGAATTATACATATACAAACGCGACTAATTGTACAAACTCGAAGTCAGCCCACGTAATTAATGTATAATGATAGTCATGAATGATAATTATAGCAAACTATAGCTATGATGAGTAATTAAATAGTATGAGTTTGCTTTGTTGCGTAATTTTCCCTAATAAATATATGTATAAGTTATGAGAGAATCCATGTATAATTTTATACTAAATAGAAGATGAAATAATCAATATATGAATAAGTAATACAGACATACCTAATTAGTTTTGCATAACCAATTCATGTATAGTAGATCGGGTTAATTTGACTTTTACTAAAAAATAACTGAACTGATTATGTCGGTTTTTAAAACCTATAAATCAAAACCAAAAATCATAAAGTCGATTTTTCCGAATTCGATTTTAGTCTTTTTCAATTTTATGGTTTTTCCAATTTCCTTATAATGATGTCGGTTTGATTTAAGCTCGGTTTAAGTTTTTATTTTTTAAAATATCAAATCAAATAAAAAGTAATCGCTTTTCTTTTTCAACAATCAAACCAAACTATGAATAGACCTTTTTTTTTCTATTTTACTTGATTCTATCGGTTTGATTTTAGCCCCCTAATTAACTATATTAAAATCTGAAAATAATAAGTCAACTTCAAACATTTTAAATCATTATTATTATTCTATCTTTAAATATCCTAAAATAGTCTGCATATAAAACCATACTATTAATTTCTTAAAATCTTTTCATGTTTTAGAAAAGAGCTTGAAAGTAACAATAATTATCAATCTTGCTAATTGAACTTTTAAGAAAGGGAAAAGATTTAAATATGCCATTAAATTTTATAGAAAAGATTTATTTATGTTATCAGTTAAAAGTTTCGCCTATTTATGTTATTATCGTTAAAAAAAAGACTCATTCATGCCATTATTTTTTAATGGTGGTTTTGCAAAATCATTTTTGACACGTGGCCAATTATGATTCGGCCACATCATCAATTTTTTAATTAAAAAATTAAAAAAAAATTGATGACGTGGCCGAATTATAATTGGCTACGTGTCAAAAATGATTTTGCAAAACCATCGTTAAAAAATAATGGCATGAATGAGACTTTTCTTTAACGGTAATGGCATAATGAGCCAAACTTTTAACTAATGACATAAATAAGTCTTTTCTGAAAGTTCGATGGCATATTTGAGCCTTTTCCCTTTAAGAAATAACAAATCCCTCCAAGGAAAATAATATCCCCTTAGGATGTGTATAATAATAAGAAAAAAAATCTACTTATTTATATTTGATTGATAAAAAAATTAAAAAAAAAATATTTTCTATAGAATTTAAATTACTTTAAAACAGAAAATTGACCTTACTAATAAAAGAATAAATAAATTTCATGAGTAATATTCCACTCGACACCATCAATCTCTTCCGGGTGTTTATATCAATCCAATACATATGCGCTATGTATTTAAATTTACAATTCATTTTATTCAATCTTAATTAATTAACATGTGTTTTACTTTATTAAATCACATAATAATGAATTTTGATGTAAACGATCCGGATAAGTTTTTTTCCATCCCTTCCCCTTTGATCACCATCACATCCCACTCTCTACCCCACCTTATCTTTATAGTATTTTGCTATATTATATAAATGTTCTTGACTTTTTTTATAAGGGAAAACGGTATTTTTGATCTCTATGTTAAGGCTAATTTCTTATTTTAGTCCTTGTGTTATTTAATTTAGCACTATTAACCTTTAATTATATCAAGTGAGTGATTTTAATCCTTCAACTAACATACCCAAAAAAATTAACAGAGAGTTCACTGCTAAACGGGGTAATTCGGATATTTTAAAGTAATAGCTTGAGAAAACAGAAAACTTTTTTTTAAAAATTCATTCTTTGCATAATTTATCGTTCGTCGGTGTGAGAGGGAGGGTTAATGCCTATCAAGTTGGTTTTCGAAATTGTAGCTCAAATCGACGGGCTTGTTCTTCTAGATAGAAATAGGAAAGACTTAGCTTATTCTTCGAAGAGAGAGAATTGAAAAAAAATATCCGAACTACCCCTTTTAGCAGTGAACTCTCTGTTAATTTTTTTGAATCTGTAAGTTGAAGGACTAAAATCACTTACTTGATATAATTGAAGGTTAATAATGCTAAGTTAGATAACACGAGGACTAAAATAAGAATATAGTCTTAACACAGGGACTAAAAATATCGTTTTCCCTTTTTTATTTACTTAAAAAATAGTAATCTAAAAATAAGTAAAAATATATATTTATTTTTCAAAAATAGGAATAAAATTTTAGGAACATTTCCTCAATACAAACACCCTTAATTATAGAATTGATAAAAGTTATTATAAGATAAATCCAATTGACTAAAATTACAGTTATAATTTTCCCAATGAGAAAATTAAAATACTAATCGATAGGCGGCTAAAGAGAAAATTATATAAGGATTTTTGTTTATCTTTGACAAAGTCAATCCATATTTTTATTAATTCATTCATATTTTAATAGGTTGGAAAGCGATACTTTAAGAAAAAAATAAGATAATATCTATTAAATTAATTTTTTATGTAAATAATTCAATTCTTCATTTATTATATACAAAAAATTAAAAATAAATAAACCATTCGATCAAATTGTTTATTATGCCATTAATGGGGCTAATTACTCACTAAAACGAGTCCCGGGGACACATATTATGTTTCAAATTTTATGAGTTAAATAAGTTTAGTCACTTTAATTTATATAATATATTTTATTTCAAAAAACATGAAAAAATCCAAGTTTGATTTCATAGTCAAATTTAAGCGGTATGACGCTCAAAATTTAAATTATATTACATAAATTGAAATAGAAGAAATTTTTTTTTTTCCAGAAAAACAATAATTTGATATACTCCTTTTAACTTTACTCTTTAGACGTAATATATCTCCCAGACTGATTGATACAAATAGTGCTTCATTTCTTTTTTCCCTTTTTGGAGTTCTTTCAATTAACTCCTTTATTTCAAGTTTATAGAGCATATATAACCAATTTAAATATAAGGTAAAATAATAATACTTAAAGTTAATAATATTAAAATGTTAAAAAGTAACAACATTTTGAAATAAAGTATTAATATTACAACAAAAATAACTTTTAGCGGCATTAAATATTGACATTAATAAAGAGTGATAAAGTCTTTACCGGCATTAGTTCAGTGCCATTAGAATCAATGTCGCTAAAGGCTTTAGGGACATATACAAAGAGTGTCAATTGCCGCTAAAAATATATATTTAACTACAATTAAGAATTAATTACCGCTAATGATTATTTTTATTGTAGTAAAAAGAAATAATGTATATGGATGCATATATATCTTAGTATAATATGGATACATTATGTAGATATGCAATCGTTTTGTTGAAAGTTTTTTATTAGGAAAGAAGTTCATATTTTAAACGGATAAAATTTGTGCTTCAACTCATATTTGATCTATAAAAATATAAATAAATATGAATAAAATATAAAAGTGAGAGAACATCTAATTAATGATTATATGGTGATCTATTAAACTTTATTTAAGTAGCTATATATTTAGGAATCGTTTGATTAAAAATAAATTATCATGTCTCATTATAAATTATTTTAGAATAAATTACCTGCTTAACTGGATCTGCATATCCATTAGGTGACTGGAGTTTCAAGAATTCCATAAAATAGGACCACAATAATTATTGATATGATTAAAAGAAATTAAATACCAAAATAAATAAATTGGACCACTATGGATTATGGAATGTTATCTGAAGAACATAGAGCAAAGTGGGTGGGGCTATCTTTACTTATTAATTTGGTTAAATAATAATTGTGAATATTTAAAGATATATCATGAACATGATGTTTATATTAAATTAGTTTAAGTTATTATATTTAAGTAATTAAAGTAATAAGAATATAATGAATTAATCATAAATACATAATAAAATTTTATATACAAACACCTGTTATATTTATTTTTATGGTGTAAACATTCATGGATAATTAAATATTTTATTGTCTCTAAATATTGTCATATTTTGATATCTAATTCACATCTCCTTCTTAAAAAACATATATTATGCCCCTTATGTTGAAGGGATACAAAGATGGCTAAAAATGGATGGCTAACTACTCATACTCTCTATAATAATACTTTTTTGTTTGTTTTTATTTGGTCAATTTGAATTTTGGATATGTTTTATGAAATAATAGTTAATAGAAAATGTCAAACATCATTACAAATATTAAATTTGGTCCATTCATGGAACCAACACATAACAAGACAATAAGCAATTCAACATATATCACGTGTGATATTTAAGCCGATCAATATAAAATTTATATATTAAGCGTGATATTCGCGTCAATCAATAGATATTTCGTATCAAATATGGTATTCAAATAAATCGATAATATGTATCAGACACATACTGAGCCAACTGATAATGTATATCATGCGTGGTACCCAATCCAATCAACAATCACAAACATCACACAATCACAACCCCATTGAATACAACCACAGTGGCAAGACTGCTAGTATTTAAGACAAATTCATAGCACGGACTTTGACAAAAATACATGCATCATTTCACATTAATTCCCTGAATTCATATATACATCTTGCACAAGTATTACTGATGAATAAATTAACATGCACGCATGATGTAAATGCGGAAATAGTTCAACCATCACCTATCTCGAATTAAGCTTGAATGTTCTACTGAGTCTTTCCTTTGTTATGATGCTTAGCTTGTTCTTACCCTATAAACAACAGTACAACACAAAATCAACCAAAAATGACTTAAAATCGGACTCTAATTCCAATCCCCAAGCCAACTCCATGATTCTTGACGAACTCGGGCCTTCCCTATCGATAATTCACCTAGTTACATCAGTTTATGGTTAAACCAGTGAATGGCGATTATAATCACAAATAAACATTTTATGCACAAAAGCCAAGGTTCGTACCCCACTGATTCTCATCACACCATATTTCCACTCTAGGTCAAACTAAACCCTTCCCAAGTCCCACAACTATCGATTAAGGAACAAAATTTGGAGTAACAAGTTGGGGAAACGAATTACTTATCTTTACGAAGATTCTAGATGATAACTCGATGAAAATTGCCCTAGGTCACCTCTGCACTTCCTCAAAACGTTTTTGAATGAAAATGGGTGGTTTTTAAGAAATTCGTGTATTTACAATTACTTATCCCGCTATAGTAGCCCAGTCTCGCAATAGAGCATCGTCATAGTGGAAATTAATTTGGTTGTTGTAGAGGTGTGTCACTCGTTGTAGCAACGTGCACAGCCACATAAACTCATAAATTCTCCTAAAATTGCTCATATCACAACACACCTTTAAATCTTGATGTTCAATCCCACCCCCTTTACGCTAAGTTTGATATCAGGGAAAGGATAGGGTAAAATGCTTAAGCAAAGTTGGTTTTCCTTTTAGCTAAGACGTTAAGGAGTTTGTAGGACTTTTCGGAAGGAAAGTCATGTGGGTAGAACTCTCGATATGGAAAAGTGGCGAGTGAGATAGGAGAGAGGCGGGTGAGATTCACTATGTCTCACAAATACATGTGAATCAACTTGGAGACAATGTATCTAGAACAAATTACACCTAAATTGAACCTCATGTATCTAAGATACATGTATTTAGAAGCATATTGTAATGACCCATTATTTTGTTTTGAGCATTAGAACTATTTTGACTTTTCCTATAAATTTTGAATGAAAAGTTTGAACTATTGTTTAACTACGAGTATCTAGTTGACAAATATTTAATGAATAAGTAATATAGTTAATAATTGATGGGTCAAGTTTATAATGTATTAATACTCGTTACCACTTAGCCCATATAATTAAATTAAAATTAGGGGAATTTAGCAAATTTTGGTTCATAATTATTTTAAAGGAAATAAACTTGGCGATAAGAGAAGACTTATCTGCACGGAGCAGGAGCAAGAGCAGCCGCCAGTTCTTTAGGTGAGAAACTCCATCCAAAGTGCAATGTTGGCTGGGCGTACAAAATCGAATAAAAAATTAAATTAAATTGTAAATCGAGTCAAATTGGGAAAAAAATTAATTTATAGTTTGATTTGGTGTTGGAAAAAAACTCGACTATATTTGGGTTGGGTTGGCTTCAACTAAAAAAAACCAACCCGATATTATATATATAATTTTAAAATTTATTTTATACGTAAAAATATCTATTTTGATATAATTTTTAAATATCTCTTATACTTTTTCATAGTTTTTATTTTTTACTATATTTATTTCATGTTTGGAAGTTAGAATTCTTAATGGTCTAATAAAGATTATAGTTCATACATGTTGATAATTATAATAAAGTTTAAATAAAAATCAAATTAATACTAATGCAAAAAGAAAATCAATTCAACACTAAAAATGACAATAATATTGAAATTTGTTTTTTAGTTTTACATAAATTTAGACAATTAAAATACATGATTTAATTTTACTTTCTAATTTTAATATTTAGCCATGTAACTAATACTTACTAAACTTATTTTAGCATGATTTAGTACTTTACATTTTCAATTTCATTATGACTTAGTAATTTGCAATATTTTTTTACACGATTTTATTATTTTTTGTTGTTGATATTTTAGTGTCATTAATCATATCATATTTTTTGTTATTTTTTGAAAAATAACTTAGATAGTTACATTTTGGTAGAACTAAAGAAATATTTGATGTACAAGTAAATTATATGTTTGTATAAATATTTTATCGAAAAAACCCAAAAGTCTGAAAAAATTCGAAAAACCCAAAGAAACCCGAAAAAACCCAAATTTGAAAAATCCAAATTTTATTGGTTTGATTTGGTTTATAGATTCAAAAACCCGACACAAGTGATTTAGTTTGATATTTGAAAAACCCGAACTAACGCGGTCATGTACACCCCTAAGGAAAACCATCAATTTCCATAGGGAAAAGGGTCAAAAATACCCCTCAACTTTGATTTATTGTTTAAATTTATCCTCACCGTTAAAATAAAGTTAATTTTACCCCTCGCCGTTAAGATAAAGTTAATTTTACCCCTCCTGTTACTAATTTCACCAAATTTACCCCTCATTAGACGGGTTAATCCGAATTTACCTCTTTGACATATTTAATGGAGATTTGGGAGAATGGGTAAATGGGTATAGGAGATTTGGGAGAATGGGGTCGGGTTATTTTAAATGATCGGGTTAATGAATTAAAATAAGAAATAGGTTTTATTTTTAAAATTCGGGTCAATTTGGGTCAATCCATTTAATAAGGGGTAAATTTGGTGAAATTAGTAACAAGAGGGGTAAAATTAACTTTTTTTAACGGCAAGGATAAATTTAAATAATAAATTAAATTTGTTGGGTATTTTTGATCTTTTTCCCATTTTCATATATTGGGGTATACGAGAAGATTCTATTTTTTTAAAAAATTGGTGAAGGTCCATGTACAGATTGGTTGACAAGTGACGCCTTACTGTTAGTAATGATTGTTGACAAAGTTTAACTTAGATTGGATTGGAGTTAAATGGATTAAATATGTATTAATTAAAAATGGTTTGAATTATCATTCATCCATATAAAATATGAGTAAATATGAATTTGATTAAATATGATTTGGATAAAATAATTTTTACCCATTTAAAAAAATCTGTTTTTTTTTTAAAAAAATTCCCCCCCTTGGGCACCTCCACCCCTAGGCGCCCCCCACCTACCCCTAATTTTTTTTTTTTGTTTTGAAAACAAAAAAAAGTTGCTTTTGCAAAAAATAATAATTACCCATTAAATTTTATTTTATTTTTTAAAAAAAAACTGTGTTTGCAATAATAATAATAAAATTTTACCCCCTCCCTCCGCCCCCCCACCTTCTACCAACGTATCCCTAAATTTATTTATTTTTTAAAAACAAAAAAAAATTGTCTTTGCAAAAAAAAAAATCAACCTACTCCTAATTCTTTTTTGTTTTCCAAAAACAAAAAAAGAAATCTGTTTTTTCAATTAAGTTTGAAAATTAATTGAATTTCTAAAAAATTAATATTAAATTTTTTATTTTTTAGAACAATTAAAATTTTTGAGTGAAAGTGAAATTAAATAATCTATTATGGGTCAATATGGATATCCATATTTAATCCATTTTGATAATATTTGTAGAGACTCTTAACATAATTTGAAGTTCATATTTAATCAATTAAAATATGATATTTATAGAGACTCTTAACATAATTTAAAGTCCATATTTAATTAATTAAAATATGAGTGATTCAAACCATTAAATTTAATTAAAATAAACTCATTTCATTAATATGAAATGAAATTGCCACCCTTACTTTCCATTATTGTCAATGATTTCCAAATAATTAATATAGGTGATAATGCTAGATGCTAGATGCTAGAAGTTATATACATGGATATAGAATATAGGTATATCAAGTCTCTGGAAGTTTGGTTCTTCGTGAATAGTTCAGAAGTGGCTTACTTTCTTATTATTATCATATTAAAAATTAAGTTTGTTATATTGAGATAGGTAATTAAATGTTAGGTGTATTATATTATATGAAAATTATTAAATTTATGATATTTTGGTAATTTCGGACTTAATCTTAGGCTTAAAATTTAGAAACATGAGACTTGACATATTGTAGACACGTAATTTTTTACCGAATTTAAGTTTATACCTTTTATAGAACTTAAATATTTTTTATTAATATTTTGATTTTTATCTTATTTTATTAAGTTTATTTTTAAAAGATATGAAAACTACAAAAATAGAATCATACTTTAAGGTACATTTTTATTTATTCATTCAAAGTTTTAATAATAAATTAGTGATTTTAATCTTTATATTTTTTTTATCTAGCTATTTAATTTTTCTTAATTAATATTATTATTATTTTTGTTTAGTAAAAAAAAAAACTAATCCATTTACCCACTACCCCAACCCATCTACACTACTCCCCACTAACCCCATTTCACTCCCACACTACACTACTACATAACACAACAAAGAAGAAAAAAAGGGGAGGACAAAAGAGAAGAAAAAATTTCATAAATCAAAAAGAGAAAAAAGATCAGCAAAAGAAGGAATCAAAAAAGAGAAAAAAAATAAGCAAAAGAGAGGGGAAAAAAACAAAAAAAAAAGAAAACTTTTCACCTTTTTTTTTTCCTAAGAAATACACGCACAAAAAAAAAAAAACTCAAAAATAGTGAAATTCGAGGCTTCAAGTTCGTGGTCCTTATCGAGGTATTTTCTTTCTGAATTAATTTTCACAAAAGGTAACACTTGATCTTTATTACATTATTTGGTTTCAGAATCATGCAAGATATGATTCCAATGATATAAAGTGTTTTAAATTTATGCATGTTTAATTTTTACATTATGATATGAAATAGATTGAGATTTTATATTATTAAATTTAGAGTAAAACTTATATAACATGTATTTATTCTTGCATGCTTTAAAGTTTCCTTTTATCTTGTTCTTTATTAAAATTCGAAGCTTAATATTCTACAGTATGCAGTTAGTAATAATTAGATGAAATTTAGTTCTTATTTGTTAAGTTACTTTTTCACTTTGTATATTTAATAAACTGTATTTATTTATTTTTAAAAAAGAGAAGAATAAAAATAAAAATAAAATAAATCAAACCTACACTATCTTTACATTTCTTTTAATGCGAAACTTTTTTAAAAAAATCAATTAATTAATTCATGTTGAAAGAATAAAAAATAAAAATTTACATAAAAGGAAAAGACGTAAAAATATTTATAAAACATAAAAAGTAAAAAAAATAAGAAGGAGAAAATATAAAAGAAAAATAAGGTAAAGCATAAGAAGAAAGAGAAACAAAATAAAAAAAATAGAAAAACAATATTAAAATGACCCAAAACGTACAAAATAAATAAATAAATAAATTGATTTTAATTAGTAGGTTCTTTTCATTTTAATGACTAAAATAAGAAAAAGTAAAAAATTTATATGAAAAGGTGTATTATTTTAATTTATTTTTATCTTATGTTCTTATTAATATATTGTTCATTTTCTTTTAGAAAAATAAAACTAAGATAATTATAATTTAGGCTTATGATAATAATAATAATAAAATATTAATATCCAAAAAATATTAAACTACTTTTAGTCTTTAAATACAAACAAATAAACAATTTGTTGTGAGGTTGGAAAGAACTGCTACCAATAAACCACACACTAATAAAAATAAGACAATTTACAAAGTAATTTAAAATAAATCAAAGAAAGCGGGACATAAGTAAATTGTTAGGTTAATAAACATAATATATTCAAAATTAAGTCAAGTCATATAAAAGTCAATAAAGCGATCGTGTTAGAATCACGGGATCGAGGGGTGCCTAATACCTTTCCTTCGGTCAACAGAATTCCTTACCTGATTTTTGATTTCGCAGACCATAAAATAACGAGTCAACTTCCTTTTGATTAGGGATGTAAATAAGGTGACTTGAAATACCAAAACTCAATTTCAAGTGACGATTCTGAAATAAATTAATCTCTTTTTGAAATGTCACTTTAATTGAAAAAACTCTTTCTTTCAAAACAAACAATTTGTTTTGAGAAAGAATAGGGGTGTGACACATATTAGTTGGAACTAAAATTAGAAGCTTGGTTATAGAATTTGATGAGTTTTTGGTCTAGGTTAGACGTGTAGTGTAATATGAGTGTCTACAGATTTGTTTTCTTACAAATATTGTGTAATTGTTAGATTGGGAACATATCGAAGTTTTACAAAAAGGGAAACGTGGAATCTTAAAAATTCGTGACACGTGTTCGTCATTCAAGGTATGTTAAGACTTTCAGACTTGTTGAAGGACGTTTTCCTAATAAAAAATAAAAAATGAAATAGACAATGGTAAGGATAAAGATGGGGGTTTCGTACCAATGGTGTGACGGGCATTGGTACGAGTACCTGTGTTATTAAAGGGAAAGTTGATTGCTATAATATGATTGATTGTAGTTTGAGAATGCCAAAGCATATGGGCATTAGCCGATGTAGTTAGTGACTTGATTTCTTTTGTATGGTGGTGTTTCCTTATTAAACCCGTATAATTGTGATAATTGAGGTGATTATATGTTATAGCGACATTTGATTTATTGAGATGTCGCATCATCCCCTTTTAATATGGATATCATATTGTGCACATGCATTGACTTGAGATTGAGTATTTAAAGGTCTAACACGTAGAGATCGTCCATGTTGAGATCGAGTTATGATTATAATTTGGGTATGTGGACATCGTCTGTGCGAGTGAGTGGTTATGATTATAAGTTGGGCACGTGGAGATTGTCCGTGCTGGGGATTGTCTGATTTTATGATAATGCGTTGAGATTGTCCGCACAAACACGTGCAGATTGTCCATGTCGGTATATGGACCTTGCGAGTCCACCATGGGTCATGAACTCTTGATGCATTTCCGAGGAGTATCATGTACATACAATTGAGAGGGTACTGAGCATCTGAGGCATATAATTTCATGGTGTGACATTGCATTGCATCTCATTACATAATTTATTCTTGTTGATTATGTTCTTATTAAGGTGATTGTAAATTACGTGAAATTTAATTGTCCTTATTGATGAAAACTTGGTTGATAAATATATTGTGGACTTGTAAAATTAAGGGATTATTTTCTTATGTACTCCTTTCACTACTTCTTCGTTGTCGGTCAATGAGATATACTAGATACACATAATTTCGTACTCATACTACACTTGCTGCACTCTTTTGTGGTGCAAATTGAATTTCAAACTCGGGCACGATCTTGAAGCTTTGAATATGAGTTTGGATGAACTTGGAGTTGTGGTGCGCTGCTTGGGATATTCTGCGGCCCACACCTTCAATCTACCTCTATTTGTTAGGTTAATTATTTTGGTATTCTGATAGGATATTTTTTATGTTTAGATTTTCATATTAGTTTGGACTTGTTTCCTACTGTAGAAGTTCTTGTACTTATGACACTAAATCTTGGGGTGTTAATTTAGGTTTTCGCATTTCATACTTGTAAATGACTTAGTGACTATATATTATATTTTTGCTTATCTTTCTACTTTAAATATTAATTTAATTGGTAAAAGTATTAAGTTGGCTTACCTATCGGTTGGGAACATAGGTGTCATCACGACTTGTGATTTTGGATCGTGACACATATAAATCTGATAAAATACATAATATTATAAACTAAAATATATCTGAATAATTAGCTCTTAAACTAATGAAATTTATGTACGTTACTAGACAAAAATTAAAATGGGTATGGTCCTTGTTTTCTACCTAACATCAAGATAACGCACATTCCTATGGGGGCAAAGGATATGGTCCTTGATGTCTATTTAAAATTTGTCTCTAGCCTTCTACAAGTAATTAAACCTACCAATCTTTACTCACACTACTCATAGGTATTTATTCATCAAATAAGTATTTATTTACTCTCTTGGAAATAGTTATTAGGTCAGGTCAGGTCAGTTTCATTCATGAGGATGCCAATTAGCCAGCTAATTTGTTATTTTGTTTTCTTCCTAAATCCTATCTATAACATGTAAAAGTATATCATTATTATAATTTCTTTTGTAAAAATAGGTTTTCCCACCCTAGTATCAAATTGGAATTTAAAAAAAAATTCTCCATCTTCTAAAGGATATCTATGCTCTAGGCAAAGAAAAGTCATTCATTTTATGAGGTTTCAAATTCATTATAAATAGTAAGTTTAGAACCTAGTTATTGACATTTGAAGTAGTCAATTTAAAAAATTCAAAACCCATAAAATTGAAATCCTGATTCCGACACTGATAGTCTTTCAACTAAAATTTGCCTAACTACAACTTCTCTTCTTTTGTGATAATAAATCATAGTCTTTAACTAAAGTCAATAAATGCATGATATAGGGTAACATAGGGGATAAGCACTTTGTGAAACATTCCTATTTTCTTCTCCAACAAATCAAGAAAATAAAATGCTTTCAACTATGATGAATCACCTCAAAACTCAACCTCTCTTTGTTCTTCTTCTCTCCTTCATTGGATTCATCTCCTTCTTAAAAAACTTCATCATTTTCCTCAAATGGATTTTCATTACATTTTTAAGAACTCCAAAGAATCTTGTCAAATCTTATGGCTCTTGGGCACTCATCACTGGCTCAACAGATGGAATTGGAAAAGCTTTTGCTTTTCAACTTGCACAAAAAGGTCTCAACCTAATATTAGTAGCAAGAAATTTAAACAAACTACAACAAGTCTCTAGTGAAATCAAAACTCAAAATCCAAATATCAAAGTCAAGATTATTGTTGTAGATTTCTCTTTTGATGTTACAAAAGGGATTCAAGAAATGAAAAAGGGAATTGAAGGATTGGACATAGGTGTTTTGATTAATAATGTTGGTGTCACATATCCAAGAGCTATGTTTTTTCATGAGGTGGATGAAAACATATGGAAAAATATAGTGAATGTAAATTTGGAAGGTATACTGAATTAAATTGTGTTATCATTTCATCTTAAGTCTTAAATAAATTATATATATCATACTTTTAATTAGTAAGTTATTTTTAAGTGTCACGTTTGAGATATGAATCTAAGATTTCTTATCTGTGCTCTCATATATTGAATTTTTATTTAAGAGGAAGTGATAAGAAAAAAAAAAAATATTTTTATTTATTTAATTATATTTTCAACGAACAGGTACCACATTAGTGACGATGGCGGTTTTACCAAGTATGATAGGTAGAAAAAAAGGTGCCATAGTGAATATTGGGTCTGGTGCTTCCATTGTTGTACCTTCTCATCCTCTTTTCTCCGTCTATGCTGCAACTAAAGCGTGAGTCCTTCTTCTTTACACTTAATTTCTTTCTCTTTTCATGCATGACATGTGAACGAACATATATCTCGATTCTATTTTATTCGTTTTATTTGATTTGTCTTATTTTTTTAATTTGTTTAAAAAAAATTACCTTTCATTTTAATAAGTTAGATGTAACTAAGGTAAAGTAAATTGAAACGGAAAGACTGTATATAAGTTTTCAATTCTTATCAATTGATTGAGACGTATAACTTTTTTTTTTTAACATGATATTAGAAGTGGACTTGTTTTAATTCTTAATTCAGCAATATTAATTAGATACCTTTATTATATTTTGTATATACGGCCGGTGCACGCTTTAAATTGTCCATATTTAGGTGTATGATTAAGAGTCTCTTTGGATGGGCTTAAAAAAAAACAGCTTTTAAAAAGTACTTTGAAAGTGCTGAAACTTATTTTTAAAATAAGCAGTTATGTGTTTGGATAAAAGTGTTGAAGTTAAAAAAAAAAGTTGTTGATGTGTTTGGCAAATAAGTGCTGATAAACAGCTTTTTAATCAAAATGTCTTAAATACCCTTAAAAGTTGTTAACATGATAAAAGTTGATTAATTTAATAATAATAATATATAATATATAATAATAATAATAACAACAAATAATAATAATAATAATAATAAAATAATATGAAAAGAATAATAATAATATATAAAAATAATAAATAATAATAAAATAAGTAATAATATATAATATATAGAAATAATAAAGAATAATAAAATAATAATAATAATAATAATAAAATAATAAAATATTAATAATAATATATAATAATAATAATAATAAAGTAAATATTAATAATAATAATAATAAAAATATTAATAATAATATATAATAGTAATAATAATAAATATAATAATAATAATAATAAATAATAATAATGAGATAACAATATGAAAATAAAATAATAATAATAATAAATAATAATAAAATACATAATAATAATAATATATAAAATATTAATAATAATAATAATATATAATAATAATAATAAATAATAATAATAATAAAATAATATGAAAATAATAATAATAATAATAATATATAATAATATATAATAATAATAATAATAAAATATTAATAATACTACTACTAATAATAATATATAATATATAATAATAATAATAATATATAATAATAATAATAATAATAATAATAAAGAGTAATAAAATAAATAATAATAAAATAATAAAATATTAATATACTAATAATTAAAATAATAATAAAAATAAAAATAAAAGAAATAAGGGCAAAAAGGTAAAAATTTGGTCAACTTAAAAGAGCTTATAAGCTAAAAAAATAAAAGCACCCCTACCCCAACTTTTAACTTTTGGCTTAAAATAAGTTTTTTTAAAACTTAAAATAAGTTATATTGAAGATTGCCAAACAACTAAATAAGTCAAAAACTAGCTTTTAAGCTGAACCAAACAGGCTCTAAGTATTCGAAAAATTCCACAGTTGATGTATTATTGTCTGGTCTATTATTTTAAAAATAGATTTTAAATTTTAATTTTAATATGTAACATAAAAGAAGGATTTTTAATGTGTAACATAAAAGAAGGATAATTATTTTTTCCACATTTTACTTTTAGTATGAATTACTTATTTTTAAATTATTTTTAAGATTTAATACTAAATATTTAGTAGGAATAATGTGAAAAATTAATAGTCATGTCAATCATGAATTTTCTTAATAGTCGAATCAAATTTAAATACTGTCTCAATTTAAGTTTGATTGGAAATTTGTGCATGAAATTTTATTTTTTTAAATAAAATTTATATATTTGTAAACTACGTAAGAAGTATTATGAGTCACAATAATTGATAATTTAAAATGTTTATAAAATCTATGAAAAATTTAAGGTAAAAAATAAACTTATTTGACTCTTGAAATATGAAATGTGACATAAAATGAGACGGAGGTGGCAATTTTTAGGATTTGGAGTTTGACAGATCTGAAATTTAATTAGTTCTCAAGTAAAAAATGAATGCCTTTGCTTGGGTGTTTTATGGAAAGAGGTGGAGATATTTACCTAAATTCAATTAAAGCTTGATAAAGCTTTTTTGCATCTATACACACTCCTCTTTTCTATTCTACTTCTAGTCTAAAATTTTAAAAAATAAATTATTTTGAGATTTTTGTATGCTTCAAAATGAATAAATTTTTCAAAGCGCAAAAATATATTAATTATTTTTTAAGAAAATATTCCTCTCTTTAATCAATCAACCATCTCTAGTTTTAAGAAGAGTTTGGGAGGAAATAAAAGGATAATATTGACAAATTATTATAACTTTATTTGGATGGACTTATTATAGGTACTTTTAAACTAAGACAATTGTGAAGTATTTTAACCAACTTTTTAAAGTGTTTTAAGTTACTTATTTTGAAGTTAAAATTAAAAAATAAACCAAAAATTATAATCCTAATTTTTATTTATAAGTTATAAGTTAGAAGTTAGAAGTTCGTTCAAACGTATTTTAACTTTTTAAAGGAATATGTCATACTCTAAAAATACATGTATCATGGACAAGAACAAGAACATGTTGAAATTTGGAGTTAAAATGTTAATTTGATTTTTGAACCTCTTAATATAAAGAGTTTATAAGTGTTTTTAATATTTTTTACTAGTCCGATTAAAGTTTTTTTTGCTTCTAGACTCTTTTATTTCTTCTATATGATATTAATTTTCAAGGACCACACTCATAGAATTGTCACATTCAAACAAAAACTAGAATTTTGTCTCTTCTAGTGTCTTGTAAGTTGTAAGCCCCAACCACCAAAACCTTTCCTCCATCAATTCTTTTGTTAAACTTAAGCTTTCAACATGATGAACTTGGATATTGATTTTTTAACTTTTTAAATAAATGAAATATTACTATAGACGTTAGTTGAAAGTATTTATTTATTTTTATTTCTCAGATACTACAATATTACTCCTTTAATTTATTTGACAATACTCAATTTTTGTTAATTTATATACCGATCTGTTTATTTGGTATGGTGTTTAAGAAAGTAAATAAGATTTTTGAATGTCGTAATTTTAAATAAAAAAATATGTAAAATATATTAAAATATCATTTAATCTTATCATATTAAATATAAAAATTATAAAAAAAAATAAAAAATTAATTAAGATATAAAATAAACTTCATCTTTTTGTAAGGATCAGTCTCATTCGCATCTAATGCTACAAGTCAAAATCAAAATAACATTTAATTAATGTGCCGTCCGTTTCACGTTGACTTAATAAATTATTTATGAAAGCTTTAATTTAAAATATATATTATTAAATTAATCTGATTAATAATATGCTTTTAATTTCTAAATTTAATTATTACACTTTTTGTTTAGTTTTCATATTGTGCATTTGATAATTAATTTTTAAAGCTAATTGAAATAGAAAACTCTTAACTAGTTGGAGGGGATTAGTAATGCAGAGATTAATAGTGCAGAATTAGTAGTGCATTGATTATTTTTATCAAGTGTTTGGTTCATTGTTTCCAATCTCAACTTGTTTTTGTATTCAAATTCTTTAAAAATCTCCTTTCCAAATATATCCTTAAATTATTATGTAACTGGATCAAGGTAGATAATTGTCGGAAAATACATTTTTTATGGCATTCTAACTAGTTATGAGAAGAATAATTTTGTTGTCGTGTTTTCAATTTTCTACTTGAATTATTTGAGGATAAATAATTTTCATCTTAATAAATTGATCACTCATAGAATGTCAATTTTAAATTTAAAAAAAGATAAACGAACTACTTTTAAAATTATAAAGACGGTCAACAATGGTAAAATTGAAGAATAAATCATCTACATTTACACATAAAAATTGCAAGTTATAGTTTTAATATGTATGTAATCTTTTAAATTGTTCAACATATGAATAATTAGTGATATATTTGTCTTTTAATTAGTAAATGTTAAATAACTCACACTTTAAATTCGTATTGATTTGAATTAGATATATTTAGTATCAAATAACTCTCTATATATAATTTATAAGCTAATTTATTTAAATAAATTTACTAGTACAAATATAAAACATAAAATCAAGAAAATGAAAAAAAAATAATTAAAAAGATTTCAGGGATATTTTTGTCTTTATGTGACTTATCCCATGATATTATTTCCTATGTATTACTAATACCTCCAAATGGAAGGTATTAGTAATACATCCTATAATATCATATAAGATGTATAACTATACATAGGCTCAAATTCCTACCAAACATAGTATTAAATTATACCATATATAATACGTGGATTATTTCTTTTGATGCAGCCTACCAAACGACCCCTTAATGGTGGTCCTATAGGTTTTAGGTGACTTCATTTATCGAGTATATGTGTATTCGTTAATTTTGAAAGAAATTATTTATATATAAAATTGACAAAGATTAATACTTATATAATTAGCAAGGCACTCACATGGACTATAAAATGTCTTTGTGCTGCTGATACAAACAAAAGTAATCACCCACAGATGGGGTCCGATCTCTACCATTTAGCGTAATGAATTCATTTTGACCATTGAGCTATTACACTTAATTGATTAAAAAAAATTGAAGTCTTCACATTACCTTTTAAGGCTTAAACTCATATTAGCTCATATTTGATCTATGTATTTGTATTTAATATTTGAACACTATATTAGTCATTAATTGTCATTAAAAGTTGTATAACTTACATAAATCTCATATAAGAGTTAATTACATTATTTCTTTACTATTTTTTAAATTACGAAAATTCCTCCAAATTATAGATTTTAAAATCGACCCTGCTGAAGCTGCTTTCTTTCTTCAGGTAGTGAAGTCATTCCGGTTTGTTTATGACTTGACGCTTTAAAGTCTGTATCTTGCCCCTAGTTACTTAATTGTATTCGACTTCTATCGCAGATCTGTTATTTCTTACGCATTTCTTTCCATTAGCTCTCATTTCTAAGCTTCAGTTAGTGTAATAGTCCCACCCCCAGCAAGGGGAATACTTCCTAATTAAGAAAGAATTTTTTCTGTTTTGTTGAGGCATGATGAGAGAGGGCGGCTCCATTGTCGTTGTTGTTCTGAAGAAAATGAACATCACTAGACTTTTGGATACATCACTGAAATTTCGGATATATAGGTGATTTGGGATGTATCTGAGAGGGAAGTGATGTATCAAATAGGGGATAGGACATCCAAATACATCACTAGACTTTCGAATATATCGGTAAACATCCAGATATATAGGTGAGAGATGTATCCAAAAGGGAGATATATCCGAGAGGATAATAGGGATGTATCAGCGAGATGAAAGTGTGATGTTTCCGAAATGGGATGTATTGTGTTGCTTAGAGAGTAAGGTAAAAAAGTAAAAGTGTTGTATTGCTTCTAAATCATAATGAATTAATTTAATTTCCAAACGAAAACTAATAGGTTCTTTAGAGATTAATCTTATCTCATATTATTATGTACTGCGTGAATTTGATTTATGATATATTATCATATTAACTAAAATTGAATAAAAATATTAAGGAATATTAATTACAGGTATATCGATCAGTTTTCAAGATGTTTATACGATGAATACAAAGACCATGGTATAGATGTGCAGTGTCAGGTACTAATTATCTCATATTTTCCACTTCTTTTACTTGCAATTACTTTAAAAGAAGTAATTAACTTGACCATATTTATGTCTACAATTACTCATAGAATTATCATTTTTTTTCTACCATACAACCCTTTAAGTATTATTTTAGTATTTTTCTTTACTATTACGTTATATGATTAGTATGCAATTCAAGCAATTAACATCTTAGCTCATGTGTTTGGATATGCGATATAAAGTTATAATATTTTAAATGTCATCTGAAATAATAACTTGAAATTATGATTTTTAATCTCAAATTCTTCAAACCTACAAGAACATGATTCGAGATTCCAAATCATGATTTCAATCTCTCTCTTTTTTTCAAAAATGTGAAACTTTACCTATTAGTTTATACATATATTTTTGTTAAAGAAAACTATCATTTTAACTTTTACTAAAAAATAAATTTATGATCGGGGTGAAAATATTGTATGTATCGTGCGAAAGGATTATATTAAGGATTAAGTAGTTGCTACTATATTGTTGACTCGTGAATCTTTATAAAATTATGTATATTTAAAAGTTTTTAATCAAAAACATTTGTTTTCTCTTGTTTATGATATACGAGTAAGATCTGAGGATAAAGTTAATATGTTAATTAGGTACCAATATATGTTAAAACAAAGATGACTTCAAGAGTTGCAAGCATAGAGAAATCATCATTGTTTAGTCCAACACCAGAGAAGTATGCAAAAGCAGGAGTAGCACAAATAGGCTATGGTTGGAGAAGCATGCCTTATTGGCCACATTCAATTCAATGGTGGTTTGCTTCTTTGTTGCCTCAATCTCTTCTTGATGCATGGCGCCTCTCCATTGGTCTTAATAGGAGGATTAATACTTAATTGTCCGAGTAAGATTTAACGAGGCATATTATCTGTTACTAGACATCAGGAGAAGTATTGTAATATATATTCGTTTTAGTTGTCCACTACATAAATTACAAATATAATATAACTCTCTATGTAATGGTATTAAAATGGGGCATGGTAAGTGAGATTGATATACTTGAACAATTTACATACTTGTACACTTACTATATTTAAAAGAGAATAATGAGAATTACTATCATATCATATATCTACATTTCTTGTCTATAATATGCTTCGTTATTAGTTCTAACTTACTTTTCTTTTTAAAAAGAAAAAAAAAACTTTGCCTTCATTGATCTAAGAGTATAAAAGGTTACGAATTGAATTCGGCATCCCAAACTATATACAAGATCATTGAGATGATGCTAGTGTATTTGTATTACTCCTATCAAAAAAGGTCTTTTAATATATAGCCGCGAAATTTAAGCGGTTTATATTTGAAATAAAATACTATGATTGTTGAGATATTTTTGGATATTGATTACTATTTTTCTCTGTCTATAATTATTTTTATGAATTTTTTGTACGTAATAATGCAACGTACACACAATAATTTGTTCTTTTGATATATATATAGTTATCCCTCCATTCACTTTTATGTGTCCCCTATTTCAAAAAAAATAAAATAATAATCTTTTTAGCTTATCGCTCTTAACATATTAAGAAAAGATAACTATTTTCTCTCATATTAGATCTATTGTTAGTACGAATTATTTATTGTTCAAATCGTTTTTAATGACGTAATATTAAACTTCAATTAGTAAGAGTAATGTAGTAGAATAGTCATGTCAACTACTCCCTCTGTCCACTTTTAATTGTCATGTTGCGTTTTTCAAAAGTCAATTTGACTAATTTTCAAAGTTAAATTAGATTACATTAATTTGATATTTTAAACAAAAAATTTAGATATTCAAAAGATATACGAGAAGTACTATAAATTTTAATTTTTTGCATAACAATATGATGAAAAAATACATCGTAAAATGTATTCATAATTATTATCATTTGTATGTAAAAAAGGAAACTATTGTAACGTCCCTAAAATGAACTAGGTTGAACTAGAGCTACGCATGTGTCTGATGAGTTAATTTTGTGCTAAAATAGTTTAAAATGATGTTTTGAGGCAGTGTCTAAAGTTTGGTGATGTTTAGAGGTCAAACGTCCAAGAATTTTCATGACGTCCGGAAGATGTGCCTTAGAAAGTGCTTGTGTGTCTTAGTATGTTTTAGCGAGTTTTACGTGTTAGTTTTAGTTGAAATTGATGTGGGATGATCCTAAGACCTGGATGACTGCGTATAGGGGTTTAACCTCCGGGTACGACTCCTCCTAGGACCCACAAGGGGCCCTAGAGAAGGACCCAAGACTTGGCAACCAAGCTGCCAAAACTGGGCAATCAACGGCTTGTCACCTACAGACAGTAGCTAAGACGACGCCCCGTCGTTTGGGCGCGTAGCCCCACACTTAGTATTGAGAGCTTATCCCCCATGAAGCAAGTCTCTGAACCAATCGACGCCCCAGCAGGACAGACCGTCGACCAGGCGACGCCCCGTAGCTAGGGTCCGTCGATGGTGGTCCTGCAAAAGCTGTTGGACACTGCTGTCAATGCTTGGGGTGTTTTGAAAATTCACCCCAAGTCTTTTATGAACCTAGGATGATTATTTTAGAGTTATTAAAGTATATTAAGTTGGTTTTAGGTCCTATACCTAATTTTAGACTTTATTTTCAAAAACTCAAAATCCCTCCCTTAAGAAAGACTCTGTCAACTCCATTGAAGCTTAGACTCAGGAAAGGGCTAGGAGGAATGGTTGTGGACGTTTTCTTCATAAAAAATTCGTGGGTTTCTTCTCATTAAATAATGGTAGTCATCCTTGAACTTCCTTTCATTCAAGGAACCATTTCTAAATGATTTCAAAAAAGGTTTCAAACTTCAAAGTTCTTTATTCCTTGATTCTAAATATGGGTCTTTGTATGGAAATTTTTAATGATTAAAATGAGTTGTTCTTAGTATTAAATGGCGATTTTAGTGTCAAAATTCCAATAAAATCATGCTTATGCTTTTTATCAATTTTTGGCTTATGAAATGAATTTAATGAGCATGATTAATAAATGTTAAAGTTATGTTTTCTTCATGGTTCATATGGTGATTTTAGCTACTGTCCTAAGGACTATTTTATGATGAATTATGGAAGAACTTGTGATCAGGTGGTGAAAGCTTGGATGATCGGTAAGTTGGTTATCTTGTTTAGTTCTTATTGTGAAATGCTCTTGAGTGGTATGACCCATCTTGGTGGCGGTGTTTACTTGAAGTATATGAATATGAATTTACATGTGTATTGTGAATAAGGCCATGAAGGCATATTATGTGAAGTAAGATGATAATGATGTTGTTCTTGTTGATATTCTTCATGAAACTTGTTTATGTGAAGTACACTAGTGTGTGATATATGATGAATGAAGTTATGAATATGTTTAGGAGTCAATGTTATGAAAATGGTGATTATATGAAAGGTGTGCTTACACCCACACTTGAATGAATGAATGAAGTTAGTGAATGTGAATGTGGGAATTTTAGGGTGAACACTCTTCGTGAGTTGAGATGAAGTGTTTAGTAGCAACCTCACTATTTCCCAAGAGCTTTCTAATGTAGGTTGGAGGATGGATACCCTTCATGAGTTGAGATGTGGTGTCCAATAGTTATCCCTTAACCTTTATTAATGAATGTTTAAGACTCTGTAGGGAGTTATGCTTAGCATAGAGGATATGAATAAGGGGTGGTTACACTTCGTGAGTTGAGATGTTGTATCCAATGTACCTCTTGAGATGAGTACTCCTCGTTAGTAGAGAATGAGCTACTTATAAGCAATCTCCTTATTCCTTAACTATGCGCCCGCATAGGTGTAGCTATTGTAAAATCCATGTAAAGGCTAAGAGAATGACCCTAACATAGGCAAGTGGGAATCCCTCATCCGATAGGGGTTAATGTCGGGATTCCATGTCTAGCTCTCATGGTCTATGTCGGTTAAAACTAACTCCCCACAAATTAATGTAATGAACGAAGTCTCCTAAAGAATGTACTACTTAGGGTAGGTGGTGGTATGAGACACTATTTATCCATTGGACAAGTAGACACTTGAAAGGGGAGTCTTGGTGTGTCCTTATTTGAAATGTATGAATATGTCATTATTGTAATGATAGTGAAGCTATGTGACTTAATGTCTAATGTTAAGAAAGCATATTAAAGTTATATCTTATATAATGAAGTTTATGAATGATGAATGTGGTGTACCTAGCCTCATGGAATCCTCAAGGAGCATAAAGTGGGAGTAGTAGAATGGGATGCTATTCTCACATTGCACTTTGTGTAACTTGCAAGTTCACTTGAGGAATGGTGCTTAGGTGAAGTTCTAGATGCAAGTATGTTTCTCTAATGTCTAGTTATAAGGTGCGGACTTGATCCCCAAACATAGTAAGCCTATAATGGATAATCTTGAGGGTCACTTAAGTGTGCATTGAAGGAATTGTATGGGTGGTTCCCTCATGTCTTACCTTAGTAAACCTTAGAACAACCTTGGTTAGGGAAACTACGAGATGAACTAAGAGATGAGTTCACTGTAATTTATTTTGAGTTCACTGTAATTTATTTTGGGTTCACTGTAAAGTGGTCTTTTGTGTTAAAATCTTGAAAGTTCTTTCCTATGTGCTAAATGATGATCTATATGCTATTTTACTTCTATATTCATAAAAGTTTGACTTATTTAGCATGAAATCTTATTTCTACTAAAACATCCCTTTTTGCATATGACATTCTTAGTACATTATTTGTACTAACCCCATACTTTTCTATACTTTATAAGTATAGGTTGGAGGCAAGTTGAAGACTAGAAGACAAGATTGAGAATCAACTCTCTCAAGACTAAGTATTATGTCCTCATATATTCGAGGGCATAGTCCTATTTCTTTAGTTTCTTCTATTAAGACTTATTATGTATTTTCATTCAATGTAAAGGGCCGTGTCCCTAAGATGTTTAAGTTGTGTCTTTAAGTTGGCTTGTGACGACGAGACTACTCTTTAGTATTTATAAAAGATATTTCCTTATTATTAAAAATATCGTGAAAAGTTTTAATTCCACACTACTTTTCATGTCTTATGTAATGAATGATAGCAAATGACTAGTACAAGACCTCCGAAAAGTCAAGTACGCAATTGTTCCGACCTAAGGGTTGCCCTATCTTCTAGGAAATACTTTTGGATCGTGACAACTATGATAATTAAAAATAGATGAATATAGTATTATTTTTCTAAATGACGTGACAAAATCCAATTATGATCAGTGAAAACAAATGAAATAATATTCTCTCCGTTTAAAAAAATGATCATATTTTCTTTTTGGTCTGTTTTTAAAAAAATAAATCCTTTTCTTTTTTAGCAACACTTTAATTTTAACTTTCCACGTGGTATGCATAAGACCACAAGATTAAATGACATTTTGGTACATTTGATATAACTTTAATTTAAAATCACAAGATTAAAAAGTCTTTTTTTTTTCTTAAACTTCATTCCAAGTCATAATAGGTCATTCTTTTTTAAACGGAGAGTATTCATTTACCCATGTTCAGGTGCAAAACACGTACACTTAACTAGTATATCATAATAACGTTTAGAGGTGACAATTTCCTAATAATTCCCTATTTTATAGGATTTGGGCTGTTAATAAAGCAAGTCCGGCCCATTAATTTGTTGGCGGCAAAACCCCTTTTATTCTTCCGTTAAACCCTTCACTTTCTGTAATAGCCTCCTCCGAGCTAAAACCCTTTGGCTATTTCTGCTTCCGATCGTCCGATCATCCGGCCGTCGTGGTTGGCGGTGCAATCATGGTGAAACGACGTCGCGAAGAAATTGATACCGATGGAGCAACGGAGACGGAAAATACGACGTCGTACAAAACGGTTTTCATAGATACCAACCTTGAAACCCACTTGGCTGTAATTGTCTCCGATTCCGATACTGTCTCCGATCTCAAAAGTAATTTCCCTTTTTCATTCATCTAGCTCTATCTATTTGTTGGCTCTCTCTATGTGTAGGTTAACAAATGCAGCTAAGCTAACAACTGTTGTACATCAATCCCAAAATAGTTAAAATTGGTGGTATAAATCCATTACACTATTTTGATATCATGTTGTTTTAATAGTTTAAATTGCTTGAAAGAGTAAAAGTTCTTAGGATTAGAAAAGAGGTATATCATAGGTTCTATAGTTTAACAAATGCAGCTAAACTAACAACTGTTGTATATCAATCCCTAAATTGTTAAAATTGGTGACATAAATCCTCTACACTATTATTGTTCCAATAGTCTAAATTGCTTGAAAGAGTAAAAGTTTTTAGGATTAGATAAGAGGCATATCCATGGTTAAAAGATTTCTACTGTCAGGTGTTTTATACATCATCATCACTGTATGTTTCTATTAGGATAATGGCTCATTCACTCACTGATTATAATTCTTTGTTAATTTTGAATTTGTTGTATGAAATTTTACGAAAAATTGAGCAAGGAATGCTATATAAAAAAGAAAGTTGTGTTGACTGATACACATCATGTTTGTGTTATGCAGAAAAGATCGTGTTCGAACACTTAAGGTGCTTTCCTGAAATGAGTGAGTTGAAAATTTCTTCTGTGAAGGTTTGTTCCTCTCCTTTCTCTCCAGCTCACTGTTTTTGTGTATATTTCTTGTGTCATGACACGCTTTTCATAATTCCTAACAGGTGAAACGAAAAAGACATTACTATCATCTGCCTGACACTATGCTTGTTAGAGGTGTTTTTGAGGGTATCAAGAAGGAATGGTTCCTTTCTGTTGATGCTTCTAGATTTCAATGCCTTGAAAATGACCAAGGGTTACTTTGCATTGCGTATCCGCAAATTGAAGCTGAAAATCTTCTCTCATGTGATTCATTCAATGCAATGGATAAGCAGAAGGTTTTTGATACTACTGAATCTTACCCAGCTAATGGGAACTTGGCTTCTAGCTCCATCGTGGAACACAAGGAAGTTGCCAAGGTCATTGGTGAATTCAAGAGTGTGAAGTGCACGGGTAATTCACAAGAACTTTCTCCCAGATCTGGTCCTGTGGCTAAGAAGCGTAAAATAAAGCACAAAGAAGATGGAGTCAACCACCTGGTAACAGGTACCAGCGCTTCAAATCATGGCATAGATAATGGTTCTGAATTTAAAATTGTTGGAAATGATACTACTTTGACAAATTCTAACGAAGGAGAGCGGGAAAATATAAACATGAAACTGGTAGATGTCAGTGCTGAACCCTTAATAAACCAACGATTTGATCCCTGTAAGGTGTCAAAATTGGGAATGAAGAAAAGCAGGAAGAGTGGGGTAAGTGCTGAAATCTCCGGTGTGCAGGATGAGCTATGTGGAGATAGGAACAATGATGCACTTGGTGAAACATCACACTCTCGGACTCTTGCAAATAAAGTTAAAATTTTGGGTAGCAAGGAAAGCAGTGGAGCTTCCACCGAGTTCAATCATAGGGATAGCTTGAAGATCGCAATTCCTGAGAAATCCGCAGCAGGTAAACCAATAAAGGCAGCTTCAGCAGAAGAAACATTAGGGGACCAATCTGTGAGAACAGATACAACCCATAAGAAGAGTAAGAAGAAAAATAAGAAGGGGAAGGACTCATCCACGTGCCATGATGTGGTTGCCTGCATGGCTCTGGGTTCCACTGATAAGTTTGTGGGAACTAGGGGATTAGAGCAAAAGGAAGGAGTTGAAATGAAGATCTTTGACAAGTTGACTGATGTTGACTCTACTATTCATGCTACTCAATCTAGACTGAAAGAAACATCTCCTGTTAAAGATCACACATCAAACAAAGAGTGTCCAGCACCAGTCAGCAAGGATATTTGTGAAATGAATTTAGTTGGCCAACCTATTCTTGAATCCAATATCTCTGGAGACAATGAGCTTGGAATTGATGTTGCTAATACAACTGGAGAACAGGAGCTGATACCGAACTGTGATTTTGAAATGACCACGAGTGAAAAGTTGAGCAAACCAAGTACCAGGGGTCCAGTGCCTTCCTACCAGTTGGGAGATTTACAAGGAGTAACAGAAAATAGCTTTGGGAGGAAGAGAAGCAGGGCCAAGAAGTCAACTTCTCATCAGGAGTTAGATATGAAAAATATTGTTGGGGCTTCTCAAAATGCTTATGCATCTGACCAAGATATAGTCCGTAATGATGGTTCAAGTGATGCAACAACAAAGGTTGGTAGTATGCCAAAAACTGATGTGGATCATATAAATGAAATAGGGATCAAAGGCAAGTTGTCAGTTACTCAAGGTGCTGAGACATCCCCTCTTTTAGATAACAATGAACCAACTGGGGATACTAAAGAACAAGTTCTCTCAGCAAAAAAGGCATTGGATGACAAGGAGAACATTGAATCTGGAAATGCTAGCAGCATGAAGCAAAAGAAGAAGAGTCGGAGAAAATCTGCTGAAAAGATTCCTGTTAAATTAAATGGAGAGGATGACAGTACGGTGAACTGCCTCTCTTCAGCTGCAGGGATTGGATCTACAACTGATCCTGTAACTGGGCAGAGTAATAAAGGTGAAATTTCGTTTGATGCTGAAGTACTGCAGATTAGTCTAAATACAGAGGTGAAAGGGCCGCCTCAAGTTCAATCTGC
Source organism: Solanum lycopersicoides (assembly GCA_022817965.1). Taxonomy (NCBI): domain Eukaryota; kingdom Viridiplantae; phylum Streptophyta; class Magnoliopsida; order Solanales; family Solanaceae; genus Solanum; species Solanum lycopersicoides. The sequence continues at coordinate 10,634,098 of CM040622.1, read as the reverse complement.
AGCATGCAGATCTTCAGATTCTGCCAAGGCTGAAATGACCATCAAGGAAGTGGAAACTATCTCGACAGCTCCCTCTGATGTGAAGGTTGCTGAAGTACATGGAAACTCTGGTCTACGTAAAAACAAAAAAACAAAAATGGAGGTTTCCACTCATATTAATGATGTTTCATGTGCCCCTTCAGTGACACATGATACTCCTGTTAATCATTTTGTTGAAGGGTCTAATCAAGATAAAAATGCATTGCCTGCCAGCAAAAGAAAGGGAGCATCAGAACAAGTGTCAAAGAGTGCCTATGCTGTAGGTTCTCAACACCAAGTTGAGAAGGCAACCTGCATTGAGCCAGAGCTTCTGCCCTTTGAGGAGAAAGGAAATGAGGTTGAGCATTTGCGGCTGAACCAGACTGATAAAAATCAAGAGACACTGAGCATTTCAGGAAAGAAGCTGAAAATGAAAACCAAAAAGAGCCAAAGTTCTAAGAAGAGCAAATCCATTTTGTCTATTCAAGATCAGGAAGGCAGTCGCAAAGACTTAACAGCTTCAAATGATAATCTAGAAGATGTGAACCCTCAGCCAGAGCCAATGGAGACGGATGAGTCAGGTAAAAATATTTATGGTGATAAGTATGGTGGTTCCAAGTTTGAAAATCAGAGCAATTCTGGTATTCAGTCTCACTTTGAGAGTTCTAGGGAAGATATCAGAAATGCCGACTCATTTCCAGTGCCATCACATACTTTAACTAAGGGTGCGTTAGATGAGATGCACGAACCTGATGTAAATACTGATAAGAGCGACGCCATAAATTTCAAGAAATATTTTGTTCCTGGCCAAGGAGAAGTTGCATCAAAGAAACCAACGAAACCAAACAGAGACACAAAAGCTAGCAGAAAATCGAAGGGTAGTATGACTTCTGGAGGATTTTTGGAAGATATCTCGAAATCAAGAATTGAGGTGGTACTTCCGAGTCAGGGAGAGAAAACACTCGAAGAAGCTGGAAAGCTTGAAACTTATGATGCTCCTGCTTACAAGAAGAAAAATGAAGAATCTATGGAAGAATCTAGGTCCAGCTCCAGCTCAAAAGGTCCTGGCAGATTTCCTGAGGACAATAGGCGGCAAACAGGTTCAGAAATCCAAAGTTTATCTACCAGAAATACAAAAGTTAGGACTGCAAACATCAAGGATTTTACACAACCAAAGAAAGGATTGCTTCCTAATCCAGGGCCTAAGTTTGGGAATAGTAGATCGAGAAGGTCCGACAGTAAAGAGGGTAGAGATTCTGATTCTACGACTGACACTCTATCAGATTCATCTTCATCTGACAGCTCAGTTGAAGGAAGTGAAATAAGTCAGGCTTCAACTCCAGAAGGTAAAATTACAAATTCGATTTGTTTGGTTTTTCTTTTCATGTCTTGACATTCCTTTATGTTATTCCATCGACCTTCACAAAAAAATTGAGACCTTCTACTCAAACAAAGCTGTGTTACTCATGTTAGGCTGGTAAACCATCTGTGAGGCATGGCATAATATCCTACTATTAAATTAATTGAAAATTTTGCTAAACATAAGATCTGGCAACATAAGCACACAGTCTTGTATGTTCTTATTCCGTTTTACATCCACACAAATTTGAGACCTTTTACTTGAACAAAGAAATGTTGCTCATGTTAGGCTGGTAGACAATCCGTGAGGCTCGGTATAATATCCTATTAAACCAGTTGGAATTTTTTGCTAAACACAAGATTTGTCACAACACAAGCATTGAGTTTGGGGTCGGCAATGCTTTTTATTTTCAAACAGCACCTAATTCAGTTCGCTCACTCAATCCCCCTCCCCTTGCAGTAAAACCGTTGAAAAGAAAAGGGGAAGTTCATTTCTTCTTTTTGGTCGTGGACTTGGTCATTCCTATGGCATGCCAAAATCATAATTCTGAAGATTTAAATTATATTAAGGACCCCCCTTATTTTGATATGGATAAATAATCAACGAAATATATATATATATATATATATATATATATATATATATATATTTCAAAACACATTTCATGATTTCCTGTTTCTCTCTATCTTCATTCCTTTTAAAAGCTAATTTCTACTTCCTATGTTGACTTGGTAGGAGCTAATGCTGCAAAAAACAATGCTGCTGCTGCTGGAAAGCATAAGCTCAAATCAAAGTAAGTGAGATCTCCTCATTTTTCCCTTAAGACCTTTGTTAAACATGTTTCTTTTCTATTGTTAGATCATTGCTTATGAACCGTCCTCAATGATTTACCTTGTTTACAAGTTCTTGCGACTAAATAAGTCAATAGATCTTTTTTTTTTTGGTCTGGGGTGGGGTGGGGGTATTCTGGGTAGATACACGCCCATGGGCAATTGTGGGTTCTCCGGGGGTGGGGGGTATGCATCCATGGCTGAACAGTTTGTTCTATATTTTCCTCTGGAACACTAGGCGGTAGCTTGATCTGGTGGAGAAAACTTAAGCTATGATCTCTTACCTAATTATAATTTTATTAAAAAGAGAACATTGCTCTATTTTGTCATCATGTCACTTGTGCACAACAATGAATGATCAATCTATGATTGGTAAAGACTGTAAATGACAGGTGGAGAAAACTTAAAGATGACATGTTTCCAAAGAGATAAGAGTCTAGTCATTGAGATGTGAATATTTAGATAACTCTGGTGTTAGAGCAAATAGTTTTAGTACATTTTGAATTAGACAATGAGTTTGACTAAGTTATATGTGAACTTCTTTATTGTCACATTTCTGGTGCTTATGATCACACTGGATATTCCAACAGCTTTTTGGGTGAGGCCCTAACCATGGAGTCGATTCTGAGAAACTCTAGCCGTTTCAAGAAGGCTAAGGTTTCGGCTGCTCAATCTCAAGATGAAGAAAGTCAGCCTGTCGATGTTGTCCCTGATAGTCTAGCAGACACTCAGAATGAATAACTCCTCCTCTCTTTTGTTGCTCTATTGAAATGACCCCAATATTTGGTACACAATCACCTCTCAATCGTCTGTCACCTGGGGGGGCTTTTCAAATCAACAAGAAAATGAAAAGGACCAAGGAGACAAATGCTTCTTGCCCGTAGGTATTATATGTATTATGAGAAAAATTCTATGCACATGCCGTGATTTTGGTTCTCTGAATATTGAAATTTTGTCTGGTCTTTGATATGTAGTGTAATTGTAATTCATTCTGATACGGTAGGGTGTGCTTTTTAAACATTTTGATACGGTATTTTTGGTATTAAGGGTCATTTGGCCAAGTAATTAAAATCATATAAGATGAAGTTGAAGTTTTGTTTGGACGTACAATTTCAATGTTTAAGTTGTATTTCTTGTCTATGAACATGAAATTCTCATAAGTTGTGAGAAATAATAAAATTGTTTCAATTTTTTTATACAATTTTACCAAATAAGTATAAGTACATAACAAAAAGTTTAATAATTTCAAACATATTCTGAGAAAAAAAATATTTTGATTGAATTTTAGTTTAATAAAAAAATAAATTCCTAATATTTAGAACCTATTTGATATTGTTGTTGAGAGTCTAGAAACATTTATTTTGAAAGAGGAGAGTATTTCTTTTGAAAAATTAGGTGGTTGAAATTAGTAGTGTAATTCATATTTTCGCTAACTTATTTCATTATTTATACCATAGTGATGAAGTAAATTATCTCATATACTTGATAAAATAACGATGACCTATCCCACGATCATTAATCTCAAAATAATTAATCATAAAACAACTTGTTTCTAATCAAACCACACCTCGGTAAAGTACACAAGAGTGTTAGAAGGACTTAAAAGGAATTTCATATTCAGTTCTCCTTTGCCTCTACATTTTTTTTTTAATTAGAGAAGTCAAAAAGAAAAAGTCAGAAATCAATTTAAGTGCAGCATTTATGGCCGAAAGTGATGTCGATAATTAAGGGCGTGTTTAGTGGGAGAATGTATTCCTACAAATTAAAATGTTTCTTATATAAATAATAACTGAAGTTTTTATTGAAATATTTCTTTTTAATGTTTCATAAGCAAATAAAAAAATATTATCAAAAGTAATTATAGTATAATTTAGTAAAATGTAAATGAAATGCAGTGGAAAGTGTGGTGACGGAATGGGAATAGGATGATCAAGAGATGGGAATCGAGTGTGGTGAGATACGATTTATGGAGTAGATTGAAAATGAAAAATATATATTACAGAGAACGAAGTAAAGCGGTTTGATAATTTCACGAGTTAAGCTTAATCTGTATTGTATTTGCCCTGCAGCGCCATTGCCAACTCTACGTTGGGGGTGGAAAGAGAAAATGAATTTGTTATGTTACTTATTAAATTTATTGATTGAACAAATTATTTTACTCATTTTAAAAAAATATATTTTTAAATATAATTGAGTTAAATTTAAGATGAAAAATTGAAAAGCTACTTAATAAAGACACGCAAAATCATAATGAAAGTTTGTGCACTTGGTTGACGCATCATGCTTTGATCGATCCAATAGCAATGTCACCATTCCAAACATTCAGAACAAATATTTTATTTGGAATAAGTTATAAGGTGTAGTTTGACTTATAATGTAATTTAAAATATTAATAAAGATTTTTTTAATTTATGATTAAAAAATAATTTATAGATATATTTGTGTACTATAAATTATTTTAAATGTTTTTTCCTTTTGTTTTTGAATTTCATTATTGTTCCTTCAGAGTTTTATATTGGCATAAAAGAGAAGAATTACAATAGTTTCGACTTTATATATATCTTTGGAAAATATGATGCACGTCTAATGCTTAACAAACTAACATATTTTAATAATACTAGATTGATATGAACATATAAATAAAATAATATGGACAATGACAACATAGATATATCATATATGAACATTGTAAATTTGCATGGGATTGGATCCTAGTTGTATTATATAACACTATTTTTTCTCACTGTCCCTTGCCAAAAGAAAAGAAGAGGATACCAATGAAGCTTTTTTTATCCCTCGTTGAAAAAGATAGTAGGATGGTAACAATAATAATATTGATAAGAAAAATTAGGTTACATTTGATTGTTTCCTAATTTTATTCTAATTTTTTATCAGTATATTTTTTGATTTAGATTTATGTCTTATGTAAGCTGTAAGTGTATCATTTCTTATCTAATCATCTCTAGGTATATTATTCAACCTACGCCCTCTCTTCATGCCCCACCATAGTTCATCACAAAAAGAAATTTATGAATCTTCTTTTCATACATTCGAGTCATAATATCTTAGTCTCGCTTTTCTTATTTTATCCATCACATATGGAGTCCCACTTTGTCGTATTTTTATTCATAATCCTAGCTATATCTTCTGATATGTCCACACACATTCATCTCAAAATTCTTATGCTATTTTATAAATTTGTGAATTCTTAATCGATCAACACTGCATACATACAACATAATTGATCTGACCACTTAAATATAGGTAAATATCATCCTTGTAAATTAACTAAATATATTAATAAGAGATTTTAATTTGTTTCTGTTTAGGATTTGAGTGTTTGTAGTTTTAGATATATACATGAAAAAAAATAGAAGACATCAATCACATAATTGAGTCCATATAAAAAAATACAGACAAATTGCAATAAGACATAATGAAAGCTTCAAAGGAAACCTCAATTATGATAGTAATATATTTCTCTTATATATTATATTAGAAAAGTCAAAAAGAATAAATTTAAGTGCTTTAGCCCCAACATTTAATCTGTGGCCGAAAGCAATGTCGATAATTAAGGATATGTTTCGTAGAAAAACAAATTAATATTAACAAGTAAAAAAATATTATCAAGAGTAAATAGATATTCTAGTAAAATCTATACGGATAAAATGTGATGGAGATAAAAGTGACGGTGATAAAATGGAACAATCAAAGGATATGTTATTAAAGATTGAACGCTTAAATGGATGATTGAGAAGAGACAAACAAACTCGTTACGTCTCTTATGAAATTTACTTTTATTAAACAAATCATTTTACTCTATTTTCTTTATTCTTATACTTAAAATAAATAAATAGAAGTAATGATAAAAGCTGCATGCCAAATTGCTAACAAGGCACCAATAACCGAAAAATTCAAAGAATAAAAGTTACGTATATAATAATGACTCTACAAACAGTACAATTACTAAACTTCAAAAAAAAAATTAATATCCAGCATTACTCCAACCTGTAATATAATTTTTTTTTTTAAAATAAAAATAAAATAATCGATATCGATTCAATTATCAATTTTTTCTAAAAATAATTTCCGTATCCAACCCGAAACCATCCACGGTTCTAGTATGAACCAACTCAGACCGCTTAAACAGTTTCTTCAACGGTTCAACACTATACAAATCATTCGCCGAATACTTATCCGCTCGTTTAGATAACGACACGTGTAACACACAAATCCCGCCGGTTTTCAATGTCCGTTCGATCTCCGATACAAATTTCTCCGGGTAAAGCGCGTGATCGAATACATTAGAAAATTCCAGATCAAAAATCTCATCATCGAACGGCTGATTATGAAAATCTCCTTTAACCACTAATGGCGGATACGGTACAAGGTCCATTCCAACTGAATCAGAAACTCCCACTCGTTTCAGTGCTTCCACTTCCTGACCCATACGAGCACCAATACAGAGTACCTTCGATGAATCTGTGAGTAAATTTCTATTTCTAAGCTCTCCGAAGAATTTAGAGAAAACTTCAATTTTTCTATCCCAATCACGAGTCGTCCATATTTTTCGAAGTTTTGGATTGAGTGTTTTGTTTAGCTGTTTCTTAATGTAGGAATCGTAGCTGGAATATCCTGGACGGATTTTGAGATCGGAATCGGAATTTGATGTTGTTGTGGTGGAGATGAAAACGGAAGAAGATGAATTCCGATGAGAGATAAAAAGGAGTATTGGTATTGTTATGAGAACGATGAAAAATATGCACTTCGATATTACTATCGATGATGATGAGACATTAATTTCTTTCATATTCTATGTACACAATAATTACGAAAAAAATATATATGTGGTGTAATCGCTTGCTTGCTTGCTCTCTATCGGAAAAAATGGGTTCCGGTGAAATTCAGGCAGGGTTTGAGAAGTAGAAGAAGAAGAAAATAGGAGTTTGAGGTATATTGAAGAAGAAAAATGGTTAGATATATTATGGTTAAGAAAATGCATGTTGCTTTCGTTTATGCGTTTTTGTGCCATCATAGCAATGTGGTGCCCCACTAGTAAAACAATTTATAGAATTTTTTTATTTTTTTTATAGCTTGATCTAAGTTTATAATCAAAATTAATTTGTATTTGTAGATTATTTTTTTTATCTACAATACTTAAAAAGAAAAGATAATAATAGAAGTTTCTAGCTAATTATTACTTCCTTCGTTTCAAAAAAAAAGACTCTCTTTTCTTTTTAGACTGTTTAAAAAAAATGATCTCTTTTTTTTTCGATAACATTTTACTTTCAACTTTCCACGTGGCATGTTTAAGGCCACAAGATCAAAGAACAATTTTGTACATTTGACCTAACTTTAATTTAACACCACAAAATTCAAAAGTCTTTTTTATATTTTTAAACTACGTGCCAAGTCAAACCAGGTTATTCTTATGAAACGGAGGGAGTATAAATTATTAACTTCTCAATTTAATGTAGCAACTACTATTTGAAGCAAAAATAATTTGAGTTAAATATATGTCTTTGCTTCGAGTTATAAAAATCATGGCAATTATTAACATATAGCTATAATTATTTGTCATGATAAAATGGCTATATGACAATAAACCTACAATTATATATGATCACCATATGTTTATGCAACCATTTGAAGTTATCATAATAGCGGTTGTAATCTTTAGAAACTTGTTGGAACATAATTTTACTCTTAGAAAAATAATTTAGCTTCAATAAACTAGTTGGAATCCAATTACATTAGCATATGCATGTAGTTTTTATTTTATTTTTGATATTTAATAATATTATAAGTGATTTACTCTTTATTGTATCTTGTTATTGTTATGATTTATGTATATGTGCTTTACGCTGTTTTGCTATTAATTGACTCTTTTCTTTTTAGTTTTTCTTTTAATTCTCCTAAATCAAGGTCTTTGATAAATAATCTTTAAGATTCTAATCTCTTTAAACTCATTTCATAAAATTTTACCGACTTTATTATTATTGTTATCGTAAAGCAATTATTGGCGGCTGGCTAATCGAATTTTGTTGATTATTTCAGAAAAAGCCAAATGTATTATTAACTATGATTAAACTAACCATCAACTTAATAAAAGCGACTTAGGATACAATGCACGTAAAGGTGCTTCAAAATTCGTTTTTCCTCTCTATTCGGCACATACTTATATGTCACAAAATACTAACAAGTCAAAATCACTTTTATTAAATACAAAATAACTTAGGCTAAATATATGAAACATATACTTTATCATTCATAAAAATTTACATTAAATGATTACCTATGTAACTATCCTTTCTTTTAAATCGACATTTAAATTCTATTGATTCGGCTGAATTATGTCGAATGAGTTTACTAAGAAGCGTAAAACGTTCAAACAAAATATTATTCTTTTTAAATATACAAATTCGTAATATTTAATTAAACGTGAAAAAAATTTCAATACATTTAATAACATCGATCAGTTCTTTACCATCTTTACTACCAAACTATCAATGACCTAAGTTTCATACTTAATATTACCGGTCCTTCTAACATATTGGCATCTCGATTATTCATTAAAAGACAATTAAATCACAAAGTAAAGTATATAATTTAATTAAAGAGAAAGTCAAAAGTGTATTTGAGAGTAAAAACAAATGTTCCATTAATTCGGTGGCTGGCACCACTAAATGATTATATTAATAAAAAATATATTAACCAATCATGAACAAAGCAAAGCTGGCATTTGGTCCCATTTTTATAATACTAAAAAAAGATAATATTAAAAGATAATTCAACAATCATTTAATGATATGGAAAATTCGACATGTTCGATATTCCTTCTCTATACATTATATTCAACTTTTTCTATAATTTTATACTCTTTTTCATTTCTCATTTTCAGTACAGCTGTTTTGAATGGTTTGTGTTGTGGCTACTAAGCCTCATGACCAAACCTCCCATGTGGAACAACCTACTTTTGGTAGACATCCAAAATGGCATATTGCCTTATTTTTTTTCCAGATATAATAGCTTATGTCTTCGCTAATTGACAATTTCAAGTCAGACTACTCCTTCAGTCCTTCAGATTTCAAGTATCTTTGATACCAGATACATAATACAAATATATAGAGAAAGAGGCGAACAAGAGATTCGGTGTACCCCACATATGTGTGAATCACAGTAAATACATGTATATGAGATATCAGATACATTCTAAGGTACAAATAAGCAGGGAGAGAGGCGAACGAGAGAGGAGAAAGTGAGATAGAAAAGAGGCGAGCAAGATAGTTTAGTGTATGATACACGTGAATCACGATTGCATTGAATACAGAGTAACGCAAAATAAATTAAACCTAATTTTACTCGTATATATCCAAGATATACGCATATGAGTGAGCCAGTACATATAATCTCTAGTAAAGCAAATGTGGAAAAGATAATTTTGAAACTAAAGTGAAGACACGCAGTAAGGCCCTACACTAATGGATTATTTGTTGTTTGCTCTTTAATTTAGGGTAGCTAACTTGTAGGCCCGATTGAACGTGCCATATAAAATAAGATTGATATAGAATTGAAGTTTTGTGTGGATAAAATAATTAGGCAATACACTTATAATTATTTCTTAAAATTTTTGCTTGATAAAAATTAAAAAATACCCAATTCTGAAATATTAATTAAATAATAAGACCAATAAAATATATTTTCCTACTTTTGTCAACACATTACTAAATTACTGCACATATTAACTAGTGTTTCTCATACTGCAGATTCAATGAATAGTCAAACATTTTTTTGGGTTCTTACAGAAAAAAGTCAAACTCCATTTGTCTCTCTTTCATGTGGAGAGGAAATAAAAAAAATAAGGCAGCATATGAACAGAGGGGGGTGAATGGTATTCCCTTTTTAATTATTATTAATCGATTATAATATAAAGTGAGTTTTGTTCACTAATGTGGTGCGTAATTCACTTTTTTTAAAAGGTTAATTACGATGTTTTTCTCAATTTTAGATTTTAATTTTAGTTTTAAGTGTTTATGATTTTCTGTATTTCACTGCTAACGCTCTTTCAGAGTTGAATTTTTAGTTCACGAATAGCGATTTTTTAACATATTTTTATTAGTTTGGTGCATCTTCATGATTTGAGAAGAGGGAGGGGTGAATTTGATTGTATCGAAAAAAATTTCACCTACCAAAATTTGCCTAGTTTGTTTGATAAACTTGATTTTTATGAGTATTTAGTTCGAATAATTGAAAATTTTAGTGTAATCTAGTAACATTTAACTTCAAAATTACTCTATCTCTAAATAGGTCAAAAACATGATGTAACCTAATAAAATTTAACTTCAAAATTACACTAAACTAATCGAATCAAAATTCATATTCCAACTCTTGCAATTGAAGACTCGACTCTTAACCCAACTCTTGCAATTGAAGACTCGACTCTTAAGTCATAACTTTAATAATCATCTACTTGTTATATTTATATCATATCCCTTCAAGTCAACACTGACTTGAAAAATGAATGATTTTCTCCAAAAACAACCACCTAAACATACTTATGAATAATTAAAAATTATTACACTCGAAATTTTATAATAAACGAATTGGAATTCGACTTAATGAATAATACAGTATTTTCTCTGTCTCAATTTTATATGACATAGTATGATTGAGTATGTATTTTAAGAAAGGAAGAAAGACTTTTGAAATTTATCGTCCAAAACAAGTCATATATAGATATTTGTGTAACTATAAATCATTTTATAAAAGAGTGAAATAAACATTTTAAAGTTAAATTGTTACTAAATATAAAAATATGTCTGTCTTTTTAAAATTGACTAAAATATAAAATATATCATATAAATTTGGACAAAGAAAGTAAAAGAACCAAGATAAGGACTACCAAGGATAAATTTGTTATTTCATAATAAATTAAAATGCTTTTTACTATATTCATATGTATCTGATTTATATGTATATATTGTATTTTAGTTTAGATGCATTTTAATTATGTATATGTAGATACCGGAAATGAATATTAACTTTTATAACTATTCTTTCAATTTTTAATTATCTTAAATAAAGTAAAATCTTGCTAAATTAATATTGTTGAGAACATGAAATATTCTTATTTTATAGAGGTATCATTTAATCGATAAGCTAAAATTTATTAATATAAAGAGTGTTTTGACACTGAAAAATTTATTCGGAGATACAATCTTAGAGAATTTGAATGAACCCACTTGTGAAAACGTTATTCATGAACTTGAGGTCATGATTAATGATTTCAGTTACATCAATAAAATGAACTCTAATAACATGTAGGATGAGTAAAAATGATACATGTTCGTAAGTGTGGAGCTTAGATGAAATTGTGGATACCATTTGAAAAAAACATTGTTGATGATACAGTTGAAGATGATACAATACTTTTTGGAGTCAATTAGGGGTCTTCTGAAAATATATTATCTTATTACCTTATCGAAATAAATATTTTTTTTCCATTGGCTCAAATTAGGATTGGAAAAATATTATCTTAAAGAGATTACTAATTAATCGAGTATTAATTTAGTGAAGTTTTATTGTACATTGTGTTGATTTTGAGATACATTTTGGTAAAAAACATTAAATGTACAATATTTTAGTCAGTTTCTCACAAAAGGAAGGAAATGATTTCGAGTTTGTTGAAACATTTTTAGGAAGTTGTTATGCTATAAATACTCAAAAGTTGTTAAATGAGTGATTTACTCCACTAATAGAGCAACTTTGTTATGCTACATAAATAATCACACGTTTGTAATGTATCTAGATTTTAACATATTCTGAATACGTGTATCCAGAGAGAAAACTCAAAATTCAGAGAAACAAATTCGAATCTCAGGGGAAATAAATATTCACTTTGTTGTTGCTAAAAAATAAATGGAAGATGTAAAAAAAAAAATTAGAAGTTGTTAGACTAGATATACTTAAAAGTTATTAAAAAAGTAATTTTTTCCTTAAATAAATATTTTAATTACCGTTCTTAATCAAATATTATCTTACTTTATTAATTCCGTAGAGATAAGCCACATGTATCCGACCAACGAAGTGTGGTAGAAATTACTTTGAAAGCTCCAAATTGCTTGCTCGAGACAAGTCAAGACCTTAGAACAATCATTAATTGATGTTTTGCTGGTCATTAACTTGTGTGATTTTGTGGACCGCAGATTGGACCTTCAACTATGTTTTGCTCCTTTTTACTTCTGGGTCCATCTACCTACACATTTTCTTTTGGGATTAGTTGAGGCCCAACACTCATTTTCTAAGTAAAAAAAGGGATAAATTACAGAAATACATATCATTTATTTTATTTTATTTTCATTATTTTCTATTACTTTTTTAATTTTTTTTTAATTCTTTAATGTATTTGAGGTGCATATAAATGCACCTGATCCAGTATCTTACGTATTCAAGCTACATATTATGTATTTGAGCTACATATTAATGTATCTGAGCCAGTATTTATTGTTTCTGAGTTACATATGTATCCAAGCTAGTTTTAATATATTTGAGCTACACACTAATATATTAGAGACAATATTTAATGTATCCGAGATACATGTTAATATATCCGAGCTTCAATTATTATATTATTTTTTTTAATTTTTAAGATATTAATGTAATTAGAAATAACTTATTAGGGATAAATTGTAATTTCATATTAAAACTTGAGATTTATGTAATTTACACAACAATAAAATCATTTTGACCAAAAATTAAGCCTTGTGAAAATTCTTACAAGATTTATCTTCTAAGACATAGACAAGATGTTTATTAATGAGAAAATTACACAGTTAAGCAAATATATACTAGTAAATTAGCTAATATAGTTATAGTTTGCATTAATTATAATTGAGAAAAGGGTCAAATGCCCCCTCAAGCTTTAGTCATATTTCCAACTACACACTTAACCTTTGCGGGGGTCCTATTACCCCCTGAACCTTTTTTTATATATATTAGTTCACCCTCAGACGCTGACATGGTCATGTGCGTGAACTCACCTCCGTGAGGCGCGTAAGAATGTGATAAAATGTCTATCTGGAGACCAAATAAGCCTCCCAACAGTAACTTTACTCTTTATTTAACCATACATTTATTTTTTTACCCTTTTCCCAATTTATTTATCTCCATCTTGAACAAAAGCTCTCTTCTTTATTCTTCACCCACCATTTTCTTTTATTAACAAACGTTTTTTTTTGGTAGAATTTCAACTACTCTGAAATAGGATCAGAGTTGCAAAATATTTAAGCCTTTGCAATTCAGATCCTGAAGAAATAAAAACAAAAACAATAAAGAGAAAAGAAAAAAACTTTTCTCATTGATTTTTGTATGTAGTATATATATATTAGAAGAACATCATAAACACGCCATCACTTCCATTTTTTCTCCCTTCAATTTTCCATTTTGAAAGTTGGAAACCGTTACCCTTTCAACAATCGCTCACCAAAACCCAATTGTTCGCTCCGATTTTTTCACTGTATTTGTAATCGTGTTCATCCGAAGAAATCGTAAGAAAGCTTCCGAGCAACAACAATGGCGGATGGAAGAAGAAAGAAGAAAGGGTTTTAGTTTTGATTTGGAGGGGAAGAAGAAAGAAGAAAGGGTTAAAGTTAACATTTTGTTTTGACCCTTTTGTCAAAAGGTAAAGGTACAGTTATGTCACATGTGTCAATTTTTAATTGGTGTAAATTCGTGGAATCCACTAATATATACGTGTACAACGCGTGTATACAAATATTTTTTATAAATCTAGTTTAGGTGATCACGTCAGCGTCTGAGGGTGAACTAATATTAAAAAAAAAAGGTTCAGGGGGTAATAGGACCCCCGCAAAGGTTAAGTGAAATTTACTTATAGTTATAATTACATTTTTTACTTACATTTTATAATTTGAAATTTACTTATAGCTATAATTACATTTTCTCTCTCTCCCCCCCGCACTCTGGAGTCTCGCTCGTCACTCTTCTCTTTTTCAGTCATCTCTCTTGCCTCTCGCCTCTCCCTACCCAATCCCTCTCTCTCACTTTATACAAACACAAATGTGTAGTTTGTGTTTGTACAAAGCCAGAGAGGCGGGATATACAAATACAAATACATATCTCTCTACCCTATACTTATAATTATACAAATACAAATCTTTCCCTGTCCAGTTCTCTTTTGTCATTCTCTCTCTCGCTTTATACAAACATAAATTATACAAATATAATTTATAATTTGTGTTCGTATAAAACGAGACAACGATTGGATATACAAATTCAAATATTTTAACTTGATTCAATTGTATACGAATCCAAATTCTAAGCAGATATACAAATCAAATAATTGATACATATACATAATAGTTACATATATACAATCGTCTAACCGATATACATATACAATTAACCACTCTCCACTCTCTGCTCTCTCTCTCTCGCCTGTCTCCTCACTCTCCCAACCTCGCTTGCCACTCTCCTAGCTATGACATGTAGCTACGAATAGTAATTAGCAAACTATAGCTATAAAACATAATTAACTTATTTTTGAGTGTTTCTATGCACAATTCTCCAATAAGTTAGAAGTCGAATTTCTATTATTAATAATGAGTTTATGGACATACAATACTCTTTAAAGGATAACCTCTCTTTATAAAACTTAAAATTATGAGTGAATCAACAAGTTGGATTAATGAAATAATTAAGTTCTTATGAGTTAATCAACAAGTTGGATTAATGAAATAATTAAATTCTTCATAGATTACTTTTAATGATTTTCTTTTAAAAAACATTTTTTTTCCAGATAATTTTTAGTCAAAATAAATGTTAATATTTGTCAGTTGATGGTATTTGCATATTTTTCAATTATAAATATTTGTTTGTTAATTGTATTTGCATGAATATTCTAAAAGCAAGTTAGTATGTTTTAGGGGGAAAAATCTAAAATATATTTAAATTTTAATTAATATCAAACTTTGAAAATGATCTTTTATTATTGCATTATTTAATAGTGTATTTTAAAGATATATATATATTCACGTGGATATTATAAATAGCATAATTTTAAATAATAATATGTCCACATGAGACATATTTATTTTTAGAATACACTATTAAATAGTATAACCCCTAAAAGGCCTTTCATAAAATTTGTCATCATAACAATAATTACAATCAAATTAAAATATTTTTCAGATCTTTCTCCTTATATTTTATAACGTAGATAATTAAGGGGAGAAGGGGGGGAAATCAAAAACTGTAAAAAGAATTGACTAAAATAGATATGAAGGGAAAATATAATGATATAGTGGAACTTGACATTAAATAAGCCTATGGAAGTAGGAAATAATTATCATCTATTTTTTTATTTTAACTTTTTTGCTAATTTTAAGGAGAAACTTCGGTTAGAACTTAGAATTAGAAGTTATAAGAGAGAGAAGTTACTATATTTTTTCCCTGTCCACTATTAATTGTCATATTTTTTATTTTAAGAATTAAATTATAAATTTTTTGACTAACATGTTAAAATGTATTTTTCTTCATATTGATATGTAAAAAATTACAATATATAGTACTTTTCGTATAATTTTCTAATATCTAAATTTTTGTTTAAAGAATCGAATTAATATAATCTAATTTAACTTTGAAAATAAGTCATATTGACTTTTAAAAAGCGTATCATGACGAATAAAAGTGGAAGGAGGGAGTATTATTTTACTACTTTCTCTGTCCATTATTAATTGTAATACTTTTCATTTTTAAGGTCAAACTATAAAAACTTTGACTAACATTTTAGGATACTATTTTTTCATCATATTAATATGTAAAAAATTGAAATATATAGTACTTTTCGTACAATTTTTAAATGTCAAAATTATTTATTTAAAAAATTGAATTAATGTCATCTAATTTAATTTTTAAAATAAGTTAAGTTAACTTTTAAAAAGCATAATATGATAAATAAGAGTGGACGGCGAAAGTAAATAATTATGAATTGTGTAGTGCTATTTTCTTAAAAAACTATATGATCATTTTATAATATTGCATGTCTTAGAGTGTGTTTGGTATGAAGGAAAATATTTTCTGGAAAATGTTTTTCAATTTTTTTTATGTTTGGTTGGGACAAAAGTTTTGGAAAATGTTTTCCAGATCAACTCATTTTTCTTAAAATTAAGGAAAATGACTTCTCTTACATTTTCCAAAACTCTTCTCCAATTTCAAATTACATTTTTTTTTGGAAAACATCAATTTTAAAAAAAATATTTTCAATTTCAAAAAAAAAATCACCCGATCCTTGACCCCCCAACCCCACCCCTCCCCAAAAAATTAATTTTGTTGTTTAAAAATATTTTTAACTTTAATTTTTTATTTTTAAACTCCTACCCACCCCCAATCCCCCGGCCAGCCCCCCACCCACCCCAACCCTCAAAAAAATTAATTTATTTTTTAAAAATACTATCAACTTCAAATTTTTTATTTATTCACTCCTACCCCCTGCCCCTGCCCCCACCCCACCCCCACCATCACCATAAAAAAATTATTTTTAAAAAAGATTTTCAATTTAATAAATTAATTTTTACTCTAGTAAAAATAAAAGATGTCTCTTAAAAATATTTTTCATTCATAAATCAAACACAAAATCATTTTCGAAAAATATTTTCTATTCAACAACCAAACATGAGAAAATAAGTCCAAAATATACTTGTTTTCCAGAAAAATATTTTTTAGAAAAACATTTTCCATAAAAAAAAAATTCCTCCATACCAAACACACCCTTAATTGATATAGTGTGCCATTTGTTCAATAAAATTTTCAAAATTTATCTAATTTTACAAGGGCCAACTTGACAGACAATTTATATCATTATATATTCCCAATATAACTTGTCCACTATCACACTTGTGTCTTGGGCAGTGAGTGTTCACTCTAATCCAGACTTATTAAGTATTCATCCTAATCCAGACATAAATTAGAATACAGAATCAGAATCAGTGACTGATCTAAAAATTTAATATTATAGGTGCTCACTTAGCAACATATAGCAGTGTCAAATTTTCATTATAAGACTATATTGTAAACATACAAAAAAGGCAAAGGGTATTCACCTTCAATTTTATAAAAAAATTTAGGCTTAAGTTATCTGCGGCCCTTTAAAGTTGTCCGCATAATTCACTTAGATACCTTAACTAAGACTATTACCTATTGAACACTTTTATTTATTCAAAACTTGTTTCTATTAGACCTTTTTCAATAATCTGTAAAAAAGGTAAAGTTTGTGAGATACACTTGCTATGATATGACAAAAATGGCTAATTAAAAGATGACATGTGTCACTTGACCCAACAACTATATAATGTATTTTTTTTATGTTAAAAAGGATAAAAATTATTTCTAATAAATCTTATAGCTATTTCTTAATAAAAATAAATGAAACGACAATCAATTTTACTCAACCCCACTCTACCCAACCCCCTTTCTTCTTCATCTTCTTCTCATCAATTTTTTTCTCAAACAACAAAAACCTTCCTACTTGCTGATTTGATTTTTTTTTTTATAAATATTTTGTATACCTAATATGTGAGAGAGAAAGATATTTAAAGAGATTGATACAATAATGATGAAGAAGTTTGTCAATGGTTACTCATCCGGAAATCGATTGCAAAGAAAAACCTAAAGGAGCCCAAATTAATTTTATCGAAAATTATTTTTCATTCCTAATACGTGATAGAGAAAGATATTCAAAGAGTTGGTACAAGAGTGATGAATAAAGGAAGTTTGCCAATAATTTATCATCTTAAAATCAATTGTAAGGAGAAACCAAGAGGACCTAAATTAATTTAGCGAATTATTTCATATTATTTTTGATAAGCTTAATGGGTTTACAATTTTATTTGAATTGTAATATTTATTCGAAAGTGATCGAAAATGGAGATAAAACGTCGATTTACTTGTTTATGCCAATGTTCAAAAATCTACTTTCGCTATTTTTCTTGTAAATTTAATTACTTGGTTCAGCTTTTTATTTTTATTTTTATGATTGTTGAAAAGAAATAGAAAAGAAAAAAAAAATGGAGATTCTTTGGTTGTGTTTGAAGATTTAAATTTGGGGAAGAAGATGACTTGAGGGGTGGTAGTTTTTTTGTGTTTGTTTTTTTGACTTAAGAATATTATTTTTAAAAATATTAAAAAATTATTTTAATTCATTAAATGCCAAGTGTCAATTAAAGAAGAAAAAATGTAAGCTTTTTTGGAAAAAATAAAATAAAAAAAGCATTTCAAAAACTTTCACGCGCCCATAGGAAGTGAAAAACACTTCTTTTGCCATATCAACATTTTGTGTTTAATAAGTACAGTTTTTGAACAATTAAAGTGTTCAATAGGTAATAGTCCTAGTTAAGGTATCTAAATGAAATATGCAGACAACTTTAAGAGACCGTGTATGACTTAAGCTAAAAATTTAACCATGTGATGATCGAGCCAGGAAACGAACCCAGACACAAAAGCTAACAAAACCTTATCAACTCTCAAATAACCACTACATCAATATAGATGTTCGAGCACTCGAAAGGGCTTATATGAATCCACCCCGGTATAGAATGAACGATAAATTGGTGTTCCATCCATGACTAACCGGATATATCACTTGCTAGTTTTTGTGCAAAAATAACTATCAAGAAAACACACAATTGGATGAGAAAACAAAATTCATGAAAATATAGCAATTGTTGCAAGTCTTGAGAATGCTTATAAACAGTTCTATTATGCATAATACACTAATGAACCGCTTAGTTTGACCTCAATTTTATTATTTATATTTTTTAATTTTAAATATGTATAAATAGACACTAACAAAGTTAAACAAGTAGACACACGTGTCTTATATGACGTTCTATGTGACCAGGGGCGGACTCACTACTGATATCCCTTCATCGAAAAATTACGTTGTATATGATCAAAATTTAACTTAATAAGTATATATATAAGTATTGACATCTCTTGATACAAGTTAAAAGCTTAGTATAATGGTTAAGCTGTTGTGAAAATTTCTTGAGGTCGTGTATTCTAGTTAAATGATGCATATATGTATTATGCCGTTTTATTATCATAAACTACTATTGTTGCTGAGACCAAGTTGAATGGTGCATATATGCATTATGCCATTTTTTTATCATAAACTACAATTAATCAATCATTGATCATTGACACCTCTTAATGATAATCTTGGATTCGCCATCGTATGTAGCTTGGACCAAATTAAAATGGTGCATATATGTATTATGTCGTTTTACTATCATAAACTACTAAGTATTAATCAATAAGGGCGGATTTTGGGAGTTACGACTTATTAGAGATTTGGTAAAAAATTACACAATATATAAGATCCTTTTTAATATTTTATCTATATATAAGATTTTGAATCTCCTAATATACAATTAAAGATTGACTTATTAGTTTAAAAAGTTCAAATTTTTATTAAAACGTTTAAATTCAAATCTCAAATACTATATTATTATTTTAAAATTCTGAATTCATTACCATTTTATTATTTCCATTTGGCAAAAAAACAAGACAAACAAAAAGATCCTCCACAAGTCATGATGGATATAAAAAAAAAGATTTGTCTCTTTATCTTTTTTCGTATTTAACATTTTTCCCACGATTTATTTTTTCTTTTCAAATATTCAAAGATCTTTTCTTTTTTCTTACTTTTTGACTTAAAATTATGAAAATTTTAGGACTTCTCAAAACCCATAATCAAATATCACATCTTTCTAAAATCCCAACTCATCTATATCTTCAAGGGTTTACAAGAACCTGAAACTTTGTTAGCAAAAATGGCAACTTTTTTCCCTTCTCTTGGACCCAATTCAATATTATCTCCATTTGTAGACCGAACAAGAACCCTAAACCCAGTTTTCCATCGAACCCATTTCGGAAATCTTACAGTTAACAAACCCTTTTCAAGGGGTATGCTTGGAGTAGCTCGATTCGGGTTGGGGCAGGATCCATTTCCTGACCCGGAAACAGCAGAGTTGCTTTTCAAGGATTTGCTTACTCGGGCTGAAGGGTTTTTGTATACAGTTGCTGATGCTGCTGTTTCAGGTTCTGTTGATACTGTCGTTGACACTACTGAAAGTGTTAAACAGAATAGTGATTGGCTTTCTGGTATTACTAATGGAATGGAGACTGTTTTGAAGGTTTGTTAATGTTAAAGTTTTGTTTTTTTACCAAGTTATGATGTTCCTTTTCTGGTTCATTTTTTTTGCTTTTTTTTTTTGTTAGCTGAAAGCTTTACTTATGGGGCTTTTGGGTTAGCCGTATTGGTGAAACTGGCATATAGACTATTGGAATAAAGGGTTAGTTATTATTGTCATACTGTGTTGGAAGGCGCCCTTGTGGATTTTATTGATTCAAGTGCCTTAAGTTTTGCAGAAACTGTAATAGTGTTGGAATGAGATTGAATCGAGACTCGAGTAGAGTTGAACGAATACTAAAGTTTCATAAAGCCTACTCTCAACTGTTTTGGGATTGTCGTGTTGTTGATTGATTGATTTTTGATTTTGTATTGATAGTTGGGTTTCAGTTGTAATTTTATGGAAGGATGTAAGTGTGTTTCAAAATGTAATATTTAGCCGTTAAGAATTGTGTATATGGCTATATTTCTGTTCATCTTTAAAGAATGAGGTTGTTAAAGTTGGTTTCTTTTTATGGTATCCTGGAACTTGTCTGATCTATTAGTTGCTTCATTCGGTGGTATGATTGGGATGAGAAGATGTAGTTAGAAGGAAAAAATGTTTCATGCCGCTATCAAATGGAATGAGAAATACTTTTCAGCCTAAATGTGACATCCTTCTGCTCAGTGTTGGAGAGATAGCATAGCATAATTATATCCAACTTTAATATATGGGATGATCCAAAGATAAATTCTATTATCTCACATTCATATGTTACACACACCAAAGAAAAATAAAAGAGAGAAATTAATTAAGTGGTCGTGCTATGTCCAGGTTCTGAAGGATGGGCTCTCAACTTTACATGTGCCGTATTCTTATGGTTTCGCAATCATTCTACTAACAATACTAGTAAAAGCTGCAACTTTTCCTCTAACCAAAAAAACAGGTCAGTGGTCTACTCTCATGTCTTTTCTTTACAATATTCGTTGTTTTCATCTTTCTGTGTAGCTGATAGTATTTCGGAAGTAGCTAATTGAGCTTTACAAAGCATAAATTATATTCTTGCTTATGAAGGCTTAAGATGACTTACTATCTTCTAAGAATCATCTCAGGTAGAATCATCACTGGCAATGCGATCTATGGCACCACAAATAAAGGCTATTCAGGAGCGATATGCTGGAGACCAGGTTAATTTGGACCCAACTTCATATATTTGTTCACCGTTATTACCAGAGGATGTACATGCTTAAGTTATGCTGTGGCAATTTCTTATATTTGTCCAGTGTGTAATCTTTGCTTTAATTGCTTTAACTTCTTATATACTCTATTTCAGGAGAGGATTCAACTTGAAACTGCACGACTTTATAAACTAGCTGGCGTGAATCCATTGGCAGGTCTCATATGTACTTTCTTTTTCAATGCCAAAGCTTTTTATGGTTTATAATTGTGGTTGTTCATCCTTCACATGGAAATATAATAATTTTTTGTAAATCATTTCTATAATCTACCCCCAGGATGTCTGCCGACTCTTGCCACTATACCTATATGGATTGGTCTTTACAGGGCCCTCTCAAATGTGGCAAATGAGGTAAAGCTGCCATTTTTTTTACTTGTTCACCCATTCTCTCCATAATCTTCACCTTGAATAACACTTGCTAAAAAAGGAGACAGTGTTTAATCTTGATTCTCAAATTTGTCCTTTTTTCCGAAAATATTTTGGTAAGAGGAATGCAAACTACTTCTGCTGGAAATTTCACCCTTTTATACACTTTAGAGAACTCTTTCAATTTCTACAGTTTCGTTCAGGCATCTCTAATACTAAATTTTTCATTATTATTTTTATTTCATTAAGGGACTTCTGACAGAAGGTTCTTCTGGATACCCTCGCTAGCTGGTCCAACAACAGTTGCCCCGTCAAACTGGAAGTGGCACCTCTTGGCTTTTCCTTTTGTGGTGAGTCATGTGCTGCTGTCCTGCCTTTCCTCATTTCTTTCGTTCGTTCTCTTTTTGGGTGTGTGTGTGTGTGAATTTTAGCTTTAAAATTTATAGACATTTTATTGTTGTAGCATTGCATGTTTTGTTTATTTAACTTGTCCGTTTTCTTTCTTCTCCTTTTTGGGTTATGATGTCTGCAATATACGGATGTGTTTCATTAGATGGCTCTTCTATGCTCCATTTATTTTTTGGATGCATATAGAATATAAGTTTCTCTGGGGTGTGACTCAACCCATCAGATTTTGTCCCTTCTACTAGCTATAAAGGTGGCATGCCATGTCTTATTTGAGTAACTCAGCAAGTGAGTCTGTTTCTGATTAAGGAAGCATACTTCATTAGAAGGATGAAGTTTATAGTAATAAATAATCTGGAACAAAAAAAAAGTCTTGCAGTTCAGTTTATTCGTTGATGCATGCTGCCAAATTTTTGTAGTTGCTTCACTTTGAAGATGCTTTAGCACTGATTCTTATCGTTGGATTTTACAGGATGGTCATCCTCCGCTTGGTTGGTCAGATACTTTTGCATATCTTGTCTTGCCTGTATTGTTGGTTGTCTCCCAGTACATCTCTATTCAAATAATGCAGCCATCTCAACAGGTTGGTCAATGAAAGCGTTAACAGTCTCCTTTTATGCACGATAAAAGAGATTGCTCCTCTCCTTCTGCATTTTTGATGATTTACTTTAACTCTATTGTTGTATCTCTTGCTGTTTACCTCATTTTGTTTGTTTATTCTGGGTTGCCTATACTGTACATGGTAAATGTATCATCTTGTACGCTGTGTTTAAGTACTCAATTCCAGTTGTTAGATACACGGTTCAGTTACCATCTTGTTCCTTGTGTCAACTATTGCATTCAATATCACTAGACCGTTAATGAGTAAGCTCATAAGTTTAGTCAGGTTCCTATATATCCAATCTTTTGACTTTTTGTTGTAATACCATTTGACCGTCTTAAAGACGGTTGGTTCACTAAATTGATTCTACATCAGGTTCCTGATAATTGGAATTTTGGTGTATTTATTATGAATAACATTCACTTGCTGCCCATCCAAATGTTGGGCATGTTGTTGCCTTGTTGGTTCCCGAAGTCACGAATATCCGATGAAGAAAGTACTAATGGTGTTATATCTTTGTATTGCAACCTTGACATTAGATGGTGTTCTGTGCTCGGTTCTTTGTAGTTCATATCTCTAATTTCACCCCCTCTAACTGGAACTGAATTTAGTCGTTATTGCTAAGTGAATTGTCTGGTTAATATATTCATTCTGACTCATGATTCTGTTCAATCTTGGACAGTCCATAGTTGGTTAGTCTGTTATGAAGAAGTGAATTTGACTTTATAGCATTTCTCTTCTAAATCATTTTCATCTTATTTTTTTCCTGTTTAGTTTCTAATCCTTTTTAATGAATTTCCAGAGTGATGATCCAAATGTGAAGAACTCTCAAGCGATAACTAAGTTTCTCCCTCTAATGCTTGGTTACTTTTCACTGTCAGTTCCTTCTGGTCTGAGCCTATATTGGTAAGCACTTCTTTATTACTAATTCGGAAAAAGCGGTTTATTCCTCTGATCGTTTCTTTCATACTCTTTATTATCTAATTTATTGGCTACTATTGTTCTCCCATGATCAATAACCTCTCAGAATTGTTTACCATCTTATGAAGGTTAACAAACAACATACTTAGCACCGGCCAACAAATATGGCTTCAGAAGTTGGGAGGTGCAAAAGTTCCAACGTTGAAATTAAGTGATGATACACCTAGGAAAGAGCAACCTCAAATTCAGAAATTAGTCTCTGAAGCAACAATAGCTAAAAAGAAAGATGGAAATCCTACTTCAGATAAGTCCCGCCAGGGTGAAAGGTTAGAAAGATGTTTGGACCTTTTTTTGGAGGTGAGAAGTTCGTGGTTAGGACTTCATTGTGATTCTTTTTTTTTTTCAGGTTTAAACAGTTAAAGGAACAAGAAGCAAGAAAACGACAACAGAGGGAGGAGGAGAAGAGGAGAGCAGAGGTAGCAGCTAATTATAGAAAAGAAGACAAGTCAGTTGAGTTAGAAACTAGGAATGAAATTGACTCTATTAATGGTGACTCTACATCTCTGAGTCGCAACGCGTCCACTTCTGAAAATTATCATATTGTAAATGGTGATAGTACTTCTTCGGAAGCGAAGGAAGACGAAAGAAGTCAAACTGGTAAAATTTCAGATGATCACAACGATAGAGAGGATCAGCATGTTTCTGACATAACAAAGAAGGTAAAGTTAACATCTTTTGATTCAAGCTGAACTTCAGTATATGTGGACAGATATCACTCGAATCAGAAGATCATTGTTATCGTCACATTTGCGATTCACCCCAAATTTTGAGGCTCTCATTGACTTCTATCTTCCTCGTGGGAAGTCGAATATTGGAAGTTATATTACTTCTGTGCAGGTGAACATAAGACGATGATATTGTTAATTGACCAAATCCTAACTATAGATTTCCATTCCTACTTTCAGGGCGAAACTGTTACTTCTACCAGAGCTACAGATAACAAACTTCCACTTGAAGATGCACAAGAAGACAGAAGCGAGTAAGCAACTTAATCCAAATGCTATACATTATACACCCGTAGTGAGGCCACTTGAATCTGCTGTAGTGCATCAGAAACCTGATGCAAATATTGGGTTCACGAGCTTGGAGGACCTGGTGAGTTCACACTTGGAGGCTGTTTAGTTGTAAATTATGATGTTAAAAAGAACGAGAAATGGCAACTGGTACTGATTCTTTTACGAGCATAGCTGGATATATACCAAGTAGTGTAAAGAATCTGTTTTAGCACCTCGAAAGGATTAGCGTCACAAGTTTGATATTAATATACTTAGCATATACCAATGAAGTAGAGTTCTTGTAGAACAGTGTTATATTCTGTCAAATTTGTACCTCATGTGTTATGCTGCGGTTTTTCCTTCATAATTTTTTCTTGTTGCAGTAATAATTTGGAACCCAGGAATTGGAAAGTGATATGAGCAAATTTTCTGCATATACCATACAACTTGGATTATTTTCTTGTTATTAATGTTTTTATTATTAGAAATATATTGGGCTATGAGCTGAAAGGAATACCATTTTCCTCTATAAAAATCCTTTTTGGGGCATCTGTAAAATTGTAACATAACATGTCATGACTTGGCGTGTACATATGTTTCTGTAGAATATATAATTTCTTATCTCGAAAATAAGATATGTTACCTGTTATTTAGACGACTTGCTTGTGTAAAAATTTCTTAGAGTGGCTATGTTTATAACTTAAATGTATATTTAAAAATGATATTATTACAACGAGTCAATGATTGCCTCAATGCAAGCTTTCTTAATAATGTGATGTATGCACACATTTAAACTTGATTTGTAATCCAAGTATTTGATTAGATAGACAATTTTGTATACATATAATAACGACTCCTTGAGAAGATAAAGAAAAAGTTCCATTCATATACTTTACTTTAAGGCTAGATAAGAAAAGTTTCCTTAATTTATTACGTATCAAATCATAATATTTCATTGATTCATAAAAATAAATACCAAACTAGTTAATCAAAGATACCGAGAAGAAATACTGATTTGATTTCAAAGAACTGTTGTTACCGAAGAAATTAAGTCGATGATTGACTTTGACTATTTTAATTACTTCTTCCGTTTCAATTTATTTGATCTATTTTTCTTTTTAGCTTGTTTAACTATTCTTTGATTTCAACTTTTCACATGATATGTTAAGACTACTAAATTAAAGACATTTTAATACATTTAACACTTCTTTCATTTAATTCCATAAGATTTATAATTTTTTTTTAATTCCATATTGAATCCAAATATATATATATATATATATTTTAATAATATGTTAAGACTACTAAATTAAAGACATTTTAATACTGTTCCTTTGATTGCTCACAACTTCATTTATGGGTGGTTCTTGCTTTAACTTGTGGGACAAGTATATATATATATATATATATATATATATATATTATATATATATATATATATTAACCCTCTTAATTTACGTAATTGTACATATGAAAGTTAAAAGTACATCACGCAACTTGGTTTTTATATTTTTAATGGGAAGAAGGGCTTGCTTTGCAATGTTCGAAACATTACAAGTAGTAATTAAAATAACATAAATGATTACATAAGCTAATTTTATTTCTTTAATTAGTTTGATAATCTGTGGTATTACTTGTTATAAATAAGAAAATATCACTCTATTTTTATAATAACCTGTCAGCATGTTTTTGTGTGTCACAATCTCCAGCATTTCAAAATGATGTTTTATGCCTTCTTAATTACTACATCATTTAATGCCTTAAAAAGATTAATTTGCTTAATTAGTATATTATTATGTGACTGTTTTAATGGGTATGTGAAGCCCTTAAACATCACTTAAAATGGAATGGAGTATACCATATGCCTTATATTACAAAAAATATCCATTTCAAATTACTTCATCATGAATTCTGATATTGATTAATAAGACACATAAATTAGTACATTAAAAAGAGTTAAAAGGGTAAATTAGTAAGATGCCCTTCATTTAATGCATTTAAATGTTTTGTTTAAGTTTTGTTTATGTCATGATGCATTAAATTAAAGGAAGTTGACGGAATTTGAAGAAGCCTAAGTTGACATCAAAGGATATACTTCGTCTAATAGATTAAAAATTAAATGTCTATCTTATTTGTTTACTTTAGAAATTTAAGAGATAATTTATTACTTATTTTTTGATTTACCCTTATTAATAACTATAATCATTTCTCAAACTATCAAATTATCATATTTAAATAATGAAATATGACAAATTTTCACGTCGACCCCCATTGTTTTGTGAATGTTACACTTTCATCCCTTTTAAATGTGAAATACTATTGTATTACAATTTTGTTCATTTTATTAACAACAACATCAGAGTGGCGCAGCGGAAGCGTGGTGGGCCCATAACCCACAGGTCCCAGGATCGAAACCTGGCTCTGATATTATTTTTCCTCTTTTTAAAATTTTATTTTCATATTCGAGTAGTACACGTAAATATTAATCATAAGTTTTAAAAATATTATAACCCCTCTAACCGATTATTTTAACGTTATATATGCATTCACTTAAAAATTAAATTCTTTCTTTCAGTTTCTATTGTGACATACCCTTTAGATTAAATTATTATTTTTATAGAAAATTAAATATGAATTTAAAATGTTGATTGGAGAGAATCTGAATTGGGTTGTTAATGTTAAAATAAAAAAATATAGGAAACTTCTTGCAAGGAAGAACATGTCATTACGTGATCAACATGGATTGTGATGCAGTACTGTAGAGACTGATTCACCCTTAAATCAACAGTTTCATGTTCAAGCTTTGGGTATGAAGAAAATCTTATTAAGAGTGCTATATCTAATGGACCCTGCAATGCTCGATTAAGATTTAGTCGGAGCTTCAATATGGAATTCGAACCCCGAATTAAAAAAGAAGAAGAAAAGAACAAGAAAAGAACATTGACGTAAGTACAAAAGATTCCTACTTTGTTTATTCAAGTGATTATTATATAATTATATCCTATAGATGTATTATTGTATATGGATAAAGGTCACAATAATTGGTACTGAATATGACTCAATCTCCATCTAAACTAGAGTGCTATTATTCGAATATTTAATTAGAAAGAAGAGAAAATTAGAAAACAATCCAATTAAAATACTTAAATGTCTAAAATAGGAAAGTAGTCAAAAGGATATTAGGTCAAAGGCAATTATTGAAGGAGAATATGTGTAAAATTATTCTTTAGATTATTAAAGAGTGGTCCATTATTGTGTTCAAAAATATTTCTTACGAATTTCTCTCCTTCTAAAATTGTCTCATTTTTTAAATTTCTGTATTTGAAAAAAGCAATGGTTATGGCTTTTGAGGGTAAAAAATGTAGAGAAAAATTGTACTACAAAATCTTATGAATTGTGGAATATAATTTGGGATACAGTTTTCACTTTTTGCCACGTGAAATCTAGGTCATGATGATTTTTTCATATGATTATATGTTTGGTATATATAATGATTGTGGTGGAGTGCTAAAATATTTTTTCATTTTCAAAATATCTGTTGAGACATTGATAATGTATACAGTTTGTTCTACACGAGAAACATGTGCATTTTAAAGTTCAAACAAGCTTCAAAATAGGTAAAAGCAGATTTTGTCGATTTACGTGTCCTATAGTCCATACAATTTTTGTGATCCGAAATTCTCGAATCGAAATTGTTGAAATTTTTCATGGACGTCTGTTAAGACGTTGGGAAAATATCCAGTTCGTTCAACAGGGAAAACAGACGCATTTTCAAGTTCAAACGAGCCCCAAACCAGGTAAACGCATATTTTATCAATTTTCGTGTGCTAAAGTCCATGAAGTTTTGTGATCTTGGATTCCTGATATGAAATGGCCAAAATTTTTCAAGGACGTTTATTAAGATATTGACAATGTATCCAGTTCGTCCTCCGGGAAAAATAGGCGACTTTTCAAGTTCAAACAAGCTCCATAGAATGTAAACGCAGTTTTTTTCGATTTTTGTATGCTATAATCCATGGAATTTTTGTGATCCCGATTTCTGAAACAAAATGACCGAATTTTTTCATGGACGTCCGTTAAGACGTTGGCAATGTATCCAGTTCGTCCCGCGGGGAAAACGAGCACATTTTCAAGTTTAAACGAGCCCCAAAGCAGATAAACCACAGATTTTATCAATTTTCGTGTGTTAAATTCTATGAAATTTTTGTGATCCTGAATTCCCGAGGCGAAATGACCGAATTTTTCATGGACGTCCGTTAATACGTTGAAAATATATTCAGTTCGTTCTGCAGGGAAAACAAGCGCATTTTTAAGTTCAAACAAGCCTCAAAGCACGAAAACACAGATTTTATCGATTTTCGTGTGCTACGGTCCATTGAGTTTTTGTGATCCAGAATTCCCAAAATGAAATGGCCAATTTTTTTTATGTATGTCTGTTAAGATGTTGGCAAAGTGTCCAGTTCGTCATGCGGAGAAAAAGGATGCATTTTCAAGTTCAATTGAGCCCGAACGCAGGTAAACACAGATTTTTACAAATTTTTGTGTGCTACATGGAATTGTTGTGATCCGTAATTCTTAAAACGAATGGTCAAAATTTTTCATTGACGTCCATTAAGACGTAGGCAATGTATCAAGTTCGTCCCGCGGGGAAAACATGCGCATTTTCAAGTTCAAACGAGCCCCAAAGAAGGTAAACACATATTTTGCCGATTTTCGTGTGCTATAGTCCATGTAATTTTAGTGATCCGTAATTCCCAAAATGAAATGGCCGAAAGTTTTCTTGGACGTCCGTTAAGACGTTGATGATGTATCCAGTTCGATTCACAGAGAAAACATGCGCATTTTCAAGTTCAAACAAGCCTCAAAGTAGGTAAACACATTTTCGTGTGCTGTTTATGAAATTTTTTTAATTTGGAATTTTCAAAATGAAATAGCTAAAATTTTTCATGGACGTCCGTTAAGACGTTGTCAATGTATTTAGTTCGTCCTGCAGGGAAAACATGCGTATTTTCAAGTTCAAACAATCCTCAAAGTAGGTAAATACATTTTCGTGTGCTATAGTTCATGAAATTTTTGTGATTCGGAATTTCCGAAACGAAATAGCTAAAATTTTCCACGGACGTCCGTTAAAACGTTGACAATGTATTCAGTTTGTCCTGCAGGGAAAACGAGTGTATTTTCTAGTTCAAACAAGCCTCAAAGCAGGTAAATACAGTTTTTTGCGAATTTTTGTGTGCTATAGTCCATGAAATTTTTGTGATCTGGAATTCGTGATATGAAATGATCAAAATTTTTTATGGACGTTTATTAAAACGTTGACAATGTATTCAGTTCGTCCCACGGGGAAAATGAGCACATTTTCAAGTTCAAAACAATCTCCAAAGCAGGTAAACACATATTTTATCCATTTTCTTGTGCTATAGTATGAATTTTTTGTGATCTTTAATCTCCAAATGAAGTGGCTAAAATTTAGCATGGACGTCTGTTAAGATGTTGGCAATGTATCTAGTTCGTCCCGCAGGGAAAACTGACACATTTTCAAGTTCAAACAAGACCCAAAGCATGTAAACACAGATTTTGCCAATTTTCGGCCCATGAAATTTTTGTGATAAGGAATTTCCAAAATGAAATGGCCAAAATTTTTTATGGACGTCATT
Source organism: Solanum lycopersicoides (assembly GCA_022817965.1). NCBI lineage: Eukaryota > Viridiplantae > Streptophyta > Magnoliopsida > Solanales > Solanaceae > Solanum > Solanum lycopersicoides. Next base: position 10,603,463 of record CM040622.1, on the reverse strand, counting down.
TAAGACGTTGACAATGTATCCAGTTCGTCCAGTAGAGAAAATAGACGTATTTTCAAATTTAAATGGGCCCTAAAGCAGATAAACGCAAATTTTACTGATTTTCATATGCTATATTCCGTGAAACTTTTGTGATCCTGAATTCTCGAAATGAAATGACTGAATTTTTTCATGGAAGTCCGTTAAGACGTTGGCAATGTATCCCTTCGTTCAACAGGGAAAACATGCGCATTTATAAGTTCAAACTAGCCCCAAAGCAGGTAAACACATATTTTACCAATTTTGTGTACTATAGTCCATGAAAATTTTGTGATCCAGAATTTCGAAAATGAAATGGCAAAAATTTTTTATGTACATCTTTTAAGAAGTTGACAATGTATCCAGTTCGTCCCGCGAGAAAAATAGACACATTTTCAAGATCAAATGATCTCCAAAGCAGGTAAACGTAGATTTTTTCGATTTTCGTGTGCTATAGTCCATGAAATTTGTGTGATCTAGAATTTCCGAAATGAAATGAATGGATTTTTCATAGATATCAACTAAGACGTTAGCAATGTATCCAGTTTGTTCCAATAAAAACTAGCGTATTTTTAAGTTCAAATAAGCCCCAAAGTAGATAAACACATATTTTGTCGATTTTCGTTTGCTATATAGTCCATGGAATATTTGTGATCACAAATTTCCAAGATGAAATTACCAAATTTTTTCATGGACGTCTATTAAGATGGTGCAATGTATGCAGTTAGTCCCGCGGGGAAAACGGGCGCATTAATTTCAAACGAGCTCCAAAACTGATAGATGCAGATTTTGCCGATTTTCATGCCCTATAGGGAATGAAATTTTGTGATCCGAAATTCCCTATATAAATTTCCAAAAATTTTCATGGAAGTCTGTGAAGAAGTTGGAAATGTATCCAGTTCGTCATGGGGGAAAAGCGGACGCATTTTCAAGTTCAAACGAGTACCAAAGCAAGTAAACGCAGATTTTGCTGATTTTCGTTTGCTATAGTTTATGGAATTTTTGCAATTAGGAATTTCTGAAACGAAATAACAAAAATTTTTAACGGACGTCCGTTAAGACGTTGATAATGTATCCAGTTCTTCCCGCGGGGAAAATATGCGCATTTTCAAGTTAAAACGAGCCCAACGTAAGTAAATACAAATTTTTCTAATTTTCATGTGCTATAATCCGTGAAATTTTTCTAATTTTCATGTGCTATAATCCGTGAAATTTTTCTTATCCATAATTCCCAAGACGAAATGGTGGAAATTTTTCATGGACGTCCGTTAAGACGTTGATAATATATCCAGTGTCCTGCGGGGAAAACGGCGCATTTTTAAGTTCAAACAAACCCTAAAGTAGGTAAACACAAATTTTATCAATTTTCATGTGTTATAATGGAATTTCTGTGATCCGTAATTACCGAGATAAATGAACGAAATTTTTTAATGAAGTCTTTTAAGATGTTGTCAATGTATTCAGTTTGTCATGCGGAGAAAACTGATGTATTTTCAAGTTCAGACGAGCCCAAAGCAGGTAAACACAGATTATACCAATTTTCGTATGCTATAGTCTATGAAATTTTTATTATTTGAATTTTCCAAAAAGAAATGACCAAATTTTTTCATGAAAGTCCTTAAGATGTTTACAATGTATTTAGTTCATCCTGCGGGGAAATCGGGCGCATTTTGAAGTTCAAACGTGACTCAAAATAGATAAATATAGGTTTTGCCGATTTTCGTGTCCTATAGTCAATGAAATTTTTGTGATTTGAAATTCCTGAAATGAAATGGCCTAAATTTTCCATGGACGTCTGCTAAGACGTTGGCAATGTATCCAGTTCTTCTCGCGGGGAAAACAAGCGAATTTTCAAGTTCAAACGAGCCCAAAACAAGTAAACGCAGATTTTGCCAATTTTCATGTGCTATAATCATGGAATTTTTGTGTTCCAAAATTCCCAAAATGTTATGATCGAAATTTTTCATGGACGTATATTAATACGTTGACAATGTATCCGATTTATTCGTGGGGAAAACATGTACATTTTCAAGTTCAAAAGAGCCCCGAAGAAGATAAATATAGATTTTGACTATTTTCGTGTGGTATAAGTCTATGAAATTTTTGTGATACAGAATTCTCAAAATAAATGGCCGAAATTTTTTATGAACGCTCGTTAAGACGTTGGTAATGTATCCAGTTCGTCCCGCAGGGAAAGCGATCGCATTTTCAAGTTCAAACGAGCCCGGAAGAAAGTAAACTTAGATTTTATCAATTTTCGTGTGCTAGTCCATGAAATTTTTGTGATACGGAATTTCCTAAATGAAATAGACAAAATTTATAATGGATATCCGTAAGACATTGACAATGTATCCAGTTTGTCCCATGGGAAAAACGGACGCTTTTTCAAATTCAAACGAGCCCCAAAATATGTAAATACATGTTTTTCCGATTTTTGTGTGGTATAGTCCATGGAATTTTAGTGTTCCAAATTCCCAAATGAAAATGACCAAGAATTTTCATGGACGTCCGTTAAGACGTTGACAATGTTTCTAGTTCATTTCGCAGGGAAAACGGGCGAATTTTAATGTTCAAACGAGCCTCAAAGTAGGTGAACGCGAAATTTTTGTCGATTTCCATGTGCTATAGTTCATGGAATTTTTGTGATATGAAATTTCTGAAATGAAATGACAGAAATTTTTCATGAACGTCTGTTAAGACGTTGACAATGTATCCAGTTCGTGCCGTGGGGTAAACAAACTCATTTTCAAGTTCAAACAAGCCTCAAAGCAGGTAGATGTAAATTTTATCAATTTTCGTGTGCTATAGTCAATGGAATTTTGTGATCAGAAATCTCAAAATGAAATGGCCAATTTTTTTTTATGGATGTCCGTTAAGACTTTGACAATGTATATAGTTTGTCCCGGGGGGAAAGCAGCCGCATTTTCAAGTTCAAACGAGCTCGAAAGAAAGTAAACTCAGATTTTGTCAGTTTTCGTGTGCTAGTCCATGAAATTTTTGTGATTTGAAATTCCTATACGAAATAGACGAAATTTTTAATAGACGTCCGTTAATACATTGACAATGTATCCAATTTGTCCAATGGGGAAAACATGCGCTTTTTCAAATTCAAACGAGCCTCAAAGCATGTAAATACATGTTTTTCCAATTTTTATGTGGTATAGTCGATGGAATTTCAGTGATCCAAATTCTCAAATGAAAATGAACGAAAATTTTCATGGATGTCCGTTAAGACGTTGACAATGTTTTTGAACTTTTCGCGGGTAAAACGGGTGTATTTTAATGTTCAAACGATACCCACAGTAGGTGAACGCGGATTTTGCCGATTTTCATGTGCTATAGTTCAAGGAATTTTTGTGATACAGAATTTTAGAAATGAAATGATAGAAATTTTTCTTGGACGTCCGTTAAAATGTTGGCAATGTATCCAGTTCGTCTTGCGGAAAAACAGGCGCATTTTGATTTCCAATGAGCCCCAAAGCAGGTAAACGTAAATCTTATCGATTTTCATGTGCAGTACATGAAGTTTTAGTGATCCGCAATTTCTGAAATGAAATTGCCAAAATTTTTTCATGAACGTTCGTTAACACGTTGACAAAGTATCTAGTTCATCCCGCGAGGAAAATATGAGCATTTTTCAAGTTCAAACGAGCTGAAAGCAGGTAAACACAAATTTTATCGATTTTGGTGTGCTATATAGTCCATGGAGATTTTGTGATGTGGAATTCTTGAAACAAAATACCTAAAATTTTTCATAGACGTCCATTAAGACGTTGATAATGCATCTAGTTCGTCCGACGGGGAAAGCTGGCGAATTTTCTAGTTCAAACGATCCCCAAAGTAGGTAAATAAATATTTTTCCAATTTCTTGTGCTATAGTTCATGAAATTTTTGTGATCCACAAATCCTGAAAAGAAATAGCCAAAAATTTTCATGGACGTATTTAAGAGGTTGAAAATGTATCTAGTTCTCTCATAGGGAAAAATGATGCATTTTCAAGTTTAAACGAGCCCCAAAGCACGTAAAAGTAGATTTTGCCGATTTTCTAGTGTTATAGTCCATGAAACTTTTGTGATATGGAATTCAAAAACAAAATGGCCGGATATTTCATGAAAGTCCGTTAAGACATTGGAAATGTATCTAGTTCGTCCCCTCGGTAAAATGGGCATGTTTTCAAGTTCAAATGAGTTTCAAAGCAGGTAAACATATATTTTTTTGATTTTCGTGTTCTATAGTCGATGTAATTTTTGTGATTCGAAATTTTCGATATGAAATGGATGAAATTTTTTATGGACTTCTGTTAAGACGTTGGCAATGTATCCACTTAGTCCAGGGAAAACAGATGCATTTTATGTTCAAACAAGCCCCAAAGCAGGTAAATATAAATTTTTCCAATTTTCGTATGTTATAGTCCATGAAGTTTTTGTGATCCAAAATTTCCAAAATGAAATGGACTAAATTTTTCATTGGCGTCTATTAAGATGTTGACAATGTTTCCAGTTTGTCCCGCGAGAAAAACGGGCACAGTTTCAAGGTTAAACAAGCCCCAAAACAGATAAACGCAGATATAAATATTTTCGTGTGCTATAGGCCATGGTTTTTTTGTGATCCAAAATTTCCGAAAAAATGGCCGACATTTTTAATAGACGTTCATTAAGACGTTAGAAATGTATCCAGTTTGTCCTGCGTGGAAAACGAGCGCATTTTCAAGTTCAAACATGCCCAGAGCAGGTAAACGCAGTTTTTTCCCAATTTTCGTGAGCTATAGTCCATGGAATTTTAGCGATCCAAAATTCTCACACAAAAATGGCCGAATTTTTTCATGGACGTCCGTTAAGATGTTAGCAATGTATCTAGTTCATCCCGTGGGGAAAACAGACGCATTTTCAAATTCAAACGAGCCTTAAAGCAGATAAACGCATATTTGACCGATTTATGTGTGCAATAATTTCAGGACCCAAGAACATCCCCAAGTCATAGCACGGTGTACTTGACACCGAAGGGGTATCATACAAGCCATTAACATATTCATAACATAAGACATCAGAATATATGGAAGAATTTAACACTTTAAGATATATAATCGAAGTCATTTTCATGAATTTCAAATGGAAGTGTTTTCTAACTCTTTTGTCTCAAACCATTTAACTTGACATGAATAATAGTCTTTGGGATGCAACCCATACAAAGTCCTAAACATAAAAGTGAATGACGTAATCATCATAATCATAGCACTACATAAGCTTCATATGAGCACAAGTCATCATAAGACATAGTTAATGAGCATATGAGATACATCATAACCATAAAAGCATGAAAGAACACTTGGTCAACTTTACCCTCATAGTCTAAGAGCATGGTTAAGTCATAAGTCTTTCTACCATAAGGGCACCATATTTCTAAGTATTTCAAGACACAGTTGTGCAATGTATAAAATGCATCACATACTACCCTTCACACTAAGCATAGACTTGAAGTCATCTTAGTCATACTCACCCTCTTATGGTCTTACTACAAAGCTTACTTCATAAAGACAAGGGAACTACCACCTTTGTCAATCATGTCTTGGAAGAAAACTTTTGCAACAACCCAATATACGTCATACTATATAAGGGAACCCTTCACAACTAGCCTCAAATTCATACTTGTGTCATGTATGGGTAGCATCCCATACTATCACCCACACTAAGTACTTGTTTAGACTATGATGAATGTTCACTAGTTGGGGTCTAATCCCTCTATTCTATTTACCTTTTTCGAGGATACCAAGGAATAACCCTCCACTAGGCTAGACCAAGCTACTCATCTACTAATGTGACATTCTATGCTAAGTCAAGTTACCATGGAAACATAGTATCCCACTAGTCCAAGTTATCCAAGGAATAACCCTTTAATAGGATATACCATGCTATTCTATTTTCTAAGATAACTAGGTTAAGCTAAATTAACTACCTTGAAAAACACACTATCATGCAAGTCCAAGCTATTATAGGAAAGGTACAAGTGACTTATCTTAGCTACTATGAAATAGTTCTAAACCAAATAAGTCATGCTATCCTTACAAGTGTACTAGAATACAAATGCAAGCTCTCCATAGGGGAGTATGATTCTCATCCCTAAGCTATCCTTAGTAGAGTATGAGTATTCAATCCCAAGCTACCATGACTAACCTAACTCAAGCTATCCTTGAAATGCACCTTGCATGCAAGTCAAGCTACCCTTTGGAGAGTGTAAGTCCTCTATCCCAAAGCTACCATGAAGTGGTCTTGGGCAAACCAAGTCAATCTACCATGAATGCATCCTAACATTGCTAGTTCAAACTACCCATTGAAGAATATGTATACATCCTCAATCATAGGCTACCATGCCTACTACTAACTAATGCTATCATGAACTGCATTTTACAATGCTAAGTCAATCTATCCCTTAGGAGAGTATAGATCTTCCATCCTAAGCTATCGACCTTGGTCTTATCCTACTGAGCCAAGCTATACATGAAGGACACACAAGACTCAACTTCAAACTATCCTACTTTGGTTTTGTCTTGCCAAATCAAGCTACACATGAAGGGATACTAGATCACAACTTCAAGCTATTTAAGTCTAATATGCTTTGATTCACTTTAGGTTATTAAGTCAACCTAGATCCTTCTATGTGAGAGAACTTTCTTCTTCTAGATTATTCATGTCTAATTGTATAAAATAAAGAGAATACTCGATCAAGATCACCTCATGTTGAATTTACCCCCAAATCCTTAACAACAATGGCTACAAGACCTATTTCAAGACTCACTTCATTCTATCATGATCCATGTCTAAATTACAAGCTAGTCATACTTGATCATAAAGGTTCAATTTTAACTTTAGAAGTCAAGATTCTTCCTATTCAATCAAACCTAATTCAATTCATATTTAGATGATCCAAACTATGATCAATTAGTATTCAAGACAATTGAATTAAGAAGATCAATTTAGAACCTTCAACCTTGCCTCTAATGGCCTAAACCACAATGATCACCATCATCAATTTAGATTAGGGTTCATCAAGGAATTCATATGAAAATATCACATATTCATCATACAAGCATAATTCAAAAAAAATTGAATGTTATCCAGTAGATTGGAGTCACAATCAAGCCTTACCCTCAATGCAATCACAACCCTAGCTAGATTGGGGTATTTGGATTTACAATTAGGGGGAAACTATGGGGGTTCGATGGGTGGAAGAAACCATGGATGATTAAGCTTCACATACCTTTGATCAATGCCTTAGAATAAGCTTGAATCAATGGTGGAATCTCGACCTAGTTGCTGCCTCCTTTCTTCTTTTCTTCTCTGCTTCTTCGAACATTTGGAGAGAGTATTGGGGTCTTTAGATGAGTTAGTTAGAATGGTTAGTTTAGGGTTTATTTAAGCTTATATAGGTGGTTAAATAAACTAAACCGACCTACATTAATCCCTAATTAATAACTAACCCAACCCCTAACTCCTAACGTAAAACTAAAATCATTAAAACTGACAGCACCTACGAGGGGGTCACCTATGGACTGTAGGTCCACTTACTTGTCGTAGGTGGCCTCCGTGGTTTGGTTCTGAGGGTAAAAAATTGCAGGAAATTGCAGGCCTGATGCACGCCCATGACTTACCGGTCTTAGGTGGAGTTACTGTGCGTAACTCCCCACCGTAAGTCACTCCATTTGGCGGTTTTTGGGACTGCTTTTGGGGTCCCTGCAAGGACCCTTTGGGTGGTCCTTGGGGGGTCATATTCGTACGTTTGACACCTAGTTATGTCCTTATAAGTGTAGTAAGCATTAACCTTGACTTTAACCTTCATACCACACTCCAAAAGTCCATTACAAGGTAACCTTCATACCACACTCCAAAAGTCCATTACAAGACCCTTAGTTCGTCTCACTAGTTCATTTACTAGTTTCCGAACGTCATGGTCATTTCTTGACATTTTACTTCTAAAATCACCAAACTAACTTAAATAGTCATTTTTCATCATTTAAACAAGTTTCCAACCGTAAACTAATATGCGAGGCTCTAAAGTCACTTATTAGCTTCTATTAGACTCTAGCTTGTTCCTACTAGAAATTCCGGGTTATTACATTATCGCCCACATGGACACATTCACCCTCAAAAGTCTAAAATATGAGTTAGCAGCCCACTATGCATGACTTACATCTAGTTCACAAAATCAAGGAAGAAAAATCTCAATCCAAGCTAAACTCATTTAATGCCATGCAAGGGAGTAGGAACTACCTCTACCAACCCAAAATTCATCAAATTCAATATCTAATCATTCTCAAGGAGAAACTAAAATCTTCTAGATAAAACATGATCAATACATACACTTGGAGCCTAAAATGCAAATAAGTCTTTTCTAAAAAGACCTAAGCAATTTCATGATCATGCATATAAGTAAATCATGGAAACATATAAGTACACAATAACCCATAAGATAGGAATACTACCCCCTACTTGGGGGTAAGTCTACTCCTACTTATCCAACATCATTTATGCTAAAATAAGTTCAAATCCAACATAACAAGTCATAAAAGACAAGAAATCTGGAAATTTCACAAAAGCTTAAAACACATATCGGAAGTGACATGAGATCACTCTTGATATTCTCTAGATTGGAGAGCATAGAACCTATTCTTCTTTTGAGAACTATCATCCGGGCCACTACTAGAGGCAACTTTATTACCTTCTTTTCTTGTAGCCTTAGCCTTAGGTAAATCTTTCATCATGTGGCCACTCTCACCACAACTAAAGCAACCATCTCTACTGGCCAAACACTTACCCTCATGCCTCCTACCACACCTAGCACAAGAGGGACATACAAACTCATCACTCATACCTTGGGGCCTAGGAGTAGACACTCTCTCATCTTTATGCTTAGGAGTATGAGAAAAACCTTGTCCGGAAAACATTTGTCGATTCGTAGAATGACCATGTTCATCAGACCCATCATGAAAAGACTTACCACCTTCCCTCCTAGACCTCTTCCTTTCGTTAGATCTCTCCTTCTTGAGTTTTGAATCCTCTATTTGTTGGGAAATCACCATGAGACGAGAGATATCCATTTCATCAACAAGTATTGCCATACAACATTCTTCTTCTACTAACTCAGACACTCTCGTCATACACCTATTCATCAAATCCGACAAAAGAGAGAATTTCAAAGAGTACTCCTTAACACCCATAATACCTTGCTTGAGGTTGATGAATTCTCCCAATTTGGCTTCCCTCAACTCCCGGGGAAAAAACCTATCTAGACATTCCGACTTAAAAGTTTCCCACTCTATAGGACCCGCTCTTATCGACCGACTATCTTTCCATTTTTCATACCAAATTCGGGCAACGCCTTTCAATTGATAGGCGACTAGCTCTGCCTTCCCAATGGAAGACACTCCCATGATTGCAAGCACCTTATAAACCTCATCTATGAACGCATTTGGATCTTCCTCAACCCTAGAGCCATAGAATTTTGAGGGGTTCATTCTCAAGAACTCTCTCTCACCCTAGAGACACTCATTCCTCCTAAAGGGTTTGCGGAGCAACCATATCTCTATTGGCTTGAGCCGCCAAGGCTTGAGCCAATATTTGCATAGAATCCCTAAGCTCACCAAGAGTAGAATAAGGTCATTTGGAGCTTGAGGAGGTACATAGTGTTAATCTTGAGGAGGATATTGGTTTGGAACTTGGGGATGAATCTCTTTCTCCCTTACCCTTCCTCAACTCTTCTAACATTAAAAATCATAAGCAAACATTAAGATAAAGACATACTAGAGCTAAAACATCTATAGCACGACTAAGAGAATAAAGAAGCGAGATTGTTCCTTAGCATCCAATAGCCTTCTATTCATGAAATGTGTCGCGACTTACACCAATGAAGAAGACTCTACTTAGATGTGGTTAGAGACATCCTAATTTGTTTTCAAAACCTTATGCTCTGATATCAAGTTTGTCACGACCCGAGAGCATCCCAAGTCCTAACACGACGTACTTGACACCAAAGGGGTCTCATACAAGTCCATAGCATATTCATAACATAATACATTAGAAAATATGGAAGAATTTAAAACTTTAGGATAGACAGTCAAAGTCATTTTCATAAATCACAAACCGAAGTCTTTTCTAACTCTTTTGTCTCAAACCATCTAACTTGACATGAATAATAGTCTTTGGGATGCAACCCATATAAAGTCTCAAACATAAAAGTGAATGACGTAAAGCAAAGTGGATGTTGTCCTCGAAGCTATGAGGACTCACCAAGATTTTCAATATTCTAGATCCTTGAAATTCTAGCCTCCAATAGCAACTCAAAGTTCCAACCCTACATTTGGATAGAATGTAGACAATATGTGTTAGTACAAAGGTACTAAGTATGAAAGCTAGCACAACATCATAAGAGCATCTCAAATGGTTAGTAAACATAAGACATAAGCATAAGAGATAATAACATCGTCATAACATAATCATCATAATCATAGCATAGTCTCCAACATAAGCTTCATATGAACATAAGTCATCATAAGACATAGTTAATGAGCATAGGAGATACATCATAACCATACAAGCATGACATTTGGTCAACTTTACCCTCATAGTCTAAGAGCATGGTTGAGTCATAAGTATTTATACCATAAGGGCACCATACTTCTAAGTAACCCCAAGACACACTTGTGCAATGTATAAAAGGATTTCCATACTACCCTTCACACTAAGCATAGACTTGATGTCATCTTAGTGATACTCACCCTCTTATGGTCTTACTACAAAGCTTACTCATAAAGACAAGGGAAATACCACCTAGTCAATCATGTCATGGAAGGCAACTATTGCAACAACCCAAGCTAAGTCATACTATATAAGGGAGCCATCAACACTAGCCTCAGTCATACTTGTGCCATGTATGGGTAGCATCTCATATTACCACCTAAATTAAGTACTGCTTTAAACTAAGATGAATATTCACTAGTTGGGTCTAATCCCTCTATTCTATTTACCCTTTTCAAGTCTACCAAGGAATAACCCTTCACTAAGCTAGACCAAGCTACTCATATACTAATATGACCTACTATGCTAAGTCAAGCTACCATGGAGACATACTATCCTACTATTCCAAGCTATCCAAGGAATAACACTTCAATAGGCTAGACCACACTATTTTATTTTCTAACATAACTAGGTTAAGCTAAGTAACTACCTTGAAAGACACACTATCATGCAAGTCCAATCTATTCTACGAAAGGTACAAGTGCCTTATCATAGCTATCATGAAATAGTTCGAAACCAACTAAGTCATGCTATCCTTACAAGTGTACTGGAATACAAATACAAGTTATCCAAGAGAGTATGATTCTAAGCCCTAAGTTATCCTTAGGAGAGTATGAGTCATCAATCCCAAGCTACCATGACTAACCTAACTCAAACTATCGTTGAAATACACCATGCATGCAAGTCAAGCTACCCTTAGAAGAGTGTAAGTTCTCTATCCCAAAGCTACCATGAAATGGTCTTGGCCAAACCAAGTCAAGCTACCATGAATGCATCCGAACAGTGCTAGTTCAAGCTACATATATGAGAGTATGTATATATGCTCAATCCTAGGCTTCCATGACTACTACTAACTCATGCTACCATGACATACATTCTACAATGCTAAGTCAAGCTATCCCTTAGGAGAGTATATATCCTCAATCCCAAGCTATCGACCTTGGTCTTATCCTACTAAGCCAATCTATACATGAAGGAAACACAAGCCTCAACTTCAAGTTATCCTACTTTGGTTTTGTCTTGCAAAATCAAGGTACACATGAAGGGATACTAGATCACAATCTTTAAGTTATTTTAGTCTAACGTGCCTTGATTCACTTTAGGTTATTAAGTAACCAAGAATCCTTATATGTGAGAGAACTTGTTTCTCCTAGCTTGTTCATGTCTAAGTGTATAAAAGAAAGAGAATGCTCAATCAATATCACCTTATGTTGAATTTACCCCCAAATTCCTAACATAAACGTTTATAAGCCCTATTTTCAAGACTCACTTCATTTTATCATGATCCATGTCTAAATTACAAGCTATCCAATCACTTTGATCCTTAGAAGGTAATTCTAGTCATACTTGATCGTAAAGGTTCAATTTTAAATTTACAAGTCAAGATCCTTTCTATTCAAACATACCTAGTTCAATTCATATGTAGATTATCCTAACTATAATCAATTATTAATCAAGACAATTGAATTAAGAAGATCAATTTAGAACCTTGAACCTTGCCTTTAATGGCCTAAACCCACAATGATTACCTCATCAACTTAGATTAGGGTTCATCAAGGAAGTCACACGAAAACATCACATATTCATCATAAAAGCATAATTCAAACATAATTAAATGCTATCCAGTATATTGGAGTCACAATCAAGCCTTTCCCACAATGCAATCACAACCTTAGCAAGATTTGGGTATTTGGATTCACAATTGGGGGGAAACTATGTGGGCTAAATGGGTTGAATAACCAATGGATGATTTATCTTAACATACCTTTGATCAATGTCTTAGACTAAGCTTGAATCAATGGTGGAATCTTGACCTAGTTATTTCCTCCCTTCTTCTCTTCTACTTTTCTTTTTCTTCAGTTCTTGAGAGAGAATATTTGGAGAGAATTTTGGGGTCTTTAGATGAGTTAGTTAGAATTGTTAGTTTAGGGTTTATTTAAGCTTATATAGGTGGTTAAATAATCTACTAAACGACTACATTAACCCTAATTAATAACTAACCCAACCCCTAAAACCCAACTTAAAACTAAAATCATTAAAACTGGGAGCACCTCTGAGGGGGTCACCTATGGACCGTAGGTGCACTTACTGGCCGTAGGTGGCCTCTGTGGTTTGGGTCTAGGGTAAAAAGTTACAGGAACTTGCAGTTCTGACCTACACACATGACCTACGAGGTGTAGGTGGACTTACTGGGCGTAACTCCCCACCATAAGTCACTCCATTTGGCAATTTTGGGGACTGCTTTTGAGGTTCAATGATCCATTGAGTGGTCATTCGGGGGTCGTATTCGGAAGTTTAAAACCTAATTATGTCCTTCTAAGTGTAGTAAACATTTACCTTCACTTTAACCTTCATACCATACTCCAAAAGTCCATTAGAAGACCCTTAAACACAATAGTTCGTCTCACTAGTTCACTTACTAATTTCCTGACGTCATGGTCATTTCGTGACGTTTTACTTCTAAAATCACAAAACTAACTTAAATAGCCATTTTTCATCATTTAAATAAGTTTCCAACCTTAAACTAACATGTGAAGCTCTAAAGTCACTTCTTAGCTTCCATTAAACTCTAACTTGTTCTTACTTGAAATTCTAGGTTATTACATATACTCTATGAAATTTTTCTTATAAGGAATTCCCAAAACGAAGTGACCGAAATTTTCATGGACGTCCGTTAAGATGTTGACAATGTATCCAGTTTGTACCGCGGAGAAAACAAATATATTTTCAAGTTCAGACGAGCCCCAAAGCAGGTAAATACAAATTTTGCCAATTTTCGTGTACTATGATCTTGGAATGTTTGTGATCCGCAATTCTTGAAATAAAATGGCCAAATTTTTTCATGGACGTCCTTTAAGACGTTGACAATATATCAAGTACAGCCACCAGAAAAAATGGGCACATTTTCAAGTTCAAACGAGCCCCAAAGTAGGTAATGCAGATTTTTCCAATTTTCATGTGTTAGTTCTCCGAAATTCCTGAAATGAAATTAAAATTTTTCTCTAGACATCCGTTAAGACGTTGGCAATGTATTCAGCTCGTATCGTGAGAAAAAGGGGGAATTTTAAAGTTCAAACAATTTCCAAAGTAGGTAAATGCAGATTTTATCGATTTTCGTGATTTATAGTGTATAGAGTTTTTGTAATTCAGATTTCCAAAAATGAAATGACCAAAATTTTTCATGGAATCCGTGAAATCGTTAGCAATGTATCCAGTTTATCTCGCGGGGAAAAAGGGCACATTTTCTAGTTCAATGAGCCCCTAAGAAAGTAATTGCATATTTTGTCAATTTTCGTGTGCTATAGTCTAATGAGTTTTTGTGATCCGGAATTCCTAAATGAAATTGCTGAAATTTTTCAGCAACGTCGTGAAAACGCTTGCAATGTATCCATTTCGTTTTGGGGGGAAAACATACTCATTTTAAGGTTTAAACAAATCCCAAAGTAAGTAAACGCAGATTTTGCCGATTTCCGTGTGCTATAGTCCATGGAGTTTTAGTGATCCGGAATTCCCAAAAAAGAAATGTCCAAAAATTTTCATGGATGTTCCTTAAAACGTTGACAATTTAACAGTGGCCTGCGGTGAAAATATGCACATTTTCAAGTTCAAACAAGCTCCAAAGTAGGTAAACGTAGATTTTGCCAATTTTCATGGGTTATAGTCTAAGGAATTTTTGTGATCCAGATTTCCCTAAACGAAATGGCCGAAAGTTTTCATAGACGTCCTTTAAGACGTTGCCAACGTATCGAGTTTGTCCCAGGGGAAATAGGACGCATTTTAAAGTTCAAACGATCCCCAAAGTAGATAAATACAAATTTTGCTGCTTTTCTTGTGCTATAGTCCAAGAAATATTTTTGATCCAAAATTCCCAAAATAAAACTGCCAAAATTTTTCATGGACGTCTATTAAGACGTTGGCATTTTATCTAGTTCGTCCTGCGGGGAAAACCGACACATATTCAAGTTCAAACAAGTCCCAAAGTGGTAAACACAGATTTTACCTATTTTCATGTGCTATAGTCCATATAAATTTTTGTGATACAAAATTCCAGAAATTTAATGACCAAAATCTTAATGGACGTCTGTTAAGACGTTTGCAATGTATCTAGTTTGTCTCAGGGGAAAACAGGCGTATTTTCAAATTCAAACGAGCCCTAAAGCAGATAAATGCAGATTTTACCAATTTTTGTGTGATAGTCTATGGAATTTTAATTATTCGGAATTCCCAAAACTAAATAACCAAAATTTTTCAAGGACGTCCGTTAAGACATTTGAAATGTATCATGTTCGACCTGCGGGGAAAAGGGATGCATTTTAAAGTTCAAATAAGCCCATAGCAGGTAAACATAGATTTTATCAATTTTCGTGTGATATAATCCATGTAATTCTGTGATCCGGAATTCCCAAAATGAACTGATCGAAATTTTTCATGGACGATCGTTAAGACGTTGGGATGTATCCAGTTCATCTCGCGGGGAAAATAGATGCATTTTCAAGTTTAAACGAGCCCCAAAGCAGGTAAACGGAGACTTCACCGATTTTCATGTATAACAGTCCATGAAATTTTTGTGATCCAAAATTTCCAAAATTTTTCATGGGCCGTTAGGACGTTAACAATGTATCTAGTTCGTTCAGCGGGGAAAACGGGCACGTTTTCAAGTTCAAACAAGCCCCATAAGCGGGTAAATGTACATTTTACCGATTTTCGTGTGCTATAGTTAATGGAAATTTTGTTATCTGAAAACGAAATGACAAAATTTTTTCATGGACATCTGTTAAGACGTTGACAATGTATCCAGTTCGTCCCGTGGGGAAAACAGACAACTTTTCAAGTTCAAATAAGCCCCAAAACAGGTAAACAACGATTTTGCCGATTTAAGAATGCTATAGTCCATGAAATTTATGTAATCCGAAATTTCCCAAATGAAATGACAAAAATTTTCAAGAACGTCTCTTACGATGTTGGAAATATATCAATTTTGTTCCGTAGGGAAAATGAGCATATTTTAAAGTTCAAATGAGCCCAAAAATAGGTAAACGCAGATTTTGCCAATTTTCCTGTGCTAACAATAAAATTTTTGTAATCTGGAATTTCTAACGAAATGGCCAAAATTATTCATGGACGTTCATTAAGACGTTGAAAATGTATCCAGTTCGTCCGGCGTGGAAAACAAGTGCATTTTCAAGTTCAAAAAAGCCCCAAGGAGGTAACACCAATTTTGCCGATTTTCACGTGCTTTAGTCAATGAAATTTTTGTGATTCGGAATTACCGAAACAAAAATGATCGATATTTTTCAGAGACTTCCGTTAAGACGTTGGCAATGTGTCCAGTCCGTCTTGAGAGAAAAGCATGAGCATTTTCCAGTTCAAACAAGCTCCAAAGCAGGTAAATGCATATTTTGTCGATTTTTGTGTGCTACAGTCGTTGATATTTTTTTAATCCGAATTACCTAAACAAAATGACCAAAATTTTTCATAGACATCTTTCAAGATGTTTGCGATGTTTCCCGTTCGTATCGCGGGAAAATCGAGCGCATTTTAAAGATCAAACGAGCCCAAAGCAGGTAAATGCTGATTTTCCAATTTTTTTGTGTAATAATAATGAATTTTTTGTGATTTGGAATCCTGAAACGCATTGGACGATATTTTCATAGACATCTGCTAAGACGTTGGTAATGTAGTCAGTCTGTTTTGCGGGAAAAACGGGTGCATTTTCAAGTTCAAACGAGCTCCAAAGCAGGCAACACATTATTTTTCCAATTTTCATGTGCCATAGTCTACGAAATTTTTGTGATCTGAAATTTTCGAAATGAAATGACCAAAATTTTCATGAAGGTCCAATAAGTGTTGGCAACATATCCAGTTCGTTCTGCGGGGAAAATAAACGCATTTTCAAGTTCAAACGATCTTCAAAGTAGGTATATGCAGATTTATCGATTTTTGTGTGCTATAGTCAATGGTATTTTTGTGATCCAAAATTTTCGTAAAGAAATGAACGAAATTTTTATGGACGCCCGTTAAGACGTTGGCAATGTATCCAGCTTTTCCCACAGGGAAAGCGAGCGCATTTCCAAGTTCAAACGAGTCCAAAAGCTGGTAAATGAAGACTTCATCGATTTTCGTATGCGTCCATGGAATTATTGTGATCTGGATTTCTGAAATGAAATGACCAAAATTTTTTATGGACGCCATTAAGATGTTGTAAATGTATCTAGTCTTCACGAAGGGAAAACGAGTGCATTTTCAAGTTCCAATGAGCCCTAAAGCAGGTAAATGCAAATTTTACCAATTTTCGTGTGCTATTCAAGGAATTTTTGTTATCCGAAATTCTCAAAATGAAATGGCCGGAATTTTTATGGACCATCGTTAAGACATTGACAATATATTCAATTCGTCCGGAGGGAAAATAGACGCATTTTTAAATTCAAATGAGCTCCAAAGTACTTAAACGATGATTTTGCCGATTTTAGTTTGCTATTGTCCATGAAATTTTTGTGATTCAGAATTTCCCAAATGAAATAGCCAAATTTTTTTATGGACGTTTAAGATGTTGACAATGTATCCAGTTCATCCCACGAAAAAAATAAATGCATTTTAAAAATCAAACGAGCACCAAAACAGGCTAACACATATTTTGACGATTTGTTTGTGCTATAGTCCGTTGAATTTTTGTGATCTGGAATTTCCGAAATGAAATGACCAAAATTATTAATGAAATTTCGTTAAGACCTTGACAGTGTATCCAGTTCGTCCCGCGGGGAAAACGGGCGCATTTTCAAGTTCAAACAAGCTCCAAAGCAGGTAACGCAAATTTTATCGATTTTCAAGTGCTATATAATTTATGGATTTTTTATGATCTGGCAGCCCCAAAACGAAATGGCAGAATTTTTTTTGAGACATCCGTTAAGACGCCGTTAATGCATCCTGTTCGTCCCGAGGGAAAAACTGGTGCATTTTCAAGTTCAAACGAGCCCTAAAGCAGGAAAACATAGATTTTGCCAATTTTTGTGTGTTATAGTCTTTGGAATTTTTTTATCATGATATCTGAAATAAAATGGGTTAAATTTTTCATGGACATTCGTTAAGACGTTTGTAATGTTTGCAGTTTATCTTGCCGAAAAACGGGTACATTTTAAGTTCAAACGAGCTCCAAAGTAGGTTATCTCACATTTTGCCAGATTTTGTGTGTTATAGTCGGTGAAACTTTTGTGATCAAGAATCCTGAAACACAATAGTTGATATTTTTTATGGACATCCGTTAAGACGTAGACAATGTATATAGTTCGTTTCGCGGGGAAAATAGGCGCATTTTCAAGTTCAAACGAGCTCCAAAGCAGGTAAGCGCTGATTTGACCAATTTTTATGTGCTATAGTCCATAGAATTTTTGTGATATGAAATTCTCAACGAAATGGTCAAAATTCTTTATGAACATCCAATATGACGTTGGCAATGTATCCAATTTGTTTCGCATGGAAAACAGACGCATTTTAAAGTTCAAACGATCCCCACAGTAGGTAAATACAGATTTTCCAATTTTCGTGTACTATATAGTCAATGAAATATTTGTGATCCAAAATTTCTGACACGAAATGAACGGAATTTTTTATGGACGTCTGTTAAGACGTTGACAATGTATCCAATTTGTTCGGCGGGAAAATGAGCATATTTTCAAGTTCAAACGAGCCCCAAAATAAGTAAATGCAGATTTACCGATTTTCGTGTGTTATATCTATAATATTTTTGTGATTCAGAATTCTCAAAACGAAATGACCGAAATTTTTTGTGGACGTCCATTAAGACGTTGATAATGTATCTATATCGTTCCGCGGGGAAAACAAGTGCATTTTCAAGTTTAAACGAGCCCAAAGAAGGTAAACACAAGTTTTGTCGATTTTAGTGTGCTATAGTCCATGAAAATTTTTTGATCTGGAATTTCCGAAATGAAATAGCTGAAATTATTAATGATTGTTCGTTAAGTTGTTGGCAATGTATCGAGTTCGTACCGCAGGGAAAAATACACATTTGCATGTTCAAATGAGCCCAAAGTAGGTAAACCTAGATTTTACTAATTTTCGTGTGCTAGTCTATAAAATTTTTGTGATCCAGAATTTCCGAAATAAAATAAATAAAATTTTTCATGGTCTTCCGTTAAGACGTTGACAATGTATCCAGTTTGTTCCGGGGGGAAAACGAGTGCATTTTAATGTTCAAATGAGCCACAAAGCAGGTAAACGCAGATTTTATCAATTTTCCTGTGTTATAGTCGATGAAATTTTTCTGATCCGGAGATTCCGAAATGAAATAGCTGAATTTTTTCATGGACGTCCGTTAAGACGTTGGCAATGTATTTAGTTCATCCCGTGGGGAAAACTGGCATATTTTTAATTTCAAATGAGCCCCAAAGTAGGTAAACGCAGATTTTTCCAATTTTCATGTGCTATAGTCAATGAAATTTTCGTGATCCTCCCCAAATGAAATGGGCGAAAGTTTTCATGAACGTTCGTTAAGACGTTGGCAATGTATTCAGTTTGTTCCGCGAGAAATATGAACATATTTTCAAGTTCAAACGAGCCCAAAATAGGTAAACGCAGATTTTGCAGATTTCGTATGCTATAGTCCATAGAATTAATCCAGAATTTCAGAAGAAATGATTGATATTTTTCATGGACGTCCATTAATACGTTTTGCAATATTTTCAGTTTGTCTTGCAAGGAGAACGGGCGCATTTTGAGTCTAAACGAGCTCCAAAGTAGGTAAACGCAGATTTTGATGATTTTTATGTGCTATAGTCATGGAATTTTTATGATCCAAATTCATAATACGCAATTGTCAAATTTTTTCATGAATGTCCGTTAAGACGTTGACAATGTATCCATTTCATCTTGCAGAGAATACGGACGCATTTTCAAGTTCAAACTAGGCCCAAAACAGGTCAACGCTGATTTTGTTGATTTTTCATGTGTAATAGTCCATGAAATTTTTGAGATTCAAAATTCACGAAATGACCAAAATTTTTCATGGACGTCTGTTAAGACGTTTGCAATGTATCTAGTTCGTTTCGTGGGAAAATGTGCGCATTTTCAAGTTCAAACGAGCCCCAAAGCAGGTAAACACACATTTTACTGATTTTTGTGTGCTATAGACCATGAAATTTTTTTGATTCAAAATTCCCAAAACGAAATGACTGAAGTTTTTCATTGACGTCACTAAGACGTTTACAATGTATCTAGTTCGTCCTGCATGTATAATTGATGTATTTTTAAGTTCAAACGATCCCCAAAGCAGGTAAATGCAGATTTTATCGATTTTCAAGTGCTATAGTTTATTTGAACTTTTTTGATTCGGAATTCGTGAAATGAAATGACCAAATTTTTCCATAGACACCCGTTATGACATTGACAATGTATCTAATTCGTCCCGCGGGGAAACATGCACATTTTCAAGTTCTAAAGAGCCCCAAATCAGGTAAACACAAATTTTACCGATTTTCGTGTGTTATATTCCGTTGAATTTTTTGTGATCTAGAATGCTTAAAACGAAATGACCAAAATTTTTCATGGACGTCTGTTAAGACGTTGTCAATGTATGCAGTTTGTCCTGCGGGGAAAACAAACGCATTTTAATGTTCAAACGAACTCCAAAGAAGGTAAATGCAACTTTTGTTGATTTTCGTGTGCTATAGTCAATGACTTTTTGTGATTCAGAATTTCCGAAATAAAATGGCCAAGATATTTCATGGACATCCGTTATGACGTTGATAATGTATCTAGTTCGTCCTTCTAGGAAAACGGGCGCACTTTCAAGTTCAACGAGCCACGAAGTAGGTAAACACATATTTTGTCGATTTTGGTGTGCTGATCTCCATGGAACTTTTGTGATCCGGAATTTCCAAAACGAAATGGCTAAGCTTTTTTTATTGACGTTCGTTAAGATATGGGCAATGTACCCAGTTCGTCCCGCGGGGAAAACGGACGCATTTTCAAGATCAAAGGAGCCCCAAAGCAGGTAAACACAAATTTTACCGATTTTCATGTTCTATAGTCCATGAAATTTTTGTGATCCAAAATTTGCGAAACGAATTGGACAAAATTTTTTATGAACGTTCGTTAAGACGTTGACAATATATCCAGTTCGTTTCACGGGAAAAACAGGTGCATTTTCAAATTCAAACGAGCCTCAAATCAGGTAAACGTAGATTTTGTCGATTTCGTGTGCTATATATATAGTCCATGAAATTTTTCCTTATCCAGAATTCTCGAAACAAAATAGCCAAAAAATTTCATGGACGTGTGTTAAGCCGTTTGCAATGTATCTAGTTCATCCCGTGGAAAAACTGGTGCATTTTTAAGTTCAAACGAGCCCCATAGCAGGTAATCAATTTTTGTGATCAGAAATTCCATAAACGAAATGGCCGAATTTCTTTTATGAAAATTGCATTTATTTCTCAACAGTCAACAAATATCATGATTGAATGTCATTACCAACTACCTCCAATTCACCAAGTATTAATCTTATCAATTTCCCATCTCTTTCTCTATTTTTATAATCTTTCAAATACTATTTCTGTATCATCATTCGCTTTTAATCCTCGTCAATCAATATTGATCCAGCAACCACCAATCCCCCAAAATACTATGACAACCACCAATGCTCCTCCACCCTCCAGTGTTGTCACAAGGTTCCAAAATAATATCCTCATTGAAAAAAATAAATTTTAGCTCACCTTTCTCCTACACCAAATACTTTTAAGCAAATCGTTTAGCACGTTAACTGAAAGAATGTTAACAATGAGATTCGAACCCTGGTCAACAACACTAAAAGAGTCTTAATCACCCACCCAAGAGCCATTAAACAAATTAGATAATTTATTCATTGGGTGCTCTATGTTAATTTTATACAAATATCTCTTAATTTCTCTCTCTCTCTATATTTCGTAACGAAGTTAATGGGTACTCGAGCACCCGGACAACTCCATGTGGGTCCGCCCCTGGTCGTGGATATGAAATATGAAGTTCTAATGAGAAATAAATGTTGGAAACTAGTTCCTGGAACCTGATGAAAAACGTTGTTGATTGTAAATGATTGTTTCAAATTAAAGGAAAAATTGATAGTTCTATTGGCAGGTACAAGGCACAAATAGTAGCAAAAGATTTCATGCAACGTCTAGGATTTAAATTTCTTAAAACCTTTAGTCCGATTGTCAAATGAACCACTATCAAAATTGTTCTAACCATCACTAATCAAAACAAGTGAAAGGCTCACCAACTTGACGTAAACAATGCAATTTTGCAAGGTAACTTACAAGATCATATATCTATAACTTAATCAAAGGGCTATGTTAACTCTGATTTTCTCAATCATGTATGTCGTAAGTTAAAATAAGCTCCACGTTCCTGGTATAAGGCTCTCAAATATCATTTGACTTATATCAAGTTTGCTAAGTATGAATTTAATGCCTTTTGTTTATCTTCACATACTATTTTTTATTATGGTTTGCTCTGATGATATTCTCATTACTGGCAATGTGAAATTGGGTCTTAGGCCTAACTCACACCCAAAAGCTATCTCAAAGGGAGAAGGATTTTCCTAGCCTTATAAGGAGTTCACTCATCTCATTAACCACCGATGTGAGACTTTTGTCACTTTTTAACAGGAAATCACCCAAACATTGTTGAACATATAATCAGATCATTGATTGACAGGTTCTCTGTAATTTTTTCGATGAACTTAATCATTTTTTGGGTATCGAAATTAAGGATGTTTTCAATGAGATTATCTTATCACAGTCCAAATACATTCTTGAGATTCTCTCATTACTACTCTTATTTAGAAATGGCAGTTTAGAAATGGCAGTTGAGGACGAACACTGCATTATGGATGGTACTAAAAGCTATAAAGGTTGTATATTAAAGATGTGACAAATGATAAGAATTCTATTGTCTTATTGGCTAATTGGTAACTGGCTATTTCTAATGTGCATACGTGTTTGCCTATGCAATTGTATTCGTGTCATATTGTGATGCTCATTTCAAAATCTTGACATCAATTGTTTGTGTTTCATCAGTTTAACAATTTACCATTTTCTATGTCCTCCTTGTTTTTTTTGTGTTCTTGTAATGCTTGTATTACTAACATCCTCTGTTTTTTTTTTTTTTTTTGTAGTGATTGCTATTTGGACTTCAGAAAGATGAAGAATATTAGTGTTATAGTTCGTCAGTCGCAATTTGTGTAATGTGATTTAATTGAAATTTTAAAATTCAAACTTCAATTAAATTTGAATATATAACTTTAATTTTTTTGAAAAAAATTTATATATTTAAAAATTACATTAATTCATAATAAAAAACAACTTCAAATATTTAAAAGACATAAAAATGCTATCAAAAGAAAATTGATTTACTAAAATTATTCTTAAAATACACTCTCAAAATTCAAGAATCCCACCAAATTGGGGAGGAAATATCATGCAGAGAGTATTGTATTTGTCTAATATTCTTTTTTCGCAATTTTAGAATTGGTCATCTACTATTCACAAACATCTTTATTTTGCTTGTATGTAATTTATACCATTTCTCAGTTAGTGAATTGTATGCCAAATGCCAAAACAATCACTCCTGAGTAAAGTAATATCCAAAAAAAATGCATTAACTAAATCTTTGTATTCTTTGCACGTATTGTAAAGGGAAAGAATACTATGGTATACATATGTTTGATCCATCTTTACTGCTCCATCCATATTGAATTTTTTGGTTAGTTTATTTTATTCTACCTTTTCACGTACTATATTTAAGATGATAAGATTACAGTATATTTAATATATTTAAATATCTTAAGTTTAGTACCACAAAATTAGGAATAATTACATTAATATATTTAAGATATCATAATCTCAAAATTTCTCACCCATTTATTAAAAACTACAAAAGATTCCTCGTGGATACATTCCTCCCATTATGAATCATGTTCATACTTATGTATCCGACAATAAGAATTGTATCCAACGCAACAACATAGTAGAAACCAATGTATCCAATAGTAGAGGAATGTATTTGACAGAACAAAATCAATAGAGATCAATGTATCCGATAATTGAAGTTTGTATCTAACAAAACAGAGTAGAGATCAATGTATTCAACAATAGAGGAATATATCTGACGCAACTGAATCTTAAGTAATATATCATTTGTAATGTATCGGACAATCGAGAAATGTTTCTCACAGAAATGAAGATTTTAAAAATTATTGTAATTAAGAAGACTTCCTGAATAGGATGCAATTAGCATCGTATGAGATTTCTCTATTTTATACAAATTTTAAGGAACATTTTATGTTATCCTGACATGTTGGGCATGTGCACCATGTGCTTAAGTTCGCCTCCCAGAGCAGGCGATGGTTTACCTCCTACTGATTCAACTCTATATCGACACATTTTGGATAAGTTGCAATACTTATTATTCACGCGTTTGATATTGCATTTCAGTAAAAAAAGTTATCTTAGTTTATTCAACTCCTAGTTTGGAGCACTGAAAAGCAGTAAAAAGATTTCTTCGATGTCTCAAGTCATCAACAACATCATACTTGCAAATTTTTTCGTCATTCTGATAGGAATTTGTATATGTATATTGATGTTGATTGGGAGGGTTATATACTTTTCTTTTGGCCAAATCCTATTTGTTGGTCCTCTAATAAACAAAAATCAGTTGCTCGATCTTCCACTGAAACATAATACAAATCGATAGCTAACACACTCCTTGAGATTACTTGGGTCTACCACCCGTTGAATGAACTATGATACCAAGTCTCACAAACTCCACGTATTTTTTGTGAAAACATTAGTGTTTCATATCTCAAATAAAAACTCATTATTCCACACTAAGATGAAACACATTGTAGTGGACTTTTATTACCTCCACAATAGTGTGCAATCAGAGTGATTGTCAAATATTTTTTATCAATGGATCAAGTTGCAGACACTCTCACTAAGTTGCTGCCCAAGCTTGCCTTTCTTTGCTATCTATCCAAGTTACGTGTTGTTTCACCACACTAACTTAAAGAGTTGTGTTGAGATATTCTTGTAGTTATCATGAGAGCACGTGAAATTAATATTTTACTATTTACCCTCTGAAAAAAATAGTAACAATCTTTTCTCTTTTCTCTCTTTCAAGACAAAGTCGACCTGCGACTACTTTTGCTACCAATTTCTTTAAAAAATAAATCTCACCCCTTTAAAAAAAAGATGTTCTTATCATATACTATTAATTTTGTAGATATAGAAGTAAAACTACTCCCGTCATTTTTTTTGCCCGAAGAAAATGGATCACCATCCACAATTCTTTGCTGGAAAAAAATGGAGATCATCATCTACGTCGGTTTTGCCGGAAAAGATGGAGACCACCATCTACATCATGTTTGCTGAAAAAATGAAAATCATTAATTAAATATATTCTTGCTCCCTCTTTACCTTCCTCCACACAAACCACCCCAATCTACACCCTTTCTTCCTTACAAATTGATGCAAAAATTAAAAAAAGAAAGAAAAGCAATCAAAATCAAGATAAGCAAAGAAAGAACCGATTTTTTAAGAAAAAACAATCAATTTAGATGGAAATAAGAAAGAATTCATAAAGAGAATAAAAATGATAAATTCATCTATAATATATCTTAAAGCCTCGTAGAGTTATTGTTAGGGAAAGAGAAGAAAGGGGGAGGTTTGGGGTAGGTTGCATAATTTCTTTCTCTTTCATTTTTTTTAAATATGAATTTTTTTTCTTTTTAAATTTTGACTTGTTTATATTCAAATTGTTTTAATAGTTGTTTTAAATTAAAATGTCACATGTCTTCATTTGATTTGTTATGATGAATATGCAAGTGTATTACACACATTTCTTCTTTTAACTAAGTATCACAAAAATGTTCAATGGATATTTATTTTTTAAGATTAGAGTGTCTAATAGGAAACAGGGTATACTCAAGATTCTAAGTGAAATATACAAACAATTTTAAGGGGCCATCGATGACTTAAGCAAAAATTATATAAACAAATATAATTTAACAGATTATATCATATTGCATATTTTATCCTTCAAATAATAAATACTAATCCACAAGATCATTATTTTTTTTAGATGTGAAAATATTTAAACACGGTTAATGCATGCATAAAATGTAAATTCATGAATAATTCTTGGTTAGATTAGTAATGATCTCAATAATGATATTTATATAAACTCACTGTAATTTAAATATTTATTTAGTTAAATATTTGATAATAGTATACATAATATTACTCCTGTGCACGTTTAATCAAGAGATCTCTTAACATCACACAACAATAATTAAAGGCATCATAATTTACAAAACAACAATAAGAGAAAAAAATTCAAAATATTTCGCTTGAATTATATCTGAAAGGTGGAGGGATATATATATTTATATATATTAGGTATTATATTATGTTCGTTTTACCTGAGATCTTCATTTGTGAAAAATTGAACATCTCTTATTGAACAATGATAATTTACTACTCTATATAATTTAATGTAAAAATTAAGTAAAATGCGGTTTCTTAAAGAGAGAACTATTTCAGAAAACGGAACAACCACTTACAATAAAGACTAGATTCTAGAATTGAAGAACAATAGAAAATAATTAAACTAAAAAACATCCATTTTTCTATGATGTAAATGGTTAATCATAGGAAACTGTAAAACTATAATTTTTGACTTTCCACACTAAAAACCTAAACTAGAAGCATGACTAGAAGACCACATATGTCGGCATAGAGATTTGGTGGAGAGGGCAAAAAGATTAATTTCTCTAGTCATTTTCTTCCTATTAGGTGGAAGTAGTAGCTCTTTGGAGTTGGTCAATACCCATGAAAATATCTTCACTCATGTTCACCTTTACTTTATCATCACCTTTGTTCTGCACGACCGCAACAACCATTTTGTTTTTGCTCCCAATTTCAAGTGGAGGCTTAGTTGCGATAATTGGAGAAGCAACAACTCTTGAATTCTTATTGCGCTTGGACGAGGATGATGATGCATTCAAGATTGATGCTTTGGGCAAAATATTTATGCCTTTTGGAAGCTTGAATTTGGAATTATTGTTGCAGCTAGCAAGATATCTACGGTTCATTGGTGGATCATGATTGTGTCCACCGGAACAAGATACCACGAAAATGTTCTCATCCTTTGGGCTTTTCTCAATTGTTTCTTTGCTTCGCAGTGTTTTGATGTGCTACACTTATAGTAATTCCTGTATTGTCATATACACAAAATAATAATCAGGTTTAGTAAAATATTATATGTGTATACACTATTAATAATTTTTACTGCTTTTTGTTATGAAAATTAAAAATGGAAGGGAACATAACTTTCTATGACATAAAAAAACAGTGAGAGAGAAAACCTCGGAAATGGAGAACCTTTGATATGCTTCTGACCATATTTGCGCCATGTCCATATGTCATTTGTGAGTTCCTCTTGCAGTGATTCATAGGTAAGCCTTATCGACTGATTTTTCCTAGATCAGAAGTACTAAAGTCAAAATTTAGAACATATGCACATAAAAGGTAATGAAGTGAGTGGTTACCTTGTTCTAGATTGGGTCAAAGGAATCTTCATGGAAAAAGTGAAATTAGGATGAATGTTTGCCCGTATGTCAGGTTGTTGTAGATCAATCCATTCTTGTGGTGTTGTAGTTGGTGGCACACACGCCACCATTGTTCGTGATTGAGGAACAATGATTTTTTGGATAAATTGAACTGATCGAATTGAATGTAAGTGCAATTGCTCGTTTTTGTTTTGGTTCGTGATAATAACCTGATCATATGATCTTTCCTGACGAGCGATTGGAAAATCTAAAGAAACAATTTCAGATAAACCATTAAAACTAGTCATGTCAGGTGTTAAAGGTTTGTCAAAATAATTCCAAACATGAGAACTATTCAAACCTAACTTAGGAGCTACAACATTGTTAGGTCTACTAATATTAAAAGTTTTTACTATCGCACCTATATCCCGATCATAATCCCCCATTTTATATCTATATATAATGATATCTAGTTAAATGCTAAAATAAAAATAATATTATAAGAGAAACTAATGATGTTTTCTATAAAAGCAGAGATGGAAAAGAGGATCCAATGAGGGGATGACTTATGGAGGAAGTAGATTAGAAAAGAACGTTTTAGTGAGTAAGAAATTATAAATCAAAGGTTGGGTTGAAGAAAGTGAAGCTATTTCACAAGTTAAATAGAGAAACTTAAAAGGGTATCTACCTACCACGGATGTCCACATTTACTTTGCAGTTAATGGAAAATAAATAACTTTTTCCATTTTAGACTGAATGATATAGGCGACAAATGAGTAGTCAAAGATAATTTATGCGATAATGGAAAAGTCAAATAAAATTTTATGTACCCTTAATTTTGAGATCATACATGTCGCGACCCGAGTCTACACTCTGGACGTGGCCGGAACTCAAGAACCGTTGTTGGTCCCCAAGTGAACCGTCATCCTGGCTGACTAAAAGCGCAAGACTAACTTAAGCATGCAAAAGCTTAGAAACTGAAATAAAAATCATTAACGCAAATACAACGCTTTAACTAAAAAAATTAACTCTGAATAAAATAATATATTAAACTCGCCATAAAAAGGCAACTTTAGTCTTTAAAAAATTTAATAAAATAAATTATTAATACAGACTCCTCAACTAAATTGACTATCTATGAAGCCTCTAACTGATAATGATGGAAGTCGGGAAAAGATCCACGACCCCCTAACTAAACTGAAAAGTGAATGAATCCTCCGGAAGCAAGGAGGCTCACCATAGCTAACTCGAACTCTCGGATGTATCAATGAAACTCTAGTTGATGATCCTGAATACATATGTCTGCATTATGAGAAAATACAGGTCA
This sequence comes from Solanum lycopersicoides, assembly GCA_022817965.1. Taxonomy (NCBI): domain Eukaryota; kingdom Viridiplantae; phylum Streptophyta; class Magnoliopsida; order Solanales; family Solanaceae; genus Solanum; species Solanum lycopersicoides. Next base: position 10,574,740 of record CM040622.1, on the reverse strand, counting down.
ATTGGTTCAGTACCTGGAATGTACGAGCATGTAAGGGGAATTTTAAAGCATAACATAAGCTTGAACTTGTAAAAAATGGAAATATACTTACCTCTTTTTAACTCAACTCAAATCAAGAATAAGATATTCAACTCAAAGATTAGATATTCAACTCAAAGATTAGATACTCAACTTCAAAGATATGATGCTCGACTCAATGAAGCACAGATCAACTCAAGATACTTAACTTAAGGTACTCAACTCGAAATACTCTACTCTTGATACTTAACTGTGAATTCATTTCTATATAAATCAGTTTAAAACAATTGCAATATAAAGAAAAATTGTTTAAAAATATGATGTCAACTCTGTGTATATAACAAGGATACAACATAACTCTGAAATGTATATGAAAATACAATTAACTGATGTATATAAAAATACAATAATTTCTATGGGAGTTTCTCTAACCGACAACCATCACTTAAGAGCTACAATGATATGATACATCGATCTACCTCACGATGTCAGCGCATCCTATACCCGGCCAAAGGTATAATACATGAACTACTTAATGGATCCACTAGTCTACTGTGAAAATGGTTCATCTAAAAAGTATGACCCTCTTCTACCCATGGTGGCTACACGGTTTATGGGGGCTGTGAGTTGTCTGAACTCTCCCCCTTATCGGTGCTCAATACTACTCCCAAAATATACTAGCTCTTATGTTTCAAAACATATTGATTTTGTGGTTTCAGATTAGTGCTCAAAATAGTTAGCTCAAAGGTTGTCTTGGAAATATCAGTTTCCCTGCTTGCTTTAATTAGAATAGAAGTTATTTCTCTTTAACTGAAAACTAGCCCGAAGGCCCTTTGGAAATCTCAGTTTCCATTCTTATCTAAATGTGAAAACATTTTTAATCTCTTCGGGAATACTTAGTCCCCATATACTTCTTTGAAGAATTGACTTCAATCTTTACTCTTTACTCAACTTGAACTTTCAGTCTTAAAAGAAAGTGAAAACATTTGTGAAAGACTTTTGAAAATTTTATAAACTTTACTTTGACTTGCCTTTAACTTCTATACTCGACTCTTAAATTTTCTTGAATTGAAGTATGGATTCAAGGCTCATGATCTCATGTTTATGGATGATTTCATGATTTTTCAACTTGGAGGGTTCATAAGGAATTATGAGCATAAACTACTTAACTCGAGAACTCAAAGGTACCTCTCATCTCAAGACTGTTCGACACATAAGGTTCATGCGAAATTATGGATATGAACAATTCAACTCAAGGACTACATAACTACATGAAACTCATGTATATGAATCTTCTCATTCTCTTGGTTACTTCCTCAAAACTTAGTTCAATCAATTATGGATCTCAAAGAATTCACAATTGAACTTGAAGGCTTTCTTGAACTCTACACATAACTCTCTCTTGAATGTGAATTTTGAATTCAAGAGTTATGGTTCATGATATGAATGATCAAGGTGATATTGTAGACTTATGAATACATTATACTCACTCTCATGCTCACTTACTTGAGTCTTGAAACAAGTTACTAGAAGTTGTAGAAGACTCCTCCAAAGGACTCGAATAGACTCTCTCAAAAGGTTCGGAAGAACTCTAAAAACTTAATCTTAACTTTACCTTGAATTTGAATTACTATTTCAAGGTTATTATTCATGTTATGAATCTTTTCTAAGTGTTTAGAATTAGTTTAAAGTGTTTGGAATCAAAAGGAGTGAAGATACACTTTCAATGAGCTCAAACGGAGCGACCGTGGAAAACTGGATGGGGCAGGTGACCCTGGGGTTATGCGTGCTGTAGGGACCCAACCCCTGGAGTGCATATAAGCGTTCGGAGAGCTCTGGCAGGCGCGTCACGCCAGACCCCAATCTAGAAATTTGCCGAACGTCCTTGCTCGTTTTCTCACCCTAACTCGCCTAAAATCAAATGATTTCTTCCCCAATCGCTTGGATTCGATTACTTAACTTAATTACACTCCAATATACTAAAGAAAAAACTCAAATTACTCAATTCCATCTCAAGAATTCATCAAAAACCCAACATAACAAGATTTAGAATGAACCTCAAGAACACCAATCAAGAACACATCAAAAACTCTAATTTTTAAACTTTAAGAATGAAATTTCGCTGAAAAATAACATGATTGGCGTGTGGATGAACTAACCTTACACTATGGAAGCTTACATACCTCTTAGGGATTAAACATGGAAAAAATTTGTAACTAAACTTAAGAACATCGATGAACGCCTTCATCCTTTCATCATTTCTTCTGTTTTCTCTTCTTTTCTCTTATTGCCTCTTCTTGAACTCTCAACTAAAACCCTAGGTGTATATTAGGATTTTAAAACTGAACCCAAAAGGATTAGACTCCTAAATTACTACTAAAAACACATTAAATCTTATTGGGTAAGCGAAGGACAAAAATACCCCTCACTATTTTCGGCTAACTATCCTTAACTGAACAGCCTAACTTCAAAAGGTCATATCTCATTCATCCAAACTCGAAACTTAGCAAACTCGACGGATTTAGAAAGATAATTCAAAGATATTTCCCATGGTGTCTTGTAGCACATCTAACTCATCATGTGCTTGGAGTTATGGTCGTTTGAAGTTGATTCAAAACTCATACTTACCTTAACTTGCAAAATTTTAGATTTTTGCTATATTTCCAATTTAATTCTTTTTGGAACTCTTGGTGTTAAATCTAGTGAACCAACCTTAATACTTAATAAATTTTAAATTCCTTGATAAAATCTCACTCACTACGATGAACGGTTCGAGTCTTAGTTCGAAAAAATTTCTTGGGTGTTACATACATATCATATCATATACACGAAATTAAGCAAAGTCTGATATGACTCAAAATTTTACCGTGATGACGCTTACCATAACCCCATAATGGGCAAGACAAAAAAATAAAATTTACAAAACATAAGAATATAACGATAAATAACAAGAGGAAACAAGAATAAAGATAATAAATAGGGACATATAATAGAAAAATAAATATGATACACAATATAAAAAACAATGCCAAAAAATGACCAAGAACGAGAAAGTAACATATGGACCAAATCTCCGAATCTGGTGTCACCAGTACATGAAGAACTAAGTATAGAAAATCTATATAAAAAGAACTAACTAATAAAAATGCAAAATACAAGTCAGTAAAAAATAGAACAAGCAACAAATCTATGGATGCAAGGAGCTCACCATGATCCGAGTCTATGACGATCACGAGAGACTCAATGGTAAGTGAGAGTTGCTCGTACTGGAATTCTATCAGAAAAATATAAAGAAAAGTAGTATAATTAGTATATTACGGGTTATTCAATAGGAATCATGAGTCGACGGAGCTCAAAAAGATCAAATATAATAAGAGAAGTGATATACCGTGAGTTTACAATATTTTTGATGTGTTTCACTTAGAGCTTGTGTGTGTCTTGGGCAATTATGTTGTTGGAAATAATGGTTCTATGAAATACTTGTATGAAATAAGTTTGGATACGGTGGATTGAGAAAAGAGTTGAAAATTGCAGAAGTGGCCAATGACGTAGCCAACCACGTACAATAGGTTCTTTGATGGGTCGTAAGTGATGCAGCGTAAATGATAGTTCAAGGAAGTTTGACCATATGTGGAACCACGGAGGCTATAGACGGCCAGTAGATTGAATGACAGACCGTCCTGTGCATCCGTCATTTGCGATGAGAAAGTTGAAGTTCTAGTACTTAAACCACAGAGACAAGTGACAGAACATAGTGTAGTCCACAGACCATAGGTCTAACCCTCGTCTGAAGTCCCTAAAATAATTTCCGAGTGTTGATCCATGAAGGAGACTATGGACCGTAGGTGGATCCATGGTCCGTAGCTCTTGTCGTCGATTGAAACCACGTCTAAGCAGTTATTTCCTTTTTTTCTTAATTTGTTTAGGATTTGTGTTTTATAAATATTAGTTGTTATTTACGTTTTAAAGGGTTATACATTATTGTATACTTTAGTTTTTGTTTTTTGGAATTATTTTCAACACGTAGCAATTTAATTTCTGGAAGCTAGTTTATGCAAATTTCACTTTGAATTTGAATTCAAGATTTCGGTTTTCATGTATTCTCATTGTAAGTTCATGAATTCTTTTAACCTAATTATGAATTATGAACTCTCAATCCTGAGTGGATAAATTCACAGCTAGGGTCGTTGGAACCATGAACTATTAACAAAGTATGAACAATGACTAAGCAATTGAATAGTGTTTATGCATGTATTGTTAATCTTTTTATTTAGAAGTCTTTCTAGCGGTGAACATTGTTATAGCTCGCCTCGTTCCTACTTGAACTTACCAAGGGGTAATGAATGAGAAAAAGATTTAACAACAGAGATTTAGTTAGGGATTTGCTTCTATCTAATAGTTTGAATTTAATAAATTGAGGAAAAGGAGAATACCCTAGTTAATTAACACAATGACTAATCTGGGATGAAGGTAAGGGTTAATAAAGCACACATTCGTATATTTACGAAGAAGCAGTGAAAGTCCTTGTGATGATTACCAATCACTTAGGGATACATAACTTATCAACCTTGTATGTCAAACACTTGGAAAGGATTACTATTATTATGATTACAACATTAAAATCTTGTGAGGAACACATATACACTAGCTTCTATCTTATATTGATATCTCAAACTGTGAATCTTTCTTACGTGTTACTTATTGATTCAAGTCAACAATCTGTTACTTTATTTACAAAAAAACCTTGTTTACTTTTATCGAAAATAGTTTGACTAAACAGAGATAATTGTGAGTTGAGTTTGAGTCTAAACATTATCCTCGTGCGATTGACCTCAACCTACAAGTTGGGTTATTTACTTGATAATGCTCGTTTATGCTTCTTTAAGAGAGGTGTAATTTTAGCATATCAAATTTTAGCGTTGCTGCCGAGGAGTACGACTTTTAGATTAAGTTTAACTAAATTATTGAACTTTAGTCAAGTATTTTCTGATTTTATGTTATTTTTTTTTCCTACGGATTTCTACTCTAGTATATGTCAAGTACACAGAATAAAGGTTAACCTTTGAACCCCTACGATGCTGAATTGAAGAACTTTGAGGAAAATAAATAATCAATGGGTACACAACAATCCAATCAGAGAGGGGTCTAGGAGATTGTCACGCCCCAAGGCTACCCCCTGGACGTGGACACGGGACCTAAGATCACAGGTGACCCCAAGCTAACCCTACTGGCATGACGTGAGCATACTTAGAGTGATAATAACTGATGCGGAAGCTAATAATAAAGTTTATCTAAAATGATTGGGAATACCCATGTACTAAACTGAACATAAAAATCTAAGAGTTCAATACAAAGAAATATTAAACTCGGAATACTACGTTGAATCTAACGATGTCTGAAAATAGCCTCTAACTGACTAGAAATGTTGGGACATGCCCCAACTAATTCTAGCAAAACTGAAACCTAAAGACTGAAAAAAATAGTAAGATAACATGACTATTGTCCTCGAAGTATGAGAACTCAACACTGATGTTGTTGAACTGGAGATCGGGAAACGATCTAAGTGTAATTTAGATGCTGAGAACCTGAACCTACATCACAAGAAGATGTAGCGTAGAGTATGCATCAGTACTTGAAAGTACTGAGCATGCAGGATAGAGTAAAGCTGAAATAAACATATAACTGAACAAAGAAGCAAGAGTATAATCTAAACATAATATAGATACTGAATAATGTGCTAACTGAATGGAATGACCAAATCATAACATGCTGAGACTAAATAATGACTATACTAAAATTTTGTCAATAAAATAGAGTCTTAGTGAACTGCGGGAGCTACTAACAACCGATAATAAAACCACATGAGATAGATGTGGATTTCAATATATACACCGCATACGAAGGACCCAATAAACCCGACCAAAGGTGTAGATGCATTCTGGTGTGATCACTAAAATGATGCCCACATAGGGATATACAACCTACGTGTTGGTAGTTCTAGAATATATGGATAACTGACCGTATTCTAATTTGGTATTATGTTACTCTGAATAGATTAAATGACTAACGTATTATGACTGAATTTCTGTGATATACTACATAGCTCAAAATTGACATGCAAATTGGGAATACATATTAATATACTGATAATGATACAGTCAAGAATGAGGCATGTATATGTGAAATATATAACCTAGCATGTGTAATTAAGAACTAAAGAAATGCATAGCTAGGGTTCTGGATTTCATGCAAGAAACGTAGTAATAACATGATATCTACTGAAGTTCTAGAAATCGTAGGTCTAGTTTGATAATAGGGAATCAAGAATCTAACTAAAATATAGGGACCTAATGGGTGAAAAGAACCTACTAGTGAAATATTACATACCTGGTGATGAATTTCACGGAGAAATTATTTCATTTTGGGGCTTGAACTGATGGAATCTTGTTGCGATCTTGAACAAGTTTTGTTGCCTCTTTCTTTTCTCTAGGTTCTAATTTTCCATGTTTTGATGAAATATCTAATTTAGATAAGTTCTAGTTATGTTTCTAGGCTAAAACTAACCAAAACCACTTAATTTAGTTAAAACGACGTAGTTTAGGGGTCCAACAAAATAGAAAAAGAACAAAATATTCCTGACTTAAATTGCTAACAGGGCAAACCACAACCACTTTCACGAACCATGAAAGGGACTACGTACCGTGACGTAGGCCATGGTATTTGGTCCAGAGTTTGTGGGTTCTAAGGGTACGGTCAACGATCCCTATCTGAGACCGTGTTAAGTACCACGGACCGTGAAGGTCCCCGTGGTCCTCACTTGGTCCTGTGGTTGGGTGGCCCTTGTTCATGGACCCTCCCACGGGCCATGTGAAGGACCATAGCTGAAGTCCCTCATGGTCCTCACTTAGGAGTGAGGGGTCGAGGGACTAGCGGGTAGGGGGGGTGCTACTGCCTAACTTATCACGGATCATCCCACGGTCGTGTGAAGTCCCACAAACTGTGAAGGTCCTCGTGGTCTTTACTTGGGCGTGGGGTCTAAGGGGCTGGATAAATAGGCTACTGCCTCGACTCTACCGACTCCCCCACAATCCGTTAAGACCATGGCTCATAAAGGGTCCCGTAGTCTTATGTCTAGGCCTGGGGGATAATAACTCCCCACCACGGGAAGGTCAACGTACCCGTGGTTTTTCCGGAAATAATGGAGACCACCATCTATATCATCTTTGCTGGAAAAGTGATAATCATGATTTAAATATTCTTGCTCCCTCTTCACCTTCCACTACACACACCGCCCTGATCTACACCCTTTCTTCCCAACAAATCGATGCAGAAACAAAAAGAAAAGAAAAGCAAATTCAAAATTAAAATAAACAAAGCAAGAACCAATCTTTTAAGAAAACACTATCAATTTAGATGGGAATAAGAAATAAGTCATAAAGAGAAATAAAAATGATAAATTCATAACAATTTATCTTAAAACCTCTGGTAGTGATTGTTAGGGAAAGAGAAGAAAGGGGGAGGTTTTGGGTGGGCTGCATAATTTCTTTATCTTTTTTTTAAAAATCAAAAATCTCAAAGTCTTTTCTTTTTAAAGTTTGACTTGCTTATATTCAAAATTATTTTTAATAGATACAATGTCACGTGTCTTCATTTGATTTGTTATTTTGACACAACATATGCAAGTGTATTACACACATTTCATCTTTTTTATTAACTATCACAAACATATTCAATTTGTATTTATTTTTTAAAATTTGAGTGTCTAATAGGATGCAAGATCTATTGAAATTTCTCAGTGAAATATACAAAAAATTATAAGGGGTCATCGATAACTTAAGCCAAAATTATATCACCAAATATAATTTAACAGATTATAACATTTTGCATATTTTATCCTTCAAATAATAAATACTAATCCACAAGATCATTATTGTGATGTGAATATATATAAACACGGTTAATGCATGCATAAAATGTAAATTCATGAATAATTTTTGGCTACATTAATAATGATCTCGATAATTATATTTATATAAACTCACTGTAATTTAAAATATATATTTAGTTAAATATTTGATAATAGTATACATAATATTATTCCACTGTTGGCTTAATCAAGAGATCTCTTAACATCACACAACAATATTGTAACATCTCATAAACCGAAATATCTTGGATTAAACGAGCTACAACGAAGGTAAATGCAAGTTTTGTTGATTTTCGTGTGCTATAGTCAATGAAATTTTTGTGATTCAGAATTTCCGAAATGAAATGGCCAAAATATTTCATGGACATCCGTTATGACGTTGACAATGTATATAGTTTGTTCTTCTAGGAAAACGGGCGCATTTACAAGTTTCAACGAGCCCCAAAGTTAGTAACGCAATTTTTGCCGATTTTAGTGTGCTAATCTCCATGGAATTTTTGTGATCCGGAATTCCCAAAACGAAATGGCTAAATTTTTGTATGGACCTTTGTTAAGACGTGGACAATGTATCCAGTTCGTCTCGTGGATAAAACACGCATTTTCAAGCTCAAACGAGCTCCAAAGCAGGTAAACGGAAATTTTGCCGATTTTCAAGTTCTATAGTACATGAAATTTTTGTGATCTGAAATTTGCGAAACGAAATGGATAAAATTTTTCATGAACGTCCGTTAAGACGTTGACAATATATCCAGTTTATTCCACGGGGAAAACAGGTGCATTTTCAAGTTCAAACGAGTCTCAAAGCAGGTAAACATAGATTTTATCGATTTCGTGTGCTATATAGTCCATGAAAGTTTTTCTTATCCAGAATTCTCGAAACAAAATAGCCAAAAAATTCATGGACATCTGTTAAGGCGTTTGCAATGTATCTAGTTCGTCCCACAGGAAAACTGGTGCATTTTCAAGTTCAAACGAGCCCATGACAGGTAACCAATTTTTGTGATCACAAATTCCAGAAACGAAATTATTTTTTATGAAAATTGCATTTATCTCTCAAGAGTCAACAAATATCATGATTGAATGTCATTACCAGCAACCTCCAATTCACCAAGTATTAATCTTATCACTTTCCCATCTCTTTCTCTATTTTTATAATCTTTCAAATACTATTTCTGTTTCATCACTCGCTTTTAATCCTCGTCAACCAATATTGATCCAGCAACCACCAATCCCCCAAAATACTATGACAACCACCAATGCTCCTCCACCCTCCAGTGTGGTCACAAGGTTCCAAAATAATACCCTCAAATTGAAAAAAAATAGTTTTTAGCTCACCTTTCTCCTACACCAAATACTTTTAAGCAAATCGTTTAGCACGTTAACTGAAAGAATATTAACAATGAGATTCGAACCCTAGTCAACAACACTAAAAGAGTCTTAAGCACCCACCCAAGAGCCATTAACCCAATTAGATCATTTATTCATTGGGTGCTCTCTGTTAATTTTATACAAATACCTCTTAATTTCTACATAGATATATATATATTTCGTAACGAAGTTAATGGGTGCTCAAGCACCCGGCCGACTCCATGTGGGTCCATCCGCCCCTGGTCATGGATATGAAATATGAAGTTATAATGAGAATAAAATGTTGGGAACTAGTTCCTAGGAACCTGATGAAAAACGTTGTTGATTGTAAATGATTGTTTCAAATTAAGGAAAAATTGATAGTTCTATTGGCAGGTACAAGGCACAAATAGTAGCAAAAGATTTCACGCAACATCTAGGATTTAAATTTCATAAAACCTTAGTCCGATTGTCAAATAAACCACTATCAAAATTGTTCTAACCATCACTAATCAAAACAAGTGAAAGGCTCACCAACTTGACGTAAACAATGCAATTTTGCAAGGTAACTTACAAGATCATATATCTATAACTTAATCAAAGGGCTAGTTAACTCTGATTTTCTCAATCATGTATGTCGTAAGTTAAAATAAGCTCCACGTTCCTGGTATAAGGCTCTCAAATATGATTTGACTTATATCAAGTTTGTTAAGTATGAATTAAGTGCCTTTTGTTTATCTTCACATACTATTTTTTATTATGGTTTGCTCTGATGATATTCTCATTACTGGCAATGTGAAATTGGGTCTTAGGCCTAACTCACACCCAAAAGCTATCTCAAAGGGAGAAGGATTTTCCTAGCCTTATAAGGAGTTCACTCATCTCATTAACCACCATGTGAGACTTTTGTCACTTTTTAACAGGAAATCACCCAAACATTGTTGAACATATAATCAGATCATTGATTGACAGGTTCTCTGTAATTTTTCGATGAACTTAATCATTTTTTGGGTATCGAAATTAAGGATGTTTTCAATGAGATTATCTTATCACAGTCCAAATACATTCTTGAGATTCTCTCATTACTACTCTTATTTAGAAATGGCAGTTTAGAAATGGCAGTTGAGGACGAACACTGCATTATGGATGTACTAAAAGCTATAAAGGTTGTATATTAAAGATGTGACAAATGATAAGAATTCTATTGTCTTATTGGCTAATTGGTAACTGGCTATTTCTAATGTGCATACGTGTTTGCCTATGCAATTGTATACGTGTCATATTGTGATGCTCATTTCAAAATCTTGACATCAATTGTTTGTTTTCATCAGTTAACAATTTACCATTTTCTATGTCCTCCTTGTATTTTTTGTGTTCTTGTAATGCTTGTATTACTAACATCCTCTGTTTTTTTTTTGTTTTTTTTTGTAGTGATTGCTATTTGGACTTCAGAAAGATGAAGAATATTAGTGTTATAGTTCGTCAGTCGCAATTTGTGTAATGTGATTTAATTGAAATTTTAAAATTCAAACTTCAATTAAATTGAGATATATAACTTTAATTTTTTTGAAAAAAAAAAATTTATTATTTAAAAATTACATTAATTCATAATAAAAACAACTTCAAATATTTAAAAGACATAAAAATGCTATCAAAAGAAAATTGATTTACTAAAATTATTCTTAAAAATACACTCTCAAAATTCAAGAATCCCACCAAATTGGGGAGGAAATATCATGCAGAGAGTATTGTATTTGTCTAATATTCTTTTTTCGCAATTTTAGAATTGGTCATCTACTATTCACAAACATCTTTATTTTGCTTGTATGTTATTTATACCATTTCTCAGTTAGTGAATTGTATGCCAAATGCCAAAACAATCACTCCTGAGTAAAGTAATATCCAAAAAAAATGCATTAACTAAATCTTTGTATTCTTTGCACGTATTGTAAAGGGAAAGAATACTATGGTATACATATGTTTGATCATCTTTACTGCTCCATCCATATTGAATTTTTTGGTTAGTTTATTTTATTCTACCTTTTCACGTACTATATTTAAGATGATAAGATTACAGTATATTTAATATATTTAAATATCTTAAGTTTAGTACACAAAATTAGGAATAATTACATTAATATATTTAAGATATCATAATTCAAAATTTCTCACCCATTTATTAAAAACTACAAAAGATTCCTCGTGGATACATTCCTCCCATTATGAATCATGTTCATACTTATGTATCCGACATAAGAATTGTATCCAACGCAACAACATAGTAGAAACCAATGTATCCAATAGTAGAGGGATGTATTTGACAAACAAAATCAATAGAGATCAATGTATCCGATAATTGAAGTTTGTATCTAACAAAACAGAGTAGAGATCAATGTATTCAACATAGAGGAATATATCTGACGCAACTGAATCTTAAGTAATATATCATTTGTAATGTATCGGACAATCGAGAAATGTTTCTCACAGAAATGAAGATTTTAAAAATTATTGTATTAAGAAGACTTCCTGAATAGGATGCAATTAGCATCGTATGAGATTTCTCTATTTTATACAAATTTTAAGGACATTTTATGTTATCCTGACATGTTGGGCATGTGCACCATGTGCTTAAGTTCGCCTCCCAGAGCAGGCGATGGTTTACCTCCTACTGATTCAACTCTATATCGACACATTTTGGATAAGTTGCAATACTTATTATTCACGCGTTTGATATTGCATTTCAGTAAAAAAAATTATCTTATTTATTCAACTCCTAGTTTGGAGCACTGAAAAGCAGTAAAAAGATTTCTTCGATGTCTCAAGTCATCAACAACATCATACTTGCAAATTTTTCGTCATTCTGATAGGAATTTGTATATGTATATGATGTTGATTGGAGGGTTATATACTTTTCTTTGGCCAAATCCTATTTGTTGGTCCTCTAATAAACAAAAATCAGTTGCTCGATCTTCCACTGAACATAATACAAATCGATAGCTAACACACTCTTGAGATTACTTGGGTCTACCACCCGTTGAATGAACTATGATACCAAGTCTCACAAACTCCACGTATTTTTTTGTGAAAACATTAGTGTTTCATATCTCAAATAAAACTCATTATTCCACACTAAGATGAAACACATTGTAGTGGACTTTTATTACCTCCACAATAGTGTGCAATCAGAGTGATTGTCAAATATTTTTTATCAATGGATCAAGTTGCAGACACTCCACTAAGTTGCTGCCCAAGCCTGCCTTTCTTCGCTATCTATCCAAGTTACGTGTGTTTCACCACACTAACTTAAAGAGTTGTGTTGAGATATTCTTGTAGTTATCATGAGAGCACGTGAAATTAATATTTTACTATTTACCCTCTGAAAAAAATAGTAACAATCTTTTCTCTTTTCTCTCTTTCAAGACAAGTCGACCTGCGACTACTTTTGCTACCAATTTCTTTAAAAATAAATCTCACCCTTTAAAAAAAAGATGTTCTTATCATATACTATTAATTTTGTAGATATAGAAGTAAACTACTCCCGTCTTTTTTGCCCGAAGAAAATGGATCACCATCCACAATTCTTTGCTGAAAAAAATGGAGATATCATCTACGTCGGTTTTGCCGGAAAAGATGGAGACCACCATCTACATCATGTTTGCTGAAAAAATGAAAATCATTAATTAAATATATTTTGCTCCCTCTTTACCTTCCTCCACACAAACCACCCCAATCTACACCCTTTCTTCCTTACAAATTGATGCAAAAATTAAAAAAGAAAGAAAAGCAATTCAAAATCAAGATAAGCAAGAAAAGAACCGATTTTTTTAAGAAAAAACAATCAATTTAGATGGAAATAGAAAGAATTCATAAAGAGAATAAAAATGATAAATTCATCTATAATATATCTTAAAAGCCTCGTAGAGTTATTTTAGGAAAGAGAAGAAAGGGGAGGTTTGGGGGGTTGCATAATTTCTTTCTCTTTCATTTTTTTTAAATATGAATTTTTTTTCTTTTTAAATTTTGACTTGTTTATATTCAAATTGTTTTAATAGTTGTTTTAAATTAAATGTCACATTTCTTCATTTGATTTGTTATGATGAATATGCAAGTGTATTACACACATTTCTTCTTTTAAATAAGTATCACAAAAAATGTTCAATGGATATTTATTTTTTTAAGATTAGAGTGTCTAATAGGAAACGGGTATACTCAAGTTCTAAGTGAAATATACAAAAATTTTAAGGGGCCATCGATGACTTAAGAAAAATTATATAAACAAATATAATTTAACAGATTATATCATATTGCATATTTTATCCTTCAAATAATAAATACTAATCCACAAGATCATTATTTTTTTTAGATGTGAAAATATTTAAACACGATTAATGCATGCATAAAATGTAAATTCATTGAATAATTCTTGGTTAGATTAGTAATGATCTCAATAATGATATTTATATAAAACTCACTGTAATTTAAATATTTATTTAGTTAAATATTTGATAAATAGTATACATAATATTACTCCTGTGCACGTTAATCAAGATATCTCTTAACATCACACAACAATATTTAAAGGCATCATAATTTACAAAACAACAATAAGAGAAAAAAATTCAAAATATTTCGCATGAATTACATCTGAAAGGTGGAGGGATATATATATTTATATATATTAGGTATTATATTATGTTCGTTTTACCTGAGATCTTCATTTGTGAAAAATTGAACATCTTATTGAACAATGATAATTTACTACTCTATATAATTTAATGTAAAAATTAAGTAAAATGCGGTTTCTTAAAGAGAGAACTATTTCAGAAAACGGAACAACCACTTACAATAAAGACTAGATTCTAGAATTGAAGAACAATAGAAAATAATTAAACTAAAAAACATCCATTTTTCTATGATGTAAATGGTTAATCATAGGAAACTGTAAAGACTATAATTTTTGACTTTCCACACTAAAAAACCTAAACTAGAAGCATGACTAGAAGACCACATATGTCGGCATAGAGATTTGGTGGAGAGGGCAAAAAAGATTAATTTCTCTAGTCATTTCTTCCTATTAGGTGGAAGTAGTAGCTCTTTGGAGTTGGTCAATACCCATGAAAATATCTTCACTCAGTTCACCTTTACTTTATCATCACCTTTGTTCTGCACGACCTGCAACAACCATTTTGTTTTTGCTCCCAATTTCAAGTGGAGGCTTAGTTGCGATAATTGGAGAACAGACAACAACTCTTGAATGCTTAACGCGGCTTGGACGAGGATGATGATTCATTCAAGATTGATGCTTTGGCAAAAATATTTATGCCTTTTGGAAGCTTTGAATTTGGAATTATTTTGCAGCTAGCAAGATATCTACGGATTCATTGTGGATCATGATTGTGTCCACCGGAACAAGATACCACGAAAATGTTCTCATCCTTTGGGCTTTTCTCAATTTGTTTTTGCTTCGCAGTGTTTTGATGTGCTACACTTATAGTAATTCCTGTATTGTCATATACACAAAATAATAATCAGGTTTTAGTCAAATATATATGTGTATAACTATTAATAATTTTTACTGCTTTTTGTTATGAAAATTAAAAAATGGAGGAACATAACTTTCTATGACATGAAAAAAATAGTAGAGAGAAAACCTCGGAAATGGAGAACCTTTGATATGCTTCTGACCATATTTGCCCATGTCCATATGTCATTTGTGAGTTTCCTCTTTGCAGTGATTCATAGGTAAGCCTTATCGACTGCTTTTCCTAGATCAGAAGTACTAAAGTTCAAAATTTAGAACATACACACATAAAAGGTAATGAAGTGAAGTGCTACCTTGTTCTAGATTTGCGTCAAAGGGTAGGGTCTTCATGGAAAAAGTGAAATTAGGATGAATGTTTGCCCGTATGTCAGGTTGTTGTAGATCAATCCATTCTTGTGGTGTTGAAGTAATTGGTGGAACACACGCCACCATTGTTCGTCGTGATTGAGGAACAATGATTTTTGGATAAATTGAACTGATCGAATTGAATGTAAGTGCAATTGCTCATTTTTGTTTTGTTTGTGATAATAACCTGATCATATGATCTTTCCTTGACGAGCGATTGGAAAATGTTAAAGAAACAATTTCAGATAAACCATTAAAACAGTCATGTCAGGTTGTTAAAGGTTGTCAAAATAATTCCAAACGAGAACTGTTCAAACCTAACTTAGGAGCTACAACATTGTTAGGTCTACTAATATTAAAAGTTTTTACTATCGCCACCTATATCCCGATCATAATCCCCCATTTTAGATCTATTATAATGATATCTAGTTAAAATGCTAAAAAAAAAATAATATTATAAGAGAAACTAATGATGTTTTTCTATAAAAGCAAGATGAGAAAGAGGATCCAATGAGGGGGATGACTTATGGAGGAAGTAGATTAGAAAAAGAACGTTTTAGTTGAGTAAGAAATTATAAATCAAAGGCTGGGTTGAAGAAGTGAAGCTATTTCACAAGTTAAATAGAGAAACTTAAAAGGGTATCTACCTACCACGAGTGTCCACATTTACGTTTGCAGTTATGGAAAGATAAATAATTTTTCCATTTTA